>CM072818.1:36201490-36658440 GCA_036937905.1 Salvia rosmarinus
TTACAAAGGTTCGATAGTTTGAGCAGGATAGTCATCGATCTCGAGATCTGATAATATTCAAAATATGCGTGGAAAGCATGTGAATGCATATATGACGATATGCACCCAAGGTTTCTTTCTCTCAAAATATTAAATACCAGTAGACCTCTGACTACTCAACACCTCTGCTCCATCACTATTGCCAGCTCAATCTGCACATTTAAAACAAATATGCAGGGCTGAGTACAAATAATGCACTCAGTGGCTCATGCCAAAATAATTTATAAATTTTAAATTACTCTTACCATCACGAATAACACGAGGTTTTAATTTGAAATACTCGTGCTTACTAAATATTTTCTGCCATTTTCCATAAATATCGCTTGGCCAAGCATTTTCCACGTATGTATGTTCCATATCCACCACAATAATCATTCACAACAATTTCTGTATTTGGAGAGAGGCCTCTCTCCACAGACGCCGTGACCGCCGAGCACCCTTTCAAAGACACAATACAAATAATCGTGCACAAAATCCGGGCCATCTCGGCCACGACAGATCTGAATTCTCCATCATTCTTGGGGTACTTCCAGAATACGAATTCAACATGTCATAAAGTGGTGTGACATGACATTATGCATCAAATATCATTGTTTGGATACATACATAAAACATAAACATTTTGGGCGGGTAATTAAATAAATCGGTTCATAAATATTTGCTTGCAATAAAGCATCATAAATAAATCATTTGGTAAATTCTACCGGTTTGAGTATAGTAAAGCCCACCTTTACTTTGGAACTTGAATTTCAATGTGCGTGCTCTTCCATCGTTAGCGTGAACTTCACGTCCCACCTTACGCAAAATGTACGTTTAGTGCGTTGGCACGCTTTTGAGATTTTCAAAGTTCATTCAACTTTGATAAATAAATTAATAATTGAAGTTGCGATGATTCTTTATCGTCTTAATACGTCGAAGCGGCGTATATTAATAAAATAATTCTCGTATATCGAGAGACATAATATGATCTACGTCTCATATTAACCCTTAAGGTTAAATAATTAACGATAGTAACGTTATTAAAAATAAATCGATTTTCAATCGATTTCATTTCATAAAACTTTAATTATCGATTTTCACGCAAATCGATAAATTTGATTAATATTTTCTTCCAATATTAATCTTTTAATACCTTAAGCATTATTTATGCTTCTAACGTTATTTAATATAACATTTCGTCGTAACATAATATACTATGTTTAATAATTCCCAAAAATTACCAAAATAATTTCCTAAAATTCTAATTAACTTAAACAAGGCTCCAACATTAATTTATAACATAATTATAACCTAAAGTCCAACATATGAAATTTCTACACCAAGGTATATATGTTCAATGGTTTCGGTTCTTTCAATTCTTTATACCAACATTTTTATTAAAAACCAATTAAATTACACTATACTTATATACTATAGTGTAACACTAATACATCATAACATTGATCTAAAAACAACTAAATCATGCCTAATCTATACATGAAACTCTCGGCCAACATAAAAATAAATGAGCAATAATATCCAACAATTTTAGTAATTTCCAATATCATCTAAGTAATATCCTAAATCAACAATATGCAATTAGATTTCTTAAATTAGAATTATACAACAACCTAGCATGTATCATGATTTTCGGTCATAATGAAAATTAGCATAGGATTTTTTTATAAATTTCACAATAATCACAAAAAGGCTTCTATATCATCATATATCATAAATTCATACTTAGATCATTCATTAAAATTTTCGATCACCATGAAATTTTTTCATAACATGATTAATTAAATTCTAAACATGCTACATGCTTCTACAATATCTTACTACACTTCATTAATTAAGAAGCTATCATGCTAGCATACTTTCATGATTTAATAACCATGCTTGAAATTGAAATCTAACCACTAGAAATTTAAAAACTTAGGGTATAATCGAAGCTCTTTCGATTTCTAACCTCGTTAACGGTATCGATTTGTTATAGGATAGCTAGAGCTCAAGCTAATGAGAAGGAAAGAAGAAGAAAAGGGTTTGGTTTTCAAGAGGAAATGCTCTCGGCAGAAGAAAGAAAAGAGAGAGGAATGAGAAATGTTTTAAGTGTGTTATGTGTTCTGTGGTTCAAAAGAATAAATATATACTTAGGTGATTAAGGAATGAAAATGCACACAACCATGTACTCTCTCGCCTCTCACGAACAAATAAGAAAATTAGTCAAAGTGTGATTATGTCACACTAGAAATATCCACACACATATTAACTTCTTGGATAGCTTTATAAAAGTAAATTTTGGGAGAAACAATTTAATTGTTTCTTGTAGCCTAACCATCGACTCTTGTGAAGGGAAGAAAAGAAATTTTCAGATTTTTGCTTGTTGTATCACACAAGTGTATTTGATACACTCTATCCCAAAATATATATACATCATCAAGATATTCTTATAGTCGAATAAATCGGCTCCTCTCACAAATATATATATATCCCACTTGGTTACTTCTTGATTAGAGTGCAATTAGAATCTACTTGCATAAATTAATTCACAAGATAGCAATTTATGCTCCAAATTGGCGATGAATGTGTGTATTGAACACAATACTCACATTTTCATTCTACATGAGGTATATAATTTATTTCATGCTAATTATACATATATATATAATAATATATGTTTTAGATGATAACTTATATCATATGAAAATTATCGGAATTAATCCATAGGTAGAAAACCCATTTCTCGATTTAGGGTTTTCGAGAATCATAAATAATCAAAATATAATCCCATAATTTTCTAGCATTAATTCATGCTAAATAATATTCCAATTATATAAAAATAATCATAGGAATTTAAATACTATAATTCCTTGATCATTAGACTTGATTCTCAAGTCATCTCTAACGTTAACGTTTGAAACGTCTCAAAACGTTAATTATCGACTCATCTCCAAATGGTCGTAAAAAGTTGTAATCACTTTATTAATTTATTCCAATGATTATGGAATTAAATTCTAAGCTTAAAAACTTAGAAAAATATCACGAGCATATAAATATCGATCGTGTCGACGTAGAATTAATCTGGTGAAATCGTTACACATTCAGTATTTCTCAATTCACATTCCTTCGTGAATTGTACATAGGAATTTATTATTCCAAAATAATCGAAATCATTATTCGATAGTTAATCAAATTATCATAATAATATTCTAATTCTGAATTTAATATCGTAATTAGGCGTTTAAATAATCGGTATTACACCGAATAGCCCGATAAAATTAGAGGGTTATGGTTGGATTTTATAACCCAAAAACGTCAACCAGAATAGCCCGAACCGAATAGCCCGACAACCCGGTGGGTTAGCCCGAACTGAGCGGGTTAGCCCGATTAACATCCTACAACTATCTGAAATTATAGAAGATATTCATAGTGTTGTTAAAGTTACAAAAAATAGTGAATTAGCTATTATGGAATATGAATATTCATATATATTAAAAAATAATTTAGTTGTGAGCATTATTTTCTAATTTTGATATTGTAATATATTTTAAATAGTATTATATTGAATTAACTTATTAAAATTTTTCTAGATATTAGTTTTAATTCCGCTATAATTGTATTATATTATTAGAGATCATTTAGTTACATGGAATGCGGACATTTAAAGCATATTAGAAAAAAAGAATTTAATTATGAGCACTATTTTTAATTTGTATTGTTTGCTATTCAAAGTTAGTATAATAAGATTAAAAAAAAGAACTTGTGGAATGTATTATATTTATTTTTCAATTATTTGTTTTTACTCCAACGCTTAATATAAAATATTTGATATATATATATATATATATATATATATATATATTTTAAACTTTACGCTAGATGGGTTGGCAGAAACCCGAGAGTTTAGGGTTAGGGTTGAATTTTTCTAACCCGAAAAAATGTCGGCCGAATAGCGAACCAATAAAATGACAATAAGGTGGGTTAGCAACCCGGCGGGTTGGCCGATCAACATCCCTAATTGCACCCTTAGGTCCCTTACTCAGCCTATAACTTTCAAATTTAAAAACGTCAATGAGAAATTACTAGCCGTTAACACTCATCATCTGAAATCACTTTATTTTTTATGTTTTTTTTTCCTTCTTCTCTGTAGGAATTAATGAAAAAAGACCAAAGACTCTACCTCAAGCTAATCACGATCTTTCTCTCTCAACTAGATTCTCACAGATCTGACAAAACCTCCATTCCAATTTGCAGCATTATCCAAGATTCTGAGAGGAGAAGAAATGAAGGCGATGAAAGGAAAGCTGCTGAAGAAATTGATGACGGTGAAGTCGATCGGGTACCTACAGCCCGAAAGAATCCTTCAGGTAAAAGCATTAGACGGTTATTTATACACTTCTCCCTCAAAACCGGCCCCCGTCGCTCGCGCCCCCTTGGCGGCCATTGAAGAATGCCCTAATCACACCATTCCTCCCACCCAAGAACCAGAGGTCATCCATGTGAAGGAGCTGATGAAGGACCTCGAAGACGAAGAAACGGACTCCGATTTGCAGCTGACAGGTGATAAAGAGAATGTCAGGCCGGAGATAGATGAAAACGAGAACGTTGTTGAATCGAAGCTAAAAGATGCGAGTGAATTTTGGTCTGGGAAGAAGGAGCCTATTGCCGCTCCGTTATCAGAGATCGATGTGACGTCGTTTAGGCGCCCGGATTTGAACTCGGGAAGCCTCTTCGACCCCAATCTCCTCGCGGCGTTCGAGCAGGCGGTGATGGAGGTCGAGGCGCGAGAGGCTGCGAGAAGATCGAGAATGAAGATGAAGAAATTGACGAACCGCCTTGGAAATCGCGAAAATTTATCAAACGCCAGATCCGCTGACCGAATTCGAAGAGATGCCCGCCGGGAGGGCGACGCCGTCGTGCTCTACACGACGGGGCTGCGGGGATCGGAAAACGTTCGAGGACTGCCAGAAGATCAGATCGCTGCTGGAGAATCTGAGGATAGTGTTCTTTGAGAGAGACGTGTCGATGCACGCGGAGTATAGGGAGGAGATGTGGAGGATTTCGGGCGGGAAAATTGCACCGCCGCGATTGTTCATCAAGGGGAGGTACGTCGGCGGAGCGGAGGAGGTGATCGGACTGCACGAGCAGGGGAGGCTGAAGCCGTTGATGCAAGGGATTAAAATCGATGGGAAGGAGTGTTGTGAAGGATGCGTCGGGTTTAGGTTTATTGTGTGTTTCAACTGCAACGGCAGCAGGAAAATTCTGCCGGAGGGTGATGGGGCGCCGATCGTTTGCGCCGAGTGTAATGAGAATGGGCTCATCGTTTGCCCCTTTTGTTGTTGAATTTGTCCCAATTTTTTATGTATTTATTATTTGTCCAAATTTTTTATTTGTTCATTGAGATGGAAGACTGAGTATGTAGCCTTGTGTATTTCATTGTACAAGAAAATGGTTGCATTTCACAGTGCATTTTAGTATTTATTTTTAAAGAAGAGCTATTATTCTCTGTAAAGAAGATTAGAAACACTTTTTTGACTATTTCGACTTCAAGTAAATTTATCTTATACTTTATGGTATACAACGAAAATGTTTTAGATTACAAATTGTTCTACCAACCTTTTTGATAAAGTATATTTACATAAAAGTTTGTTGGTATCTAAATACATGAATTTTAGGTTAATTTTGGTTTCTCTCACAATTTTAAAAATTATCAATAAATGCACGAATTTATGTTATTGTAATATTTACCAAAATTAAATGATTTATCAAAATTAAACTAACATGAAAGTCGATCTGGCGGTACTTCACAAGAATGATGTCATTTTACTTATAAAATATATATTTTTTGACGCCTGAATGCACGAGCTTTTAGACCATTTTGGTTTTTTTCACGAATTTTAAAAATTATCAATAAATATGCGAACTTTATTTATTGACAATTTTTAAAGTTTGAGGGAAAAAAATTCATATATTTAGGTGCCAATTAATATAAGTTGTATAAGTAAGACGACGTCATTTTGATGAAGTGACACCACATCGGCCATGTCAGTTTTAATTTTGATCGTCATTCAATTTACTAGAAATATTACAATAATGTTAAATTTGTGTATTCATTGACTATTTTCAAAATTTATGGAAAAATAAAAAAAATATCCAAAGTTCATGTATTTAGGCGTCAATAACCCTGATGGGTCCCACTAGGTATGTTCTGGTGTATGGGGAGGGGGGAGAATACAAGGTAGGGAAATTAAAACTTTTTATGTTGACAAGGTATTGTATCTTTGAGATCGCCTAGTCGATTAGCGGCAGTCCGTATCGATCTTGTTGGTTAGTTTAAATAACGGATGTCTTGTATTGGTGATATCAATTAGCAAACGTACTGACTACTAAGGCACCAAGTCAGTTGGACTAATAACTGATGTGCGTGCGAAATATGGTGGTTACTGATTTGCCTTACGAAAAACTAATTGATTAGTCAGTATTCAGTTTATAACTCATCAATATCGAACTGATACTGATAGAGAGTTTCAAAATGATGTTGTGCTGATGATAAAAGTTCAATAACAGATAATATAAGAGAGTATAGAAAGTAAATAACACGTTGTTTTTACACGGTTTGGATGGTCAACTCCTGCATCCACGGACTGATTGCTCAATCAATCCACTAGTTCGGGATTAGGTCTTGTTTAGTGGTATACGAGTAAACTTAGACACTGAGGTCACCTTACAGTATCCTGCCAAACTTGGTTTCTTTCTACGCTTCGCTCCAGTCTTCAATCTTCAGGCTTTAGTATCACGATGTAAGTCTTCAGTTTTCGACTTTACTATTTTAGTCTTTCTCTTCAATTTCACTTGTACTTGGTTTCGGACTTAGTTGGCCTTCCTTCGGTCTTGATGACGCGATCCTTGATCAGGCTGTTCATAGTTGTCTTTGATGCGATACTCCTATAAGTATGATTGGTCTTTGTACTGCTTGAACTTCTTCAGTCTTGGGTTTGTCTAAGCTGGTAGTTTCACTGGGTCTTAGAGAGAAACAACAAATTATAGGAAAAAAATGAAAGAAAGGATAAATTACAGATTAAGAAAAAAATATAAGAGAGAGAGAAATAAAAAATTACATGAAAAAAAGGAAAGAAATGACAAATTACAGATAAAAAAAGAGGAAAGAAAGAATAAATTGCAGAAAAAAAAGAGGAAAAAGAAAAAAAGAGAGAGACAGAAAAACACAAGAGCAACTAAAAAGTGCAGATGTATGAACTCGACCTGTGACCATCATGTGAAAATAACATCCTAACCATCTCATCTACAACAAACTTTTAAAAATATTATTAAATATTAAATATATAATACGTTTTGCAAAATAGTTGGGGATCCATGGTCACCCAGGCCCTATGTGGCTCGTCATTGCTAACAACTAAAAATGCATATCCAACTACATAGGAAAAATGCTAGGGTAAATTCTATTTAATGATTTTAAACAACCACAAATATTGTAAATTTAAATTAAAAGCAGCAGTAAAAATCTTGTTATTATCGAAAGGCAAGACTTGTAGGCAAAGAGAAAATCCCGTCGGCAATTTGGAGAAGGAAATCTCGACTGCAAAGAGGAATTTCATCAGGAAATTTGGATTAAGAAGTATTGTGCACGCTTTGAATATGCTCACAGATTCTTTCTCAGCCTCAACAACATGAAAATCAACAAGTTAGTAGAAAACATGAAATTTCTCTTTTATTTGCTGAGTAGATAACATGGAAGTACGGATTCCAGTAGATGAATGAATTCCAATCATAATATATGATTTGTCGATCAGTTATTATAATTTCAGATTGAATGAAAAATTGCATTTTAGTGCTTTATGCGCTCTTGTTTGGGTACAATGTCACCATGGCTGGAGGTGTTTGATAGATTTGCGGGAGCACTTACACGTATAAGATTTTGAGTTACTACCACCAAACTCGAACAACCACTTCTACGGGTTAGTGTGTGCGTTACACAGTTGGTCACTCGATGTCATACATTTGGTCACTCGAGGTCATGTTGGATTCAGACATGACAATGCAATGTAAGTTGATCAGATTAAACGTCCTAGATGCTTGAGTTGGTCATTTCGAAGCAGGGCCCCTCGAGATCTATAGCCCCACTTACGTAAAGCCGATAGATCAAAGTTGGATTCTCATCTCCCCCAACTTAAAAAACAAATAAAGAAATAAATTTTCAATTGATTATACTTTCTCATAACCACTTATTTTACATTTTGAAAATTTAATTCAATGAACATCTAAAACAATACATTTAACTATCTATAATAATATAATAATATTGAAATTTTAATTAGAAAGTAATTTCATTGGGAAAATTAAATATTTTCTATATATCAATCATTATATTCTAGTCAATTTGTACAACATACTCATGCTTAGTACTCAAATCCCAGAAATGGATCCTTTGTCTCCAAAATTGTCCTACTCTTAAGCACAAATAAGGAAATGATTCAATGAATTCCACCCACTTGACATGCCTTTTACTAAGCTTACCTTGACCTTTAAGGTATTTGAGTGATTCATGATCTGTGTGAATTAAAACTCTCTAGGCCACAAGTATGCTGCCAAGTCTCTAATGCTCTCACCAAAGCATACAACTCTTTGTCGTATGTTGGGTAGTTCAATTGAGCCCCTTTAAGTTTTTCGCTAAAGTAAGCAATTGGTTTTCCATCCTGCAACAAAACAGCACCTACACCTACTCCGGATGCATCACATTCAAGTTCAAACATCTTATCAAAGTTAGACAATGCAAGAATAGGTGCAGTAGTTAGTTTCTCTTTAAGGAGATTAAAAGCATGCTCTTGTTTATCACCCCAATGAAAACCAACATCTTTTTTCACAATTTCATTCAAAGGTGCAGCAATTGTGCTAAAATTCTTAACAAACCTCCTATAGAAACTTGCAAGACCATGAAAACTTCTTACTTGTGCCATGTTTTGAGGAATTGGCTAATCTAAGATAGCTTTCACTTTCTCTTTTCCATTTCAATTCCATTTGCACTAACAACAAAACCAAGAAAAACAACTTTATCCATGCAAAAAGAACACTTCTTAAGATTAGCATACAATGATTCGTTTCTTAAGGTGTCTAAAACAACACGTACATGGTTAAGATGTTCCTCCATATTTTAACTATAGATCAAAATATCATCAAAATATACAACCACAAATTTTCCAATATAGCTTCGCAAAACATGGTGCATCAAGCTCATGAAAGTACTCGGTGCATTAGTTAATCCAAAAGACATCACTAACCACTCATATAAACCATATTTTGTTTTGAAAGCAGTTTTCCATTCATCTCCTTCTCAAATTCGAGTTTGATGATATCCACTCTTCAAATCAATTTTGGTAAACACAGCAGCACCATGTAAATCTTCAAGCATATCATCTAGCCTAGGAATAGGATAGTGATACTTTACCGTGATTTTATTGATTGTTCGACAATCGGTGCACATTCTCCATGATCCATCCTTTTTGGACACAACAATTACTGGTACAGCACATGGACTCATGCTCTCACGAATTTTCCCATTCTCCAATAATTCTTGGACTTGTCTTTGAATTTCCCTAGTCTCTTCCGGATTGGCTCTATAAGCTGGTCGGTTCGATAGAACAGCTCCGGGAACAAAGTCAATTTGATGCTCAATGCCTCTTAATGGAGGTAAACCACTTGGTTCTTGCTCGAAAGACATCTTCAAACTCCCCGCAAAGAGACACAAAAAACTAGACAAAGATGAGGTTAGTTCATTAGTAATAAAGAAGGACTCCTTGTACACCAAGAACAACACACTCTTTTCTTCAACTATTGCCTCCTTATTTCTTTTGCCTCATAAAAATTTTGTTTTCTTTCCTCACTCTTACTTTTCTCTAGACTCTTTTTCACTCGATTTTTTCAAATTTCTCACTTTTCTTGCCTCAACCTCACGATCTCTCCTTGCTTGAGATAACTTCAGTTGGTCCTCTTGAACTTCTTGGGGTGTTAAAGCAACAAGCAAGATAGATTTGTTGTCGTGCTTGAAAGTGTAGTGATTCGAAATCCATCATAAGTCACCCTTGATCGAGGCGCCAGGCCTTCCCAAGAGAATGTGACTAGCATGCATTGGTACCACATTACAAAGAACTTCATCTTTATAGTTGCCAATAGAAAATGAAATTAGAACTTGTTTGGTAACTCGAATTTCTCCACATTCATTAAGCCATTGAAGCTTGTATGGATGGTGATGTTTTTCAGTTGTTAAGTTCAGTTTTTGCACCATCTCGGAACTTGCAACATTGGTATAACTTCCACCATCAATAATTCACATGCAAACTTTATCTTGAACCAGACATCTTGTGTGGAAGATGTTCTTCCTTTGTTGATCGTCATTTTTTATTTGAACACTTAAAACTCTTCGAACCACCAAAAGTTTTCCATGTTCCGGTTCAATCTCCTCAAGATGTTCTTCTTCACCATCAACTTCTCATTCACTTTAAGATTCTATTTCTCCATCCGGTTTCAGAACCATCACCCTTTTGTTTGGACATTGTGATGCAATGTGTCCAATGCCTTGACATCGAAAACATTTGATATCTCTATTTCTAGCAATAGAAGTAGAAGTAGAAATACCTTTTCCCTTTTCAACTTCATTTGACCTTTATTTTTACGTCTCATTTGGAGGTTTAGTGTCACGCCCCAATTCCCGAGGGAAGGCACAGATGCCGGGGTATGATTAGGGGTGGGGGTTAAGAAGCGGCGAAGAAGAGGGGGATCCATAAAGCATACATAATAAGAAGATACGACCAGAAAATCGGGCAACATCTCCTCTATAACTAGGACATTTCCTAAAGGGGAGGGGTGAGCAAACAATCCACCAACAGAATTATATCGATAACATAACTTCAATGAACGTGATCTTGATTAGATACTAGTAATCCAAGGAAACAAAATAGCATTACATCCCGTTGACTAGACCGATTAACCACATAGCATGCTCTTATCGAGACTCATAGCATGATAACATCATAGCAAATCTTGTTCCCAATCAGAGAGCAAAATAAAGGGACAAGACTACATCAACATCAGAATACATAAATATAACGCATCGCGAGCGAAAGGCATGAAGGAATCCGCACTCAACCCCTCTCGCGTGCTTGACCCTCCTCCATCCATGAAAAACATTTGAAAAGATTTTGGGGTGAGTACTAGCGCGACTCAACTGGGGTTTTGTCGTAAAACAAAATCCATGATCTGTGTTCGAGCACTTACCTTAGAAGGTTTTAAACGTAAACCCACTTCTAAGTAAGCAAAAGAGATTTTCCTTTTGATACGACCCATTATTATTGTTACTCCCATCATAGAACCACGGCTCGGAATGTATCCCGCCACCCATCACATCTCAAATTCAAACATATCCGACCAACCACAATATCTCGGCTCGAACATATCCGGCCGCCCACGCCCGAACGTATCCAATCGGCTAAATCGGTGTGGACTTGAGGGTCAATCCTTCGAACCATAACCACTTCATTATCATTTCCGTGTGGACTTAGGGGTCTATCCCTTCGTAACCATAACCATGTGTTCGGGTCTATCACTTCACGATCAATACTTAAGATGGTGATCAACCCATCGAATAGAGATCCGTGCACAATCACAATAGAACCACATCTCGAGCAAAGAACAGTAATAACTTCGTTACATAACAAGAATTTTGCTCATAGACCACACGTCATAGACCACGCACATTAGTACTAAAGTGGTCTATTATGACATAGACAACGTGGGTGGTGAAACGCGTGGTCTATAACCATATTTTTAAACGGTTATAGACCACGGGATAGAGAACCACGTGGTCTATTAGCGTTTTTTTCATATGATAGACCACGGTGCCCTTACCGCGTGGTCTATTAGCCCATAACTTTTCTTAACCACGGCTTTTTTCGCGTCGTCTAACATCCACGTCGACTAAATACCACGGGCTTAAGCCGCGTGGTCTTTCGCCACTTAGCATGTGGTCTTTTAGCCCATCTTCATGCCTTAGCTAATTTTTTTTACTCACACTTAATTAATTTGGGGAATTTGGCCCTAATTTTTCAAATCTGCGTTGTTTCTCATCTCCTTCTCCGCTAGCGCTATTTTGCTTCTCACTATCTTAATTCGTTTCTTCACATTGTCTCGTCGGAGCGCTGGCCGTCGCACTATCTGTCCAGAAGCCGCTCGTCGCACTGCCGCCCGTGGATCCTATTATTAATAAATTATAATTTCGGCCCATATATATGTATAACCCATAAGATTTAATCTCCTCGGCCCATGAGATAAAATAATTCGGCCCAACCCAAACTAAAATCCATTACCAATAACCCATATACCCAACCCATTAACCCATCTCCATTCTTACTTACGGGAATTTATTCCTCCCCAAAATTCACAATTCTCTCAAACTCCTCCCCTGCTCAATTGCCGAGTTCGCCGCCGTCATGTATCGTCATCTGCCATTTTCTTGCCGCTTCCCGTCGCTGTCATATCTGCGCCTTACGCCGCTTCATCGTGAATTTGACACACCGCCGCCTAAACACCTCTCGCCTCTGCATCGTCACCGCCCGCCTTGACTCTGCCGTCGCCGCTCCAGCGATCTGCCGTCGTCTTCCCACCTTTCATTGTATGGTGTATCGATGACCCGGATAAAGCAAAGTCAAAAGTGAGTTCAATCATTTTTCTAAAAATTCTCGTGGAACTTTTCGAATTAGGGTTGATGCTGAGTTGTATTTGACTGCGTTTTGATCGCTATATTTCTACCAAAATAAATTGATAGTAAAACAACAAGTATATATATTGTATCCACAGGGACTGCGACTCGAGAACACAGCAATTAATTAGCACAGAATCTTGATTATTATCTAGGCAACAATATCAAGAGAGAAGATTATAAAACTAGACTCGAAAATAAAGATAGGAATAAAATCAGATATGAAAGACTGACCCTAGGGATGTACTTAACCTAACCAGATTCACACATTTAACCTATAAATCTGTTTACCAAATGAAGGATCATTAATGTAACTATAGTTTCCGTCGGACAACCTATAGTAGTAGGTTAGCCTAAACTCTATCTCCGTCGGGTCTCAAGAGAAGTAAGCTAATTACCAAAAGCACACAAGATTTAACCTCCTCTGACTCACCTATCTCCGCTTCGTCTCAAGGCAAAATCAGATTATGAATTAAGATATAGATTATGCAATTAATTCCGCCAGGACATCAATCACATAACTAGCATGCATCAATATTGGCCAGATACCAACACATGAGAATTAAAGCCAAGAATAATAAATTATGAATGGGACGACAAAACAGAATCAGCAGATCAATCATATAAATCTAGTCAGACATACAAACCCTAGGATCAATACGGAATTTAGCTACGCATAATTAAATTACTAAAACAATAAATAAATAAATAAATAAATAAATAAATAAAGCATAAATTGAGATAGATAGATAAAACTGTAAGGATATACGAAGAACAATTGGTGCAACTGAAATATCGAATAAAATGAATTGTGGCCCGAATTCAAAATAAACCAAATCAAATTAAAAGCGAACTAAGAAATCTAATAACACCAAGCGTGCGAAAGAAGAAAAATATGAAAAGCTCAAGAATGCGCTACGTATTACAAAGTGAGCCCCCTCACCGACGTCTCGTGTAATGCGTGTATATACGCAACCCTATGAACCTCGCCTCGCGACACGCCCTCCATGCCTACCTCGCGAGCAATGGTCGCGAGCTCGAGTCGTGACGCGCCTTCCGCGTGAGTTCGCGATCTTCCATCGCGAGTGTTGGTCGTAATATCGGGTCGCGAGCTATCCATTCAGCGCGCGTTCAATACTTCCTCGTGAACTATCATCGCGATCGTTTATCGCGATAGCGGGTTGCGAGGCAAGTCTGCTTCTTCTTCGCGTGTCAGCCTCGCGGGTCTTCCTTGCGACTTTCTCTTCACGCCTCGCGAGGCGTGATTTTCTCACGGCTGACTTCCCAACATTTTTGTAATTCCTCTTTTATCGTGATCCACCTTTTTGACATCAAACCTGTGCTAAAATAACACGAAATACACACGGCATAATATCTTCCAAGGTAAACATAAATATATTAAAAGATAGCTCAAAAGATCACTTATCAATTAGAAACCAAATAAATATAACCCTATAAAATAGGTAAAAATGAGGCTTATCAACTCCCCCAAACTTACCCTTTTGTTTGTCCTCAAACAAATTAGAACACGAGAGAGACGACCACCGATAGGCAAAGATTCGAATGACAAAAGCAATAAGCCTCAGAGCAAAGAGCAATATAAGATTCACTCAAATGAATCAAATCACAACATCTTTCGTTAAACTCCACATATCATAACAATCACAAGCACAAGCCTTCTTAAACTTGAATCCTCACGACATGGATATATATATAAGAAATCTCAAACACTCAAGTGTATCAAGGAGGATGTGTATACTCTCAAAGTTTAAAAACACATGGAATCTACCATAGGCTTGCAAATCGTCTAATTCTCCATTGCTCAAATATGTGCTCAAGAACTAAGATCAAAAAGGTCTTACAACAGGTTATAATGTAGGCTCTTTGGTAAGGTAGGATATATTTAGGCTAAGTGACTCATAATCCCATAATGACAAACACCATAAGTATCATAAGACACAATTCCCAAACTTTCACAATTTATTTCAATTCTCCATACCAAGAATTCATTTTTCTTTAAGAACTCCATAATTATTATATAAGTGATAAACTCATCTCAAAACACTAGCTATTTACCTATTTATGTTCTTTCCACACACTTGTATCATTTTTTTTTTGTTTGTGTTTGTCACTTGTTTTGTTTTGTCAAATTTCCCTAACTTCTTTTTATTTGCCAACGCCTCTTTGAGAAATTTGACGTAACCGGGCATATTCCACAGCGCATCAAAAAGAGGTAGATTAATGTTCACTTTCTGAAATATCTCCTTGAAGCGGGCGTACTCCTCATCATATTTCGTTTTCCCAAAGCGCTGAGGAAATGGGATTGTAGGCTTTGGAATCATCGGCTGATCTTTCGCGTCTTCCACTCGCGAGTTTTGCTCTCTAGCCTTCCCTCGCGAGACACTCTCTCTGTTAGATTTGTATACTGAAAGTTGTTTTGGTTAAGCTTGTATACAATGTTTCTTGTTACCACTATTACAATCTCCTATCTGAAATGAATACTTGATTGCATATATCTGTGTCCCCTTATCTCATATATAAGTTAGATCATACAGTGTGTAGAAAATCACAGAAGTCTGTATGATTGGTCAAGCTTAATGAGATATAAAAAGTTTCACACCGAGACAACTTGAGGACGAGTTGTCGGTATAAAGCATGTATAGATAAGAAGTGACTTGACTTGGTTGCTTGTCTATGCTTTGGTACATCTCGACGTATTGAAGGATCACGGTGAGATGAGTTCTTCTATCGACCGTCGTGAAGAACCAAGATCTCGGTGACTTACGATGATCTAAACCTCGATAAGGTATTAGATGAGTATGAGTTCTCGACCATCACTTTGACTTGTTATGGGTGAGGGTTATATGTTCTAACCCAATATTCTCCGCATCTTGGGTGGTGGCGGTGCTTGTATGTCATGCTAGTTATCCAGACGAGTCACCGTATCCGTTTAGGATGATGCCGCCCTTAAGGAGCTCAAAGGTTTATTGTACTAAACCCCGCAGTTGAGTTAGCTCAAGTACAATAATAAGGTTGAGCGGTACTACTTAAGAATTAAAGATATTAATTATTTTAAGCAATCGAGAATGCTATAAATAATTAATGGACGCTTCGATATCTTAAATACGGGGATTCGTAATGTCTAAGTGCAAGCCCGACTCAACTTCGGTAATAAAGGGTAAGTCAAGATTTATTCTCTAGTGGCATGAATAAATGTTTATAAATTAATTTATGTTCAATGAACATAAGATAATTAATTTATTTGAGGCCCATCTTTATTCCTTGCATTTGATCCTGGCCGGCCCATCCAGCCCGTAAGCTAGGCAAAATCGGCCCCTATGCTCTACAAGGCAAGGATTTGATTCTCTTTATCCTATAAGGATATTATTATATTTATGGGATATGCATAGATCATTTCCATATAAGATTATGGTAATAATCCTTTCCATAAGGTTTATGGTAATTTCCATATGGGATTATGGTAATTTCCATAAAGGATTATGGTAATTTCCATATAGGATTATGGTAATGCATTATAAATATGAGGTAAGAGATTAAATTTAGGTCAATGATTAATAATCATCATCATTATTTTCTAGAATTTGAGGGTTCATCATTTGAGAGATTTTGAAAATTCTTGAGAGCTTGAGGGTGATTTTTGAAGCATTCTCCATAGATCGTCATCACCGACGCTGGAGATTGGGCAACCGGATACGATCCGGAAGGTCAGCACGAGTCTCGATCCATTCCGCCTCGATGATTCAAAGGTAAACACTAGAAAACCCCAACGTGTTGCAATTAATTATATAGGTGCATGCTAGGTATATAATCAATGTATGGTGAATTAAACATCCAAGATAGATCCTTGGGGCGAGGGCTAAACATAGTTTTCCCTACAATTGGTATCAGAGCCTGGGATCAGAATCTTGGCTCTGTTGGATTAATTCACGTTTGATTATTACGTGCGCTATATATTATATGTTGGATCTGTCGTTCATCGTGGCTCGGTTTTATTTTGTCGGATTTTGTTTTTCACCACGAGAAAATCCGTGGTTAGATTAGATTTATTTTTACGTAAATCTTATCGTAAAAGTAAAACGCGAAGCAGCGGCGGATCGAGGCGACGGGAAAAAGCGGGTCGCACGCAGTGCGCGGCAGCGGCACGCAAGGCGTGCACGGCGCTTCGCGGACGCCCGCGTGAGGGGCTAGCCTGATCCATTTTTCTAGCCCGAATCTGTTTTGACGAGTGCAGTCCGTGCCGCACGCGAGGCCCGTTTTGAATCGGTCCATGCCCGTGCACGCGAGGCCTTTTGAAGATTATAAAGATCGTACTTTGCAATTCTATGTAATAGATTAGGCGGGAAAGTGCGATTCCACGAGTGAGCCACGATGAGCGTTTTTTTGTTTATTTTTATCGTTCATTGCATGTCGTGGATGTTTAAATTATGCAGTAGCATGCTATGTATGTTTAAATTACGTTGACAAATCTTTAAGTGTTTTCGTAATTGGGTGCGCATAGTAAGCATGCTAGGTTTATCGCGTTTTCAAGCATATTTTAGAATTCTGCGAGCATGTTTTACATGTTGAGTTCTATAGAAAAGCATGCTAGGATTACGTGATTTGCATGGTCAAACCTTTTGAACAAAAAGACTAAGCAAGCAAACCGACAAATTAATTTTTAAATTAAAATGTCAAGACCTCCACTTTTGATCTCTAAACAAAGTGATACGCCTTTGTGAGTAAACGCCGACACGCGTGGCTTGCTTGCCTTGTTTATCATAAGTTTGTCAGATGAGATTTCTAAATAAAACTTTTTAAATCTATTGAGAAGTGGGTCATGTGTAAACGTCCACACTCGTGGCTTGCTTGTGCGATTTTCATAAGTTCTCTAGAGATAGATATAAAATGAGATAACAAAAGAATTTGAATTGGAAGCGGTATGGTCCTAGTGAGTATGCTAATTCTAAGAATTCATTTTCTGTTGTTAAAAATGTGGTCATTGCTTAGACATCACCTCAAGTACAACTTCCCACGAAGTCCCTTCTTGTGATATTGATGTGGTCTAGTAAGGTCCAATTGTTAATTTCATTTGTCATAAGGATAAGTTGACATGGATTGAAATTAAACGACTAAAAGGTATATTTTAGTCTGGTCGAGGGGTTCATGTGTATACGTTCACACGCGTGGCTTGCATGTGGGATTCCTTGGGCGATTGGAGGTTTCAATTAGTATTGTTTTATCAAAAGGTTACAATATTATTTTTACGAATTATGTGCGATCGTATGCTTATGTGTTTATATTATCGTTTCAGATATGTCTCTTACACCGATTATCAATATGCTCGCACAAAATCCAAATTTTATCGAGTGGAAACGAAACATGGAATATGTTCTTATCATTGAAGAACACATGTTTGTTCTCACTACTCCTAAACCCGATGCCCTTCTCGACGATCGACTAATGAGCGGCGAGTCAAGCGAGACTTTGGAATAAGTCAAACAATATGGCTAAATGCTATATGATGACTACTATGTCCAAAGGCTTGCGGTGAGCATCGATCGATGGTAGACGCGATCGATATTTGGTCAAGTCTCGAGAATAAGTTTGGGCGATCGGATCGGACGATCGCTTCCACACAATGAGAGAAATCTTGGCGTGTAAGATGGATCTGGAAGTTCGGTCCATGAACATGTCTCCCACATGACTCATCTTATGGATAGTCTTGATCGGTTGGGAGGAGGTATTGACGGTGAAGGTCGATATCATCCTCAATACACTTCCCAAGTCTTTTGAGAACTTTCGTGAATGCGATCATGAGCAAGGCGAGTATACACTTAGTCGGTTGCTCAATGATCTCGTGGCTCTGGAAGGAGTTATGGGCAAAGGAGCACATGCTCTTGCTAGCACATCTAAGGGCCCAAATTTTCCGTTGCAAAATGGAAAAAGAAAAAGGGGCACCAAAGGTGGTAGATGCAAGGGAAATAGTGGGAGTAATGGGAGCAAGAACATGGCTGCCACCGGAGGCTTGAAGAAGCCAAAGGAGAAGGCGAAGTGCTTCAAGTGCGGTGGGCGGGCATTGGAAGGCTAAGTGCCCTATGCTCATGGCTCGAGTACGCCGTTGCTTTAGTAACGGAAACATGTTTAGCAACTTGTTCTACCCATTCTTGGGTAGTAGACACGGGTGCGACTGATCATGTTTGTTACACCTTGCAAGGGTTCCTGCGGACAAGGGAGCTGAGTAATGGCGAGATAACGATCTCCATGGGCAACGCGGCGAAAGTCGAGGCCGTTGCGGTCGGAGATGTTACTTTATGTTTGAGAAAGCAGTTTTAGTTTTAAAAGGCGTTTTATATGTGCGGATTTTCGTGAACCTTGTTTCGGTTTGAAATTGTTTATTCATGGATATTCAGGTTGTTTTTGATAGTGGTGTTTCTATCATAAGAAATGACGAAGTTATCGTGTGGGCACATTATATAAATCGCTTTATACTATTTACGCAATACATAATACCTATAACTATGTTGCATCTACATCAAACCTTAAAAGAGAAAGTTTTCTTAAGAGATGACACTCTTTTCTCGGCATCTTAGATTAGGTCACATCAATCTAAATAGGATCCAAAGACGGCTAAGAATGGGCGTTGGGTAATCTCACGTTACTCGGTTCCCGATCTGCGAATCCTATATAAATGGTAAGATGTTGACCGGACCCTTCAAAGCGAAGGGTCATAGAGCCAAAAAATGTTAGAGCTAGTCCATTCGACTGTGTGGACCGATGTCCACACAAGCTCGTGGAGGTGCAGTATTTTGTCACTTTCATTGTGATTACTCGAGTGCGGATACGTATACCGCTTCACGCAAGTTTAAATGCTTTGAGAAATTCAAAGAATTTTAGGCGGAAGTGGAGGCGAAGCTAGGTAAGAGTATCAAGTCACTGCGTTACGATCGCGGTGGTGAATACCTCAACAACGAGTTCATGGACTATCTAGTGAAGTGTGGGATTACCTCCCGGCGACTTCACAAGCACACCACAAAAAATGGTGTGTCGGGCGAAGAAATATGACTCTTTTGGAAATGGTTAGATCAATGATGAGTTATGCAACTTTGCCTATTTCGTTCGGGGTATGCCTTAGAAAGCGGCGGCATACTTGCTAAATCTAGTACCATCAAGTCGATCGAAGAGACCCTTTCGAGTTGTGGTTTGGGCGCAAACGGGTTTAAGCCACATAAGGATATGGGCGATCCGGCACATGTCTTTGAACAAGAAGGCGACAAGTTGGAGGCTAGATCCGATGCAAGGCTGTTTATTGGCTATCCTAGAGGAGCGAAGGTGGTTTATTCTATAGTCTAAGGATCGGGAAGGTCATTATTAGCACTAATGCCCGATTCTTAGAAGAGGACTACATGAAAAATCATAAGTCCAAAGTTGAAATCATTCTTCAAGAATTAGAAGATGATCGTATTCCGCCACCGATTAGGCGAAAGGTGCGAGATGTCGAGTCTAGTGGGAGGATCGACACGAGATACTTCAAGAAATTGAAGTGGGTCGAGTTCCTTTGGAGATACCGACCGTCTGAGTGGTACCTACCAGAAGTTGTGCAAGATAAAGAACCACAAGTTTACTGCACCCACCGTTGCCATTGTGCTGTAGAACCTCGTCGTAGTGGGAGGTTGTTCGTCGACCCGAGCGATTTATGTTCGTGGGAGAATCTTGGTTTAGTCGAGTGAAACGAACATGCAATAATCGACCCATGGACATACTGAGGAGGCGATACAAAACATTGATGCAAGATCATGGCACACCGCTATGGACTTAGAAATGGAGTCCATAACGTCTATGGATGTATATGAAAAGACACCTCTACCAGATGACAAGGAAGCCATAGGCAGTAAGTGGATATACAAAAGGAAGAGAGATTCCGATGGAGAGGTTTCGGCTTTTAAAGCCAGGCTTGTGGCGAAAGGGTACACTCAGATTGAGGGCATCGATTTCGATGAGACATTTTCGCCTGTAGCAATGCTCAAGTCGAATTCTTCTGGCCATAGCAGGCCACTTGAACCTAGAGGTTTGGCAAATGGATGTTAAAGCCGCTTTTCTAAACGGTTAACTTGAGGAAGGTAGAGACATCTATATGCAGCAACCCGAAGGTTATGTGGTAAAGGGTGAAGAGCATCTAGTATGGAAGCTTAAGAAATCCATTTATGGACTTAAGCAGGCCTCCCGATCATGGAACTTACGCTTTGACGAGGTGGTAAAGTCCTATGGATTTACCCAGTTGCCTAGCGAGAGTTGTGTGTATCGGTTAGATGTCAACGGTGATGTGGTATTTCTTGCACTTTATGTAGATGACATTCTTCTAGTAGGCAACAACGTGAAGCTATTATTAGACGTAAAGAGTTGGCTATCCGATCAGTTTCAAATGAAAGACTAAGGAGATACAGCGTACATTCTTGGGATCAAGGTTTACCGAGATCGCAAGAAGAAAATGTTGAGCTTATCTCGGGCGTCTTACATTGATCTTGTGATTACTCGTTTTAGTATGCGGATCGCCAAGAAAGGATTGCTACCTTTCGGACATGGCGTTCCTTTATCTGAGATAGCGATCACCTATGATTTGCGAAGAGATAGAGGAAATGAGACAAGTTCCTGCAGCTTGACGTAGGAAGTCTCATGTACGCAATGCTATGCACGAGGCCCGATATACGCTATGCGGTAGGCATAGTAGCTAGATATCAATCTAACCTGGACAAGCTCATTGGACTACGATGAAAGCATATACTCAAGTATCGAAAAGGACTCGAGATTATAGGCTGGTTTACCATGCGAGATAGTCTAATGCCTTTGGATTATCTGAGACTGGTTTCCAAGTCGACCGTGATGAGAAAAAGTCTACCTCGGGCTATGTGTTTACATTGGGAGGTGGAGCCGTATCTGGCGGAGTGCAAAGCGGCGATGCATTGCGGACTCTACCATGGAAGCCGAATATGTAGCCGCCTGGAGGCTTATAAGGAGGTCAGTATGGTTCAAGAACTACCTCATGGATCTAGGTGTGGTACTGGTTTGCCCAAGAGTATCATAGTTTCTTGTGATAACTCGGTGCGATGGCAAACTCGAAGGAACCACGGACCCACAAGGCGACCAAACACATAGAGAGAAAGTACCATGTCATACGAGAAATCGTTAGGCGAGGTAACGTCTTGATTGCAAAGATTGATACAATGGATAACCTAGCGGATCCATTCACGAAAGCTGCCGCTATAAGTCTACGTTGGGCACGTTAGAGGACTTGAATTGCGCTAGATGGCACCGCTAAAGCTGCCGCAATAAGTCGTCGAGGGCGTTAGAGGACTTGAATTATGCTAGATTGCACCCACTTAGAAAGGAAACTTTTGTATAAGTGGGAGAAGCAAAGTGATGGTTTTGTTTGTAATAGCTAGTAGAGAGACACATTGTATACTAAAAGTTATCTTTAGTATAAGTGGGAGATTGATGGATTTGTATCTTGAAAATTCGTTTTGGTTAAGTTTGTATACAATGTTTCTGTTACCACTATTACAATCTCATATCTGAAATGAATACATGATTGCATATATCTGTGTCCCCTTATCTCATATATAAGTTAGATCATACAGTGTGTAGAAGATCACAAAAGTCTGTATGATTGGTCAAGCTTAATGAGATACAAAAAGTTTAACAGCTGAGACAACTTGAGGACGAGTTGTCGGTATAGATAGTTGCGGTATAGATAAGAAGTGACTTGACTTGGTTGCTTGTCTATCTTTGATGCGTGTCGGCGTATTGAAGGATCACGATGAGATGAGTTCTTCTATCGACCGTCGTGAAGAACCAAGATCTCGGTGACTTACGATGATCTAAACCTCGATAAGGTATTAGATGAGTATGAGTTCTTGACCATCACTTTGACTTGTTATGGGTGAGGGTTATATGTTCTAACCCATATTCTCCGCGTCTTGGGTAGTGGCGGTGCTTGTATGTTATGCTAGTTATCTCGTATCAGTCACCGTATCCGTTTAGGATGATGGCGTCCTCTTAAGGAGCTCAAAGGTTTAATGTACTAAACCTGCAGGTTGAGTTAGCTCAAGTACAATAATAAGGTTGAGTGGTATTACTTAAGGAATTAAAGATATTAATTATTTTAAGCAGTTAAAATGCTATAAATAATTAATGGACGTTCGATATCTTAAAATACGGGGATTCGTAATGTCTAAGTGCAAGCCCGACTCAACTTCGGTAATAAAGGGTAAGTCGGCATTTATTCTCTAGTGGCATGAATAAATGTTTATAAATTAATTTATGTTACAGGCGAAACATAAGATAATTAATTTATTTGAGGCCCATCTTTATTCCTTGCATTTGATCCTGGGGTGGCCCGTCCAGCCCGTAAGCTAGGCAAAATAGGCGCCCCTATGCTCTACAAGGCAAGGATTTGATTCTCTTTATCCTATAAGGATATTATTATATTTATGGGATATGCATAGATCATTTCCATATAAGATTATGGTAATAATCCTTTCCATAAGGTTTATGGTAATTTCCATATGGGATTATGGTAATTTCCATAAAGGATTATGGTAATTTCCATATAAGATTATGGTAATTTCTATATGGGATTATGGTAATTTTCATATAGGATTATGGTAATGCATTATAAATATGAGGTAAGAGATTAAATCTATGTCGATGATTAATAATCATCATCATTATTTTCGAGAATTTGAGGTTCATCCTTTTAGAGATTTTCGAAAATTCTTGAGAACTTGAGGGTGATTTTCGAAGCATTCTCCATAGATCGTCCTCACTCGGCGTTGGAGATTGGGCAACCGGATACGATCCGGAAGGTCAAAGCACGAGTCTCGATCCATTCCACCTCGGCAGTTGAAAGGTAAACACGAGAAAACCCCAACGTGTTGCAATTAATTATATAGGTGCATGCTAGGTATATAATCAATGTATGGTGAATTAAACACCCAATATAGATCCTTGGGGCGAGGGCTAAACATAGTTTTCCCTACACTCTCTGTACTCACTCGCGAGTCGCTCGCTGTCTGTCTTCGCGACCTTCTGTCGCGATGCTTTATCGCGAAGGTTTGTCGCGAGGTGCTCTCCGTCTGTCTTCGCGTCAAGTGCTCGCGATCCTTCCTCGCGAAGGCTTGTCGCGATGTAATCATCTTTCTCAGGCGAGGTTTGCCTCGCGGACTGTGATCGCGACCGAGGTTCGCGACTCGTGCTCTCATGCCTTCTCGCGAGGCGTGAATTCGTCTCCTCATGCGTCTGATCCTCTTCTTCCCTTTCGTACTCCGGATGATTTATGTAGGATCTTCCACTTCTCGTATAAATAGCATTACACTGATTCAGAGGTATATGATTCTTAGGGTTCTGTTCAGTGTTGCTTGGGAATTGCCCTTGCCTGTGCGCTCCAGCTCTTTCATTTGCCATCTGCCCCACTTGGTTTTCCAACATCTTCAATTGTTTTCCCATGGCTATCACCGTATTGTTGATGGCGTTGACTGTGCTCTCCAGAGCGTTCATCCTATTCCCAAGCTGCTGGATCTGAATATTTTGCTGAGCCACAATTTGTTGGTGACTCGTTGCTATTTGTTGATTGCTCGCCAACAATTGTTGCATCATATCCTCGAGGCTTGGCTTCTTAGGCTCCATAATCATCCCATTATTCACAAAAAACCGGTGGTGGTTCTTTGAGCATTACATGCATTGGCATAGGAAAAATTGGGATGATTCCTATTGTTGGGATGATAGGGCGGATTCCCACTCTGATTCCCCTGGCCATTACTCCTTTGGTTCAAATATTGAACCTCCTCCATATTCTGCGCCATGGCCACAGTCATCCGCCACTTTCCTCTCGGCCGTGCTCGCCCTTGTGAACTTCTCTCAAGTCATCATACTTATCATCTAACTCTGCAGTTGTTCTAATCTCTCCATCGGCCATTAATAGCTATTGGATGCCATCTCCTCAATAATTCTCAATGCTTCGTCTATTCCACGATTGAGAAGGCATCCTCCGGCTGATGCATCTACAATGCTACGGGTGTTAGCATTGAGTCCACTATGAAATTGGGTTACTTGCTGCTCAGGTGAAAACCCATGCTGTGGACACTTGCGGAGCAGGTTTCTGAATCGCTCCCAGTCTTCAAATAATGACTCATCACCCGATTGTGAAAAATGGGAGATCTCCGCAATGATCTTCTGAGCCTTAGCAGGTGGAAAGTATTTGGACAGGAATTTCTCGCACAAATGCTCTCATGTAGTAATCCTCGATCTATCCAAGCTCTTGAACCACTCTTTCGCTTGACTCCTCAGCGAAAATCCGAACATCCGCATTCGGATGGTATCAGCTGACATTCCGTTCTGCTTGATAGTATCACAGATATCCAAAAACGCTTCTAAATGAGCATTGGGGTCTTCAGTAACCCCTCCCCCAAACTGCTCCGCTTGTATCATGCTGATGAGGGCAGGCTTTAACTCAAAATTATTGGCATTGACGTTCGGCCCCCATCCTCCACCTTGGAACTGATCCGTAGGTGGCCTGTACATGTGGTTGAGCGGTATGGGCTGTGCTCGTCCACCGATCTGACCCATCTGATTATTCAACGCCAGTTGGCGTTGCATTGCTGCTAGCATCTCCTCCATCTCGGCCATTCTATCATGGCCTTGGGGTTGTCTATCTGCCATCGCTTGTCTCCTTTCTCGGCTCTCTCTCTTATGGGATCTTTCAATCTCAAGATCTAAAGGAATAATTTCTTTCCTTTGGGATCTTGTTATCATGCACTTCACAGAGAGATAAAAACCAGATCAAAACCAAGAAGCAACACAAAAATAATAAATATATTTTTTTTTTAAATTTTTTTTTAAACGCCTGAATTAATAACTACAATCCAGAAAATTATCACTATGCATTCTAAACAGTCCCCGGCAACGGCGCCAAAATTTGATCGCTATATTTCTACCAAAATAAATTGATAGTAAAACAGCAAATATATATATCGTATCCACAGGGACTACGACTCGAGAACACAACAATTAATTAGCACAAAATCTTGATTATTATCCAGGCAACAATATCAAGAGAGAAGATTATAAAACTAGACTCGAAAATAAAGATAGGAATAAAATCAGATATGAAAGACTGACCCTAGGGATGTACTTAACCTAACCAGATTCACACATTTAACCTATAAACCTGTTTACCAATTTAATCCACATTCATATGAAGGATCACTAATGTAACTATAGTTTCCGTCAGGACAGCATATAGTAGTAGGTTAGCCTAAACTCTATCTCCGTCGGGTCTCAAAAAGTAAGTTAATTACAAAAGCACACAAAGATTTAACCTCCTCTGACTCACCTATCTCCGTCGGGTCTCAAGGCAAAATCGTATTATGAATTCAAGATATCGATTATGCAATTAATTCCGCCAGGACATCAATCACATAACTAGCATGCATCAATATTGGCCAGATACCAACACATGAGAATTAAAGCCAAGAATCATAAATCATGAATGGGACGGCAAAACAGTATCAACAGATCAATCATATAAATCTAGTCAGAAATACAAACCCTAGGATCAATATGGAATTTAGCTACGCATAATTAAATTACTAAAACAATAAATAAATAAATAAAGCATAAATTGAGATAGATAGATAAAACCGTAAGGATCCACGAAGAACAATTGGTGCAACTGAAATCTCGAATAAAATGAATTGTGAAAACTGAATTCGGAAAAAACTGAAATCTGAAATTAAAACTGAACTAAGAAATCTAATAACACCAAGCGTGCGAAAGAAGAAAAATATGAAAAAGCTGAAGAATGCGTTCTGTATTACAAAGTGAGCCCCCCGCTGACGTCTCGTGTAATGCGTGTATATACGCAACCTTAGGAACCTCGCCTCGCGACACGCCCTCCATGCCTACCTCGTGAGCAATGGTCGCGAGCTCGAGTCGCGACGCACCTTCTGCGTGAGTTCGCGATCTTCCATCGCGAGTGTTGGTCGCAATATCGGGTCGCGAGCTATCCATTCAGCGCGCGTTCAATACTTCCTCGTGAACTATCATCGCGATCGTTTATCGCGATAGCGGGTCGCGAGGCAAGTCTGCTTCTTCTTCGCGTGTCAGCCTCGCGGGTCTTCCTTGCGACTTTCTCTTCACGCCTCGCGAGGCGTGATTTTCTCGCGGCTGACTTCCGAACATTTTTGTAATTCCTCTTTTATCGTGATCCACCTTTTTGACATCAAACCTGTGCTAAAATAACACGAAATACACACAGCATAATATCTTACATGGTAAACATAAATATATCAAAAGATAGCTCAAAAGATCACTTATCAATTAGAAACCAGATAAATATAACCCTATAAAATAGGTAAAAATGAGGCTTATCACGTTTTTAACTATTTCAGTTTTTAAGAAAACTACGGTTTGCATAGCTGCTTTGTTACACAATGGTAAACAATTGCTCATGCGTTTTATTCCTAATAATTTTCTTTAGTTTTCCTTTCAGTCAGTTGTATGTGTATGTAATTGTGTGATTTTGGACAAATGGAGGAGAGACCGAGGAAGAAAGGAACAAGATACTGCACTTAAAAACTGGTTCAGCAAATCCAATGAAGATGCAGTTTAACAAGTAAGTGAACTTCCATTTGCCTAGCAGATTTTGCTGCAAGAAAGTGTGATGCTTGCTCATGACTGAAGGAAACTGCTTGTGCATATGTCCTTTAGCTTGGAGTTTTGTGTAGTGCAATTTTATGTGTTGAAGTATGAGCTTGCTTGTAATTTCAGTCTAGTTTTTATGGTGAAGTTTATATCTAGACTGTTAAAAGTTATATTGAAACTCGAGTTTGTTTCCCATTCTTGAAAACATAAGAAGGATCAGTCCATGATGATAACATGCTTTAACTATAGCTCCCAGCATTTTATTCATCGTTAGAGCTCTGCTGATGATATTCAGTTATCATCTCCTATTGACTTTCAAGTAGAGGCGAAACTTAGAGCATTTGCAGTGATGCTGACTCAGATCTATCTGAAGTACTTATTTACAGATTCAGTTGTCATGATTGTTGGCTTTGAACGTTCTAGATTGTATAACTCGTCGGCTGATTGCTGGCCATGTTATTTGGAGTTTTTGTTCCATATTATTAGAAATGCTTGACTAACGCTAGATTGTGTTATCTGCTGTTTGCATTTTGATTCAGTAGAACATAAGGTTGCATTATTACCACACTAATTTTCTCATTCAGCAACATAATGTTGTATACGGACGCTTATTATGTTAAGATTTCTTAATCTTAGTGAATAGTAGGAAACATATGATGGGGATGGGATAGTAGAAGTGGTACATGTTTTCTGAAAATCTTGTCTTCCATTTTACAAGTTCTATAGTTATATACTAATATGTTATGGCAGAGATTGCTAAATAAGAATAAAAGATGTAAGTTACAAAATTCCTCATTCTGGCGTCTTTCTAAACACTATATATACTATGATTTGCTACTCTCGATGTACAATTTGTTGTTGTTTGAGAACCATCACACCAAAACTAATGTTACCACTTCATGTTTTCTGTATTGTATGTTGTGTTCCTATATTCTACTGGAAGTCTGCAAGACAAAGTCCTAAGTTTTAGGTAGAGATGATTATGACCCATGTGCTTGTTAGCTTTCTAAATATTACATTTCTTTTTTCATGGAAGACACATCTAGTTAACTGGCATCTTGTTTTTATAACACAAAAACCTAAGATCACCTTTCCTGAATCATGTGGCCAGGTTTGATTTCTCAAACTCGTATATATGGTTGGAGTTCTACAGTGCTCCACTTGAGCAAGATATTTCATTGATCAGTGGTGCGAGTTCTTTCCTCAAATTCCTTTGTAATTTAGGTGTTTATCTAAGTCCATCCTTGAATGAACTTGTATTCAGACAATTCGATCATGGCACATTGTTGGACGACTTGGTGGATGCAACTCTATGAATATGCAGGTAAGCATCCTTCAACACACGTTCCTTTACTTGAAGCGTGAATAAACATTGGATAAGTGTGAGTAAATATGTTCACAACCATTAGTGCAATGTGCAGAGGAGAATAGGATTTTATTCCTATAATCAGTTCGTTTCTTGCTCTGTTTCTGACAGTTATCACAAGCTCCTTCGGACATAAGACCAAGTTATCACAAGCTCCTTTGGATATAAGATCAAGTTAGATGATTGATGTTGTTGAAGCAAAGATGGTGAAATGCTTGAAGATGGTGAAGTTGATTTTTTTTTTGATGAATTTTAGTAGCTAGTTAGAAAATATTTGTTGTTGAAGATGGTGAATGGATATTTTTGGATAAATTTTAGTAGCTAGTTAGAAAATACTTGTAGCTAGTTAGAAAATACATGTAGATTGAGAATTTCCCGGATATAACGTTTTGAATGCTTATGAAATGTGTACCTTGATTTTGATATAAATATTATGAGAAATATTTTATATCTATTTTTGGATTATTATTTTTAATTAGCAGAAACATGCATTCAAATTATGAAAACAGGTATTAAATAAATAATAAAATAACAAAAATATATTATTCAGTTATAGACCACGGGGAAATGCGCGTGGTCTATTCAGTTATAGACCACGGTGAAAACCGCGTGGTCTATAATGTCATAGACGACGGGGAAAAGCCGTGGTTCACCTTCAGGTGGCCCGTTGTCTATAACATTATAGACCATGCGGTTTTTACCGTGGTCTATAACTGAATAGACCACGGGGAAATCCGCGTGGTCTATAGCCGCACGTAATAGACTACACCTTTGTAGACCACGTGAATTTTTGAAATAGACCATGGGCATTCCCCGTGGTCTATTAGCGAAATTCTTGTAGTGTTAAAACATTTTCACGGCGCACATGTTTATTTTTGAAATATTAGAATAAATAACTCAAAATAAGCATATATAACCCAACCTGAACAGTCGAAAACGTCAACTGGGAGATATCCACAGATCCAAAGACATTACTGATCGCACTGATAGGTACCTAGTAACAAGACAGAACAACATTTGGGGTCACATCCCACAAAGCAAAGCAACAACGTGATCCAAACGAAGATCGAAGCGAAATGGAGGTTTTTGACTTTCTGAACCCACATTTGGCACTCTCCGGGTTTTCAAATCAACTCGATGTAGAAGAGAAATATATTCAAGACCTATAATAGGGTACCTTCAAAATATGCATGCATGCAAGTTGACACAAATCTTAGCAGCGAAGAAGCTTCAAAAATCGATGCCTATCCTCAAATCAAGGATAAACCATCCAAAATCAATCCATGAAAATGGAAACATAAGCAATATGCATAACGAGGAATATGGAATGAAAAACTATGTTAAATATGGATAACCCGGGCATGTACTTCCTTTAGAAACCGAAACGACGGAAAACATCCCGACATGCAGAAACGCAAAAAACGAAAAACGAAATCCGTACTTTAGTATAACACATAGCCCGGAACTCAAAACCTAAAGGGTCCATAGCCAAAAAGTGGCCTATCGGCCACCAAATCGGCGGCCAACAAGGCGGCAGCGGCGGTCAAATAGGCCGGCCTCGGCCGTTTCCTTTAGAAACTCGAGTTCTATGCTATTCTATCTATTAAAAGGCGGAATCAAAACAAGAAAATGAAAAAATTGAAAAATGGGGCTGCCGGGGAGGGGTTGATCGGCGGTGGTGGCCGGCAGCAGCACAATGGCACCGCCGCCGAGCCTCCTCGGCTCGATCCCCACTCCTCCAGCGCTTCCGCAGCGTACCTGAAGCTGCTCGGCTCGTCCGTAAACAAAGAGAGACGAAGAAAATGAACGTTGAAAATGAAGGCCCCAGCCCTCTATTTATAGTAAAAGCGGTGGTTGCTTGCACTGCTTGCAAGCGTCCTTTTCGAAACGCATAGCGATCCTTCTTTTGCAAACGGACTCCAAAATCAGCAAACTTGGTACCCATGGACTCGAAATAAAATACCGGACACAACGAATATAAACAAGATATGCTTTTAAAAGACCCATGAAAAGTTCGATTTTTCGATAACTTCCCCAGAGTGCCAAACCTTCGTGGGTGGTCGAAAACATGCATACTTAATGTTCATGAATTCGTCATAAGACACTCTTAACAACACCTGAGGTTTCGTGATGATCGCATCACCGAAACAAAAAGTCAACCTTTGACTTTTCTCGAAAAACATGCCATGCAAACCAGAAGCTTTGGAAGGACGGGGTATTACATCCCTCCATCCTTAGAAAAAAATTTCGTCCCCGAAATTTCAAACACGTGGCAGAAACAACTCAGGGTATTGAGCCCTGAACTTGTCTTCCAACTCCGATGTAGCTTCTTCCTCGCCGTGGTGATTCCACAATACTTTCATCAGCGGAATCTGCTTGTTCCTCAACTCCTTGACTTCCCGTTCCAGGATAGCCACTGGTCTCTCTTCGTAACTCAAATCATGAGCAAGGATTACCTGATCATGCTTGATCGAGTGTTTTGGGTCGAACACGTACTTTCTCAACTAAGAAACGTGAAACACGTCGTGCACATCTCCGATGCTAGGCGGCAACGCTAGCCTATAGGCAACGGGGCCTATCATTTTAAGAACTTGAAAGGTCCAACGAACCTTGGTCATAACTTACCTCGCTTCCCAAAACGATCGACTCCTCTCGTGGGGGAAACCTTAAGGAAGATGCGATCTCCGACCACAAACTGAAGATCTGTACGACGCTTGTCCGCATAGGACTTCTGCCTGTCCTGAGATTCCTTGATCCTCCGCTTGATCTGATCGATAACCTCGATCGCCTGCTGAACCATCTTAGGTCCTAACATCTTTCTCTCGCCCACTTCATCCCAATAAAGTGGCAATCGACACTTTCTTATGTACAACGCTTCATAGGGAGCCATTCCTATGGTGGCATGATAACTGTTGTTATAGGCAAACTCCACCAAAGGTAGTATCTCTTCCCAATTTCTCCTCCGCCGGCCATTTCGCCGCAACATGTCCTCCAAGACACAATCGTCCTTTCCGATTGACCGTCTGCTTGAGGATGGAAGATCATCTTGAGATTGACTTGTGTAATATCCGTAGTTTTAATACTAGATTACGATAATTAATTCGTAATTAGCATTATTAATTCAATAATTAAAATCTTAATTAGTCGACTCTTGACTTTGACCAAGCATAATTGGATAATTTCTATATGAGATTCATGAGCCTTAGTGAATTAAGGAATATAATTTTCAATATTCCTTGACGTAATTTCAGCGTTGAATGAATTCGGCGTTCGTCTTCTGATATTATTAGCGGTTAAGCTTAATTTGAAATTCCTATTATTATAGGAATAAATAAAGTTGTAACAAACTTTATTTTGAACATTTTGGAGATAATTAAGCTATGAGAATTTAGAGGCGTTTCAAGCGTCTACGTTTAGAATAATGCGATAACTTTAGCATATGATCTCGAAATTTTAAAATTCAAATTCCTATAATTATATTATTATATAAGAGCATTATTTATCATTAAATAATGCTAGAAAAAAGCAATGTACATTATTTCATGGGTTTGAAAACCCTAAATATTTAAATTAGGGTTTTATGATCTAAATTATTTTAAATACTTTCCTATGATTAAATTTATTATCTAAGGCATATAATATGTCACATAAATATGTAATAACTATTTTATACAAGAAAATCAAATGTTTGGGATTACCTTAGTAATTTTCGAAAAAATGAAATCTTAAGTATGATTTAACATTTTATTCTTAATCAATTAATGATATATGATAATTATTATATTATTATGATGTCATTAAGGACAAAATGAGGTGTATTACAATTTGCACAAGTGTGGGAGCACACTTGCACATAAGTGGCGAAAATTATGGATTTTTAGCATGATTTTATGTAATATTATTATTTTATAATTAATAAATAAATATGAGTTGGATCCTATCATATACCAAGTGTAAAGTAGTGATAGTAGACAATTAAAACAAGTAATCCATGCTCATTAATTGAAAGAGCCGAAATTGTTGAAAAAATGGTGGAAAAATTCTTAGTTTCTTACCTTATATTAATGACATTTGTATAGTTGAAATATTTGACTTTTCAAAAGCAACTTTATACTATAATAATAATATGATAATAATATTGTATATAATATAAAAATAAAATAAAATCCTAGCCTAATATACTAAAGGTGGCGTAAATAGCATAAGGTGGAGATAATGAAATAATTCTTTTATTTCATAATAATTGCTAATGTAAATTAATTATAATAATAACATAATAAAGTATATAATATAAGAAATAAAATAAAATTTATCCTAATCTAACTAATGGAGGGCGACGCACACACACATGTATAAGATAGCAAATTAATTATTTTTGTGTCTACTAAGATGCAACTTGTTAATTAAGGGATAAGGTAGCAAGTTGATGTGTATAAGATAAAGATAAAATTTTGTCTCATAGTATAGAGGAGGTGGCCGATTATTTTGACTTCAATTAGCAAGTTGTAGTAGATATTTTTCATGTAATAATTAGTGTGCAACTTGCTAATATCTATAAATATAACCTAAGTACTACAATTTCTCATTTTACAAACCTTGGTACCGAAAATATAGAGAGGAAATTGAGAGAGAGTTCATCATATTTAATCCCAAACTTAGATCATATAAACGTTGCCGATCAAAATCGAAACCGATTAAAAGGTTAGAAATTTTACGAGCTTCGATTACATGCTAGAATTTTCGATTTTCATCCGTTAGAATTTATGTTATGATCTTAGTTTATATATATGATTTTCGAAAATTTTGAATCATATGCTAAAATGTTTAGATATCATGTTTATATGATGTTATTAAGCATGTATATTAATTATATCATGAAATTAAACATGCTATTAAATTTAAAGTTTGGACCGAAAACTTAGGGTTAGTATATGTTGTTGATTTTAATTTTTAATTGTTGATTTGATCATGGAATCATAATCTATAGTATTAATTATGCTTATATGAATTTATTTAGAATTTTTGGAAAACTATAGCTTATATTTATGTGAATACCGAAAATATAAGCATATGTTATGATGATGTGATATAATTCATGTTTAAGTGTTATAATAGCATATCAAGTGTGTAGATTCATAATATATGGTTGTGAGAATTTATTGAAATTTATAAATAATATTTTGACCTAAGTCGAAAATTTAGAAAGTGACTTAGGTAAATTTTATTCAATAAGTCACAATAAATAACAATTATGTTGTAGTAAGCATAATTGAGGGTGATTAATTGAGATATGATTTTATTGAAATTTTTAAAAATCATTTGCTTAGTGTATTGTAAAAACCGAAAACCTTAGGTTATAATACTAAGGTGTATAAATTTTATTTGACTAAGGTAATTACATATTATTAATCACATGATAAAATAGTGTAACATGTGAATTTATAAAATTTTGCACAAGTCTAAGCTATTTAATTTGTAATTACGAAAACTTTATATTATGTGCATTAATGTTATAAATTTATTTTATCAAGTATAATTACATATTATGATCTAAAATAATTTTTTAGACATAGTATGATTTTATAAAATTTTGGAACAAGAATTGCACATAAAATGATAAAATTTCATAATAATTGAAAAAGTCAAAATGTTGACTTTTCGTTGACAAAAGTCAAAATTGTTGACTTTTGGTTGACTTGGTCAAAATAGTTGACCAAAATCGTTGACCAAGGTCAGCAGACGCATAGATCGATATCGTGATCGATGTGGCGTAATGCGTTTAGTAACAATGCTACTTACGTTACGTAAGTACGTTAAAGCGTAGATTATATTCTAAAAGGTAGAATACCCTTTTTATGTTAAGAAATTTCATAATCGACATCGATCGATTAGGAAGCGTCAAATTAAGTCCGGCGTTAGCCTTATTTGATCGTGGAGCGTTATAGACTATGTTCGTCTCTATCGAGCGTGACCAACGTACTAAAAATAATTCTTACGTTAAGGTGATACGTGGGCGGAGGCGTTGGCGTGGAAAGGACCATAGTTAAGAGACTACGTATACGAGGTGGGCTTTACTTGAAAACTCTTTTATTTACGATGCTTTCTTGAAGCGTGTTTATTTACAAAGCTTTCGATTGAAAATGATTATGAGCGTTATTGATTACATGCCCAAAATATTTATGTTTTAACGTATGGATCTATCATGTTGTTGGGCGAGCCAACGATGTATGTGAATCGATTATTGGGTCGCTCCCAATTTATTTTAAATCGATATCGGATCTTAAGTCGGGCGAAATTCGGCTAAGATTAACGTGTACACCGGTTTTGTATTTGTGAGCCGTTAGCAACATCATCGACGGTCGTGGATCTAGTCGGATGAAGAATCACGACTATGTGATTGGGAGCCGTTAGCAACATCTTGACGGTCGGGCGTCGGTGAAGGAGGCTACTTCTACGGGCGTGAGATCGGTTTATGAGATGAGTTATGAATAATTATGTGGATGATATGGATCATACGTAACGAGAAAATGCTGCTGTGAATCTTTTGAGAAATGATAAAGTGTTTTGGTATTCACGAGTTATTTCAACTAAAATCCTCGTGTTATACTTATGGGCGGTGTAATTAAATGAAATTATTTTGGCATGAGTCCACTAAGTGCAATCTTGTACTTAGCCTGCATATTGTTTTTAAATGTGCGGTTGAAATTGTGATAGGATGGACAAGTGTTGAAGCGGTCGGAGTTTTGTCGTTAATAGTTCACCTTGGATGTATATCGTCATATATGCGTTCACATGCTTTCATTGTTGAAAACACTTTATTATATTTTTGGATATTACTTACGTTACCTCGGATCGGTTGAATCATTTGTTAATGGTGCATTGGTCTAGTTTGTATGAAACCGTTGTGTGTTTATCTATAAAAGTTTGATGTCTTGAAGGTTTGTTGGTCATTATGTTCTTAATCCTGCTTAGTTCATGGCGATCCCGTCTAATCCGTACTTTGATCCCCATGGCGACACGCTAGGTTGGATAAAACCTAGATCCAACAGCTCCTGCAACTGTGCTTACAGTTCTTGCAATTCTTTAGGTGCAATTCTGTATGGTGCCTTTGATACTGGTTGTAGTAACCCGAAAATCTTTTAGTCTTAATTAGACCCTAATTAAGTATAATTAGGGGCTTAAAGGCATTTCATTCTTAAAAATTTATAAAGAAGTGCATAATAAATTAGAAAGCGATAGAAATTTGATTTATTTCTAAACGAAGGATTAGGCTTTAGAAGAAGTAGAGATAATTTAGAAATGAGTTTTATTATGATGAAATGTGAGTTATATGATTATTATTGTGTGTTTGAATAGAAATTTCAGTAAATAGAAAATTGTTATAAAGAAATTGCATTAATTATTATTTATGTGAGATTTGTTTATAAAATGAATGAAATAATGTTTAAGCTATTAAATGGCTTAAATAAATTTATTTTATTAATATCTAGTGATAAAGAAAATGTTTTCTATGATTTTTGAAATTTTATTAATGAATAGGATAATTATTTGATTATTTGTATATGAAAGCATTACAGTTATATTTATATGAATTTAATTCCAATAATGGATTTAATTATTTTGGATCTTTATATTAATGAGAAAATTTAGGTTTTACTATTAAAGAATATTAATTGCCAATGTTAGCAAATTTGGAAAAATGTTTATACAATTTTTGAAAATTATGAAAAAAGAAAAGAAAATGAATAAAAATTTAATAAAGCTATCTATATATACACACTTCTAGAATTTTATTCATCAAAAATCATCTTCCACCTCCAAACTGCCTCCCATTTTCGAACCCACACACTAGCGCACACACTAAATTTTCTTCAACTTTTAATCCATATTTTAAGTGAGGAATTAATAGAAAATCACTCCAAGGAAGGTAATTACCTTGGTTAATCCAAGTTTTTGTAGTTTAAATTAACGAACATGATGTTCTACCTACCTAGGGTTTTCAAAAATTATGTGATATGATTTAAGGTTGATTTTTTTAATTTTTGTTATGTTTATTGATTTAATTATGTTTATGATGCATAAATAACATAAGCTATGGTTTAATTCTCTAAATTCATGAAGTTGGTGAATTAAAGTATTATGTATGAACCCTAATTTTTGTATGTGAATTATGTGTTATGATTTGATTAAATTGAGTTTAGATATGTGAAATTAGGTGTGAATAAACATGATTTAATAAAAGAAATTGGAAGAAATTGAAAGTATATACAATCCCTAATTTTCGAAAATTATAGGGTTGGATGAACTTTGATTTCTTGATTTTATTTTATGTATTTGATATGATTTTTGATATCTATGATATAAATAATACTTAAGTTTAATTTATAAGATTTTATGGACATGAAATGTAAAAGTTGGAAAATTAAAGTTTAGTGCTAAGTTGTTGGATTATATGATGAGTTTGATTAAGATTGGATTTGATCATGAATTGATGATTATTGATGATAAATAAGTATGAATGTGAGTTGGTTGATATTAAATGGATTGTAGTTTGTAAAGTTCATGTAATTACATAAAAGGTATGGTTGAAGGGCATAGTGTGATAATGGTATAAATGAATGAATTGGAACTTGTTTTAAATTGTTAAATGTGTATTGAGACATATGGTGATGAATTGGTGGAGTTTTGGATGAATTTGGTTGATTTGGTATTAAAATGGCGATGCATTTTATAAATGTTACTCCTACGAAATTTCGTTAAAATTTGTTTATTTATAAGACGTTTTGAGAATTAAAGTGGTGAACTATTGATAAGTGTTTAAATAGAATTTATTCACTTGAAGTTGTTTAATTTCTTTGATCATAGCATGTTATGTAATTATCTAAGATTTAAGTTTATGAAAGAATAAGTTATGAATGAATGCAATAAACCTAACCTAATCTTGGATTTAGGTAGGAATAAGATTTAGTTGTGATATATTCAATTGAACAAGTAGGTTTGCTAAGTTCGATAATTATCTTATTTTACAAGGAACAAGCAAAGGTAGAGAAGTGAAAGACGAAGGAACAGACGTATTAGAGTGATCAGTATCAGGTGGGTAATGCTTCTTAAATTATTTTCTGAATAAAGTTAAATGTTATGTTTCAAACGTGTCTCTATCATGAGAATGTTTTCCATCACCACATTATGGGTATGTTGATAATGATTGATTTACCACATTGTGGGTATGACGACAATTGACCTATCTACGGTAGGAAAACAATACATATACTGTGCACAAGTTTATGGTCGTGAGCTTGCAAATGCAGGCCAATCATGGTATTGGGGAGGAGGCCTACTTCCCATTACCGAATAACGTAGATAGGGTATGACCGTGGTTGGCAACCTTCGGGACCAACTCGGGAATGTGATGTCGGTATGTTATAAAACGTGAATGTGTGGTGATAGAATAATGAATTATTCTCATGAAGTACTTACTCAAGTTTATCTTCTCAACTCTTATGTTAAGCAAAAATTTGGAAGTTATTGATTAAAGTTTTAAAGTTAGCGTTTTGGCAATTACCCACTGAGTACTTTCTGGTACTCATGCCCGCAAATATGTTTTCTATGTGGTGCAGGTTGAGCATGGAAGGGATGTGGGCTCTGGATCGAGCTTGGTCTTTTCTTTTGTTTTGAATAGTTATGCCCGAATGTCGTGTCTTCATACATGACATTCACTACTCTTCCGTTGTTGACTCAGATACTTGAAACTATACTTTTTGGAAAACCTTGTAAATGCTTATGTGCATATTGTTGAGGTTGTGACCTCGCTTGTTATTGTTGCTTGTTGTTGGTTATTTGCTGTTGTGTAGGTTGGCTTGTCCATATTCTAGGGGATATGTCGTACATTTATCCAAAATTTCTTTTCTTTAAACCACTCACGGTTTGATTATTTAGTTAATTACCTAATTAAATAGTCGGGTCGTGACAGAGTGGTATCAGAGTAGTTGTTCGCTCTGGACCTGTGAATTTTCTTTCTTTGAGCCAACATTTCTTTGTAAACATTGAGTTAGAAACAAAAATGATTGGTAAAAGCTCAGCATTCCAGTCCATCTTTTCAGCTCAGCCAGGTAAAGTAAATTGTGATTTTGTATGGAAGTAGAAGAGAATATATATTGAAAATAGTTCCTGGTTATGGTGAAATTTTGTGATGTAGTATGTATGAACATAAATGATATATGACTGTTTCCGTTCCTGATCAGTATGTAAGTTATATTTGATTATAGGATGGCAAGGAAGAAAGTTACAGCTCGAAAGAAGGTCGCTTATAGGCCGCCTGGGTTAGGAAGCATCAATAGGTTCTTTTCTCTTAGAATGGGAGAGCAGCAAGGTATGATGTTTTTTCTCCATCAGTATATGATGATGTGGAGGTCAGTCATGAGACATGGAGTGACCGAGCTGGATGGGCTACTCCAGTTGGTACATGCTTTACCTCCCAGTTGGCGGGGATGGGCATCAGAAGTTTCTTTGGACTATGTACACCCTGACATGGAACTCAGAGTCACTGGTAACCTTGATAGATTTTTAAGCTTATTAAAAATCAGTATTGGATGGTAGGAGATCCTCCATTTGCACCATACCGTCCTTTTGACCAATTCATTCCATCGGTCCACTGGATTTTATCGGACATTCTAGCCTCGAAAAAGAATGGAAGTGAACCTGAACCTCAAGAAGTTGTTGAACCGGAATCCCAAGAGTTTGTTGGGTTTAGTTTTAACTATGAATTTTCTTATGATGACATTCCACTACCAATCGAATCTCAGTGGACTTCTCTTGACCTTGATCTATATGATCAACCTTTTACATTAAAGACTCATTCTCCATCTTTGTCCCCTCTTCCTGAAATTACATTAGCTTCGTCTCTGCTGATGTAATTCGTGAATTTGAACAGCAGCCATCAATTGGTACTTCTAGTTTGCATCCTCTACCAATTAGTGAAATGCCATCTTTATCTGATCCATCCATTCTTATGCTGGGGGAGTACACCTTCTTGTGCATTGACCATACTTATGCTCCTGAGGACGAGGACCCTGACGAAGAGCTAGAAGAGGATCCGGATGAAGATCCAGAAGAGGATATGGACGATTAATAGAAGTGTGTTTTAAGACTAGTCAGGGTAGTTGGTAGATTGTATAAGAATGAGGACTTATGTATAGGTATGTTGTGTAGAGAGATGGGAAAGTGAAGTAGAACTACCAGCCTAATGATAGTGAAACTAACTTATTTTGTAAAAAGTCCTCAATGAGGTAATTTTTCCTGTAAATTATAATATGCTTATTTATCTTTGTTGTGATTAAGTGATTTTGTCCCTAATTCTTATGATGATTGAACCTTGCTATAACTTGAAATTCATTTCCTTTGCTTTGATATTTTATCAACTGTTGTGGAAATAATATTCTTCTTTTGTATCAGTATGCCTCCTAGACCAAGAAACCCATCCTTGGAAGGAAGAGGAAGTGAAACCACTCCTCAGAATTCACCAGACCGTGCACCCCCTCCACCAAATCGAAAAATCGCAGAACTTTTCCTTCGACAAAACACACCCAATTTCACTGGGGCTGGTAGTCCTACGGAGGTAGAAGAATGGGTGCGAGTTATTGAAAGGATATTTAAGTTCTTAGAATGCAACGATCAAGAATGTTTGCTATGTATATCCTTCTTGTTGAAAGGACCCACAGATTTTTGGTGGGAAGCAAGACAGAAGACTCTCGCTCCTGAGCAGTTGGCAAATTTTACGTGGGATCAATTTAAAGATGAGTTATATGCTAAGTTCATTCCTCGAAGTTACCGAAAACAGAAAGAAATGGAATTTATGAATTTGAAGCAAGGAAGTCGAATTGTCACGGAATATGATCGAGAATTCTATACCTTATCCAGATACGCGCCTTATAAAGTTGAGACGGACGAAAAGATGGCGGAGATGTTTCGAGCTGGGCTCCGCCCAGAAATTCGTATCATTCTGGCGGCACAACCACCAATGTCGTACGCTGAAACCTTAAACCGTGCTTTGGATATGGAAATAGAGATACAATCTGAGAAAGTTACATCAGAATCAGCCCCAAATATACCACAAAATTTGTTGTTGCCAAGATCCTCTCAACCAGAACAGAAGTTTAAAGGAAAAAGAAAATGGGAGAATAAGGGATTTCCGAATAAGAAATCCTTTCAAAGGCAAGGACCAATGGCAGCAAGGCCGTTTTGACCATCGGCACTGATCGACAGAATTTGATCGCACGAAAAACGTGCAAGTATAAGGTAAGTCGAGTATCGTATCCACATGGATTGCAATCCGAAAACACAGAAGCTAATTCAACGAACTTCATCATTATCCAAGAACATATTTGGTTTTAAAAGGTTTATGGCATCAGATAATTAAATCCAAAGCAAAGGTGACAACAAGAAAATAAACTAAAGCAATAAATACTCAAAGGGATAACTATGAAGAAAGACTAACCCTAGGGATGCACTAATCCTATCCACTACGATGTTTATCCTGCTTATTATTAACCGTTTTAATCCACACAAGATGGAAGATCACATATGCAGCCAACAACTTCAGTTACGACAATTGTGACGATTGATTACTAATTTTCCTATTATCATTACGTCTCTAGAGGAAAATAAGCAACTCAAAAGGATCACAAAGAATATGCTTCCTACGAATGTTCCTATCTCGATTCGACTCGAGAACTTATCCGTATCATGCATTTAAGATCGATTGACAATTAAAACTATTACGTAATTAGCGGCAACTATGATATGCATCAAGATTGATTAGAAATCAACACATATAATTAAGCACCAAGAATCATGAATCGATGCACGAAGGTAAATAACAATAGCGAATCACAACATATAGGATAGAATCATGCAAACCCAGGATTAGAACAAAAATTTAGCTAGACATAATTAACAGAATAAAATACGAAATAATCATAAAAACAGAAATTAAATAGATAAAACCCGTAGGGAAGCGTCTAAAGAACAATGGTTGGGTTCGTATCCAAACCCAACGGAAAACGGGAAAACGATGGAATTCGTTCGGACGAAACCGTTCCAAAACGTTAACAATGTGTAAAACTAATGCTAGAATGATGGAAAACTATTGCTAGAATTAATCTAAATCAAAACTAATGAGAAAATATCTAAAAATAGAGAAAAACTGAGGAAAAACGTGTAAAATCGCGTTGGGGAAGGTTCGGGGCGCGAGGGGGCGAAGCCCTATTTGAAAGATTTAGGATGAAAACCCTAATTTTTGCGTCTGCCACTACGCTTCGCGGTCGGGCTCGCGGTCGTGAGCTCGATTGCGAGGCATCCTTCTCATCTCGGCCATCTTCAGTTTCTCGGCAAGTACGCGCGCTCGGACTCGCCTCGCGACCACACCTCGTGGTCGCTAGGTGTGGTCGCGTTGAAGGAAAAATCGTCGCGTGCATGGCTCGCACCCGCTGGGAGTGCTCGCGTGCTATGGCATTTCCTCGCTTGTGTAATACCCGTCTTTTAAGCTTCGCTTTTGCATGGCACGTTTTTAGAAAAAGGTCAAAAGGTTGACTTTTATTTGGTGATCGACCGTCACGAAACCTCGGCGTTGTGAAGAGTGTCTTATGACGAATTCATAGACACTAAGTATCGGGGTTTTCGACCACCCATGAAGGTTTGGTACTCGGAAGTTATCGAAAACCGGACTTTTCATTGGTCTTTTAAAAGCATATCTTGTTTATAGTCATTGTGTGCGGTATTTTATTACGTGTCCATGGGTACCAAGTTTGCTAAATTTGGAGTCCGTTTGCAAAAGTTGCGTCATTTTGCGTTTTCGAAAAGGATCGCTTGCAAGACTACTGTGACCCTGCTTTCCTATAAATAGGAGGCTAGGGCCTTCATTTTCAACGTTCATTTCCTTCGTCTCTCTGTGTTTACGGAAGAGCCGAGAAGCTCGAATGTGTGCTGCGAAGCCACCGGAGGAGTGGGGATCGGCCGGGAGGCTCGGCGGCGCCATTCATTGCCGCCGAGCCACCACCGCCGATCAACCACCCCGGGCAGCCTGCTTTTCGGTTTTGTCCTTTTCTTGTTTTGATTCCGCCTTTTAGTAGATCGTATAGCATAGAACTCGGGATTCTAAAGGGGCGGGCGAGAAACGGCGGAGGTCGACCATTTCGACCAAACCGCCGCCGCCCATTACCGCCGCCGTGGGGCTGTTGGCGCCGTTTGGTGGCCGACGGACCACCACAGCTCTGGTCCTTTAGGTTTTGAGTTCGGGCTATGCATTCTACTAAAGTACCGATTCCGTTTTTACTTTTTCGCGTTTACGCATGCGGGATGTTTTCCGTTGCTTGAGTTTTCTAAAGGAAGTACATGCCCCGGTTATCCATTTTCAACGTCGTTTGTCATTCCATTTTCGTCGTTATGCATATTGCTTATGTTTCCATTTTCATGCATCGATTTTGGATGGTTTATCTAGATCCGAGGATAGGCATCGATTTTGAAACTTCTTCACGCTAAGATTTGAGTCGACTTGCATGCATGCATATTTTGAAGGTACCCTATTATAGGTCTTGATGCCTGAATATATTTCCATACGCATCGAGTTGATTTGAAAACCCGAGAGTGCCAAATGTGGGTTCGAGAAAGTGAAAACCCTAATTTTGCTACGATCGTCGTTTGGATCACGTTGTTGCTTTGCTTTGTGGGATGTAACCCCAAAGTTGTTCCGTCTTGTTACGGTACCTACCGGTCGATCGGTGAAGTCATCGGATCCGTAGATATCTCCGGTTGACGTTTTGATACATTCGAGGTTGGGTTATATATGCTTATTTTGAGTTATTTACTCGATATTTCAAAATAAAACATATGCGCCCGTAAAAATGTTTTGTGAAATTATTATTGTTCTCGATCCAAGATATGGTTCTATCATGGTTGTGCACGGATCTCTATTCGGTGGGTTGATCACCATCTTGAGTATTGATCATAAGGGGATAGACCCGAACACGTGGTTATGGTTACGAAGGGATAGACCCTAAGTCCACACGGAAATGGTAATGAGGTGGTTATGGTTACGATGGGATTTGACCCACAGAAGTCCACACCGAGTTAGCCCGGTTGGATACGTTCGGGCGTGGGCCGATCGGATATGTTCGGGCGAATGAATGTCATGTGATGGGTCAAGGGATACGTTCGAGCCGTGGTTCATGGTTCTATGATGGGAGTAACGATAATAACGGATCGGTATCGAAAAAATGAAAAATCTATTTTGCTTACTTAGAAGTGGATTTACGTTTAAAACCTTCTAAGGTAAGTGCTCTAAACACGACCTCATGATTCTTTTGATTTATGATAAAACCCGGTGAGTGCGCTAGTACTCACCCCAAACTCTTTTCAAATCTTTTCACGGATGGAGGAGGGCTTTGGACAGGCGGCGAGGGTGGAGCTGCGGGTTCTTCATGCTATGCTTCCGCCGATGTTATGTTATATACGCACTCGATATTGATGTATTCTTGTCCTTATTTGCTTTCGATTGGGAACAAGATTTATTATGTTATTCTCGTGAGTCTCGATATGAGCATGCTATGTGGTTGACCGGTCTAGTTGACGAGGATGTAATGCTATTTTGCCTTCTTGCATTACTTATAATAAACCAAGATCATGTTTTCGAAGTTATGATATCGATATTATTCATTGGTGGATTGTTTGTGCACCCTCCCCTTCGTGATATGTCCTAGTTATAGAGGAGATCTTGCCGATTTCATGGTCACATCTTCTTATCATGTATGTTATATGTATCCCTTCTTCCCCGCTTCTTAACCCCCACCTAATCACACCCCGCATCCGTGCCTTCCTCGAATTGGGCGTGACGAACTTGTCGAGCGGTGTTCTTGGCCCTGACATCTATCTTTCTTATCTGATACCAGCTTGGTATCAGAGCGGTTTTCTGGCTTTGGGTATGTGTCTATGTTGTTTGATATCAAAGCAGTTCGTTTGCTTTATATCATGTGCGTTCTTGAAATTGAGTGTTTAGAACTTGTTCTTCTAAACTGTTTATCGTCTGACTACCCTCACCACCGCGTCGATTCGCCTCCTTTAAAAGGGGATGAGGTATGTGTTTATTTGTCGATGCTTTATGTGGCTATGTGAGCTTGATATGATCTTGGTTTCATGTGCTTTGACACAGTAAGAGTTTGCGATGTAAACGTGATGTGGATGAGGTATGGTTGGATGGTGATGTAGATGTGGAAGTGATTGATGATGGAACAAAAAGGGCACGTGTGGCTGTGATGTGAAAATCGTTTATATGATATGATGTGATTAATGTGATCACGTATGGTTGATGTAAGTCTATGTGTTTACATAGCAATGTATTGTTGATTGAAAATCTTGTTTATTTTGATAAACGAGTGCTTGTAAGTGAATTCTGTATTTGCTTACGTGATTATATCGATATTGATATTGATATGTGTTGAAATGAACATGTGTATGAAACATGATTACCCAGATGACTGGGATGGTAAAGGAAACGTGAATATTTGTTGTTGTTTTATGGTGAACTAACATGTAGGTTTATGGATATTCATGGCCCAGACAACGTTGGTTAAGATCTCACGAGAATGGATGAGCATATCCGTAAATTCGAGAATGTACCGGAATATTCATGAGCCATTGGGAGTATTTCTGGGAAGATTTGTTGGGTTATGGAGAAAGGTTAGAGACAGTGGGAAAGTGTCAGAATATGAGGCCTACTATCAGATGACCGAAAGGCTACCGACAGGATGGCAACCGTGGGCGAGAAAGCAAGGACATGTGTTGTTCGACGAGATCCTATCACGATGCGCCTTACCTTGGACTTTACCGAGTTATTTGCTCGAGTATGGAGACAAGGGCCATGACCACCGAGGTATACCATCGAGGAGGATGTGGTTGCGAGACACCGAGGACCAATCCGGATCGATGATAGGGATGATGTTCCCAAGAGCCATTGGGAGAACAACCATCAATCAGCGATCGCCAGCTGCATCGATATACACGATCACTACACCTCCATCGACGATCCTTACCTTCCGGAGGACCCGGAATGACTTTGAGGCAGGAACTTCCAGGACGAGAGATATTGTCCGTCCGACAGTGGCAGGGAAGAAGCCCAGGATCAGGATCTTCATGCCACCGAACTGCGTCAGGCTGGCATCCAGGGAAGGCGACTCTGAGGAAGAAGAGGAGGACCCAGATGAGAACGAGGAGGATAGTGAGGATTCGGAGGACCCGGTGATCCAGATAGCCGATGACTCTGATGAGATCGGGCACATTGAGGAAGGGCAAGCGCCAGAGACAGGGACTCAGGCACAGCTTTCACCTGATACTCAGGCAATCAGAGCACAGCTTGGATGGGATCATACCCAAGAGAGGCTTGCTTCCATGCAGGATCGCTTTTAAAGCGGCGGCCAATTCAAGCCACGATAGGAAGGAAAGAGGATGAGGAGGCGAGAATGGAACCGCTGGGACGAGCGGGGAATAGTGGATGGATATGGAGGACAGAGATCTAGGTAGTCGGTGTGTACAGTGACAGTCGCAGAGTCTGCTAGAAGCATGGACAGAGCGGCATCTTTTGACAGTGACCGGAGTCAGATTCTTTTGCTCATATCTGACCTTTTTGACTGACATACCTTGATCTATTATTTTGACAGTCCTTCATGGACACTGAATATTACTGATACTAACGCTGTCTGTGACATGATGTTTATGTTTGATGCTTATATGTGATATGAGCTATGCCATGATGATATATGACCTATGTGATGTGTGATGGCGATGTTATGTGAAATGCATAACGATGATATGTTGACGAGATTGCATGATTATATGTGATCGTGCGTGATATGTGGTATATGTGATGATATGTGATATGGGTGATGATATATGTTATGCGATGATACCCGATTATCTATGCGAAAGCGTTTCTAATGTTTCAAACGCGTCGATACGTAATGCCGAGAACAAGGAACCGGAGGAACAATAATGTGGAAGAAGCCCGAACCACCTTTGGTTCGCGGCATGCGATCGAGTTTTCGCGGGCAGAATCCCCTACGCTCGACGGTCTCGGCGAACCGATCGACGTTGAATCTGGATACGATCCATCGAAGGATCTTGAATACATCGGTGCGAAGAAGCGTAAAAGCTGAATGCGCGATCTTTCGACTAACCGATGAGGCTGATTTGGTGGGAATCCGTGAGAAGGACTCTAACACCGGGACGATGGGCAAGGTATACGTGGGAAGATTTCAGGAAGAACTCATGGAAAAATGCGTGCTGGCGTTTACTGCGAGAGAAGGCAAAATGAGTTACGGAATCTTCGTCGAGGAAGAAGGACGGTCACCGAGTACGATCGCTCGCTCAATCGTCATCACGTTATGCCACGTACCTAGTCGGCACCGAGGTTGCCGAGCGAGATGAGTTCAGAGAGGACTCACCGAGATCGAATTTCGCTCGTCGATCGGGAGATCGGCGTATGCGCGATCCCTCGAACCGGGCATTAAACATTGAGTCAATGTTTCCCAGAAAAAACGATGCCACCGGACAGCCATCGGCGGAGGAAGAGGTAAGAGAAATGGGAAGATCGAGGAAAGGCAATCGGTGTTCCAAGGAACGAGGCGGTCTAGTGATTCCAAGGAATCAAGGCATTCAAGAGAGAAAGGCAACCTTGGGAAGGAATTTCCAACCCATGCGGCGGTGGAAAAACTGGTGCCGAAATGCCAAAGGAATCATTTCGCGAGAGCAAGGTAGCACCGAGTGCTATCGTTGTAAGAAGTCTGGACATTACGCTCGAGATTGTCCGTTAGGAGGCGTGATGCGGCCGCCGCGATGGCGACATCCAGCTCAGCGAGGCGTAATCATGCTCAGCCGAGGACAAACAACGGAGCGGAGGTCACCCTAGGCCAAGAAACCAAAGGCCACCGCAGCAAGCAAGGTGCCGCGCGCTTGAATCGGCCAGCAGCAGCTCAAGCTCCCGGAAATCTTGCGGTATAATCCATATGAGTGATATACCCGCCGCTTTGTTTGATACATGAGCCTCACATTCTTTCGTTTCGAGAATCGCGTGTGAGAGGTTGGGTTTGGTACCCAAGAAATCACAGTACCACAAATTAGCATCCCGTCGTGAAGTGCTAAAGGCAAAAGAGGTATGCCCAACCGGAGGTAGAAATCGTGAGCGAAGGTCCTTGTCAATTTTGCATGTCATCGGAATGGAAGATTTCGATGTCATCTTTGGCATGGATTGGTTGGAAAAGCACATGGCAACTATACATTGTCTCGAGAGAGAAGTTGCTTTTCGAACAGTCGAAGGAGTGGAAGTTTGTTTCCACGGCATAAGGATGGGTGTTTGCGTGCGATGATCTCGACCAAGGCGGTGAGGATGATCGGGAAGGAAGTCACAAACTTTCTTGGTAAGTTTGACAGGCACGATGAACAGCGCAACAGTTTGAAGAGGAGCCGATGGTGTGTGAATATCCTGACGTGTTTCCCGAGGACTTGCCAGGTTTATCACCTGATAGACAAGTGGAATTCACTATTGATTTGGAACCAGGAGCAGCACCAGTATCAAAGGCACCATATAGAATGGCACCTAAAGAATTTCAAGAACTGAAAGCGCAGTTGCAGGAGCTGTTGGATCTAGCTTTTATCCGACCTAGCGTGTCGCCGTGGGGAGCGCCAGTTCTGTTCGTCAAGAAGAAGGATGGGTCAAGGAGAAGCCATCGTGAGTGCGCAGCGAGGAGACGAATTCTTGGAGAACATGCGTTTGAAAGCGAGGCTAGAAGATAGCAAGGGTTCACTAAGCGAGACAACGCGCTACTATTCCGAGGAAGGTTATGTGTGCCACTCAATAGGGAATTGAGAGATAAAATCATGAGTGAAGCTCATGAGGCACCGTGATATCTGACTCATCCAGAAGCACCAAATGTACAGACCTTAAAAGAAACTTTTGGTGGGAAGGGATGAAAAGGATGTAGCCGCTTTGGAACGATGTTTGGCTTGTCGACAAGTGAAAGTCGCACACCAACGTCCGTCAGGTTTGTTGCAACCGCTACCAATCCCGTAATGGAAATGGGATCATATCGGTATGGATTTTGTGGTGAGTTTTCCAAGGTCGTGAAGGAAACACCGCTATATGGGTTGTCGTCGATAGATCGACAAAGTCGACTCATTTCTTACCGATTCGGACGACGTGCGGGTTAGATAAGCTTGCTGAACTTTACGTCAAAGAAATCGTACGGTTACATGGTGTGCCGGTATCGATTACGTCAGATCGTGACCCGAGGTTCACGTCAAGGTTTTGGAGGAGTCTGCAGGAAGCCATGGGGACCAAGCTGAATCTTAGTACGGCATTCCATCCTCAAACGGATGATCGATCGAAAGAACGATTCGGGTTTTGGAAGACATGTGCGAAAATGTGGCCGACGGAGGAGGAAATTGGGAAGAGATACTACCTTTGGTAGAGTTTGCCTATAACAGCTTATCGTGCCACCATAGGAATGGCTCCCTATGAAGCGTTGTACGGAAGAAAGTGTCGATCGCCACTTTATTGGGACGAAGTGGGCGAGAGGAAGATGTTAGGACCAGAGATGGTTCAACAGACGGTCGAGGTTATCGATCAGATCAAGCGAAGGATCAAGGAAGCTCAGGACAGGCAGAAGTCCTATGCGGACAAGCGTCGTACGGATCTTCAGTTCATGATCGGAGATCGCGTTTTCCTTAAGGTTTTCCCGACGAGAGGAGTCGTTCGTTTTGGGAAACGAGGTAAGTTACGACCGAGGTTCGTTGGACCTTTCGAAGTTCTTGAGAGAATAGGCCCCGTTGCCTATAGGTTAGCTTTGCCGCCTAGCATCGGAGATGTTCATGACGTGTTTCACGTTTCTCAGCTGAGAAAGTACGTGTTCGACCCAAAACACGTGATCAAGCATGACCAAGTGGTTCTTGCTCAGGATCTGAGTTACGAGGAAAGGCCAGTGGCTATCTTGGAACGAGAAGTCAAGGAATTGAGGAACAAGCAGATTCCGTTGGTGAAAGTGTTGTGGAATCACCACGGAGAGGAGGAAGCTACGTGGGAGTTGGAAGACAAGTTCAGGGCTCAGTACCCTGAGTTGTTTTCTCCACGTGTTTGAAATTTCGAGGACGAAATTTTTATAAGGAGGGAGGGATGTAATACCCGCCTTTTAAGCTTCATTATGCATGGCACGCGTTTTTGAAAAAGGTCAAAGGTTGACTTTTTATTTCGGTGATCGACCGCCACGAAACCTCGAGGCGTTGTGAAGAGTGTCTTATGATTTAATTCATGACACTAAGTATCGAGTTTTCGACCACCCATGAAGGTTTGGCACTCAGGAAGTTATCGAAAACCGGACTTTTCATTGGTCTTTAAAAGCATATCTTGTTTATAGTCATTGTGTCCGGTATTTTATTTCGTGTCCATGGGTACCAAGTTTGCTAAATTTGAGTCCGTTTGCAAAGTTGCGTCCGCTTTGCGTTTTCGAAAAGGGCGCTTAGCATGGCGGCTGTGCAATCGCTTTTTCCTATAAATAGGAGGCTAGGGCCTTCATTTTCAACGCTCATTTCCTTCGTCTCTCTGTTTACGGAAGAGCCGAGCAGCTCCGTGTACGCTGTGAAGCCAGCTGGAGGAGTGGGGATCGAGCCGGGAGGCACGGCTGGCGCCATTCTTACTGTCGCCGAGCCACCACCGCCGATCAACCACCCCCGCAGCCCGTTTTCGGTTTTGTCCTTTTCTTGTTTTGATTCCGCCTTTTAGTAGATCGTATAGCATAGAACTCGGGATTCTAAAGGGACGGGCGAGAAAGCGGCGAGGCCGCCATTTCGCCAAACCGCCGCCGCCGCCCATTACCGCCGTGAGGGGCTGTTGGCCGCCGTTTGGTGGCCGACGGACCACCTGCAGCTCGGGTCCTTTAGGTTTTGAGTTCGGCCATGCGTTCTACTAAAGTACCGATTCCGCTTTTACATTTTTGGCGTTTGCATGCCGGATGTTTTCCGTTGCTTGAGTTTTCTAAAGGAAGACATGCCGGGTTATCCATTTTCAACGCCGCTTGTCATTCCATTTTAAATCGTTATGCATATTTCTTATGTTTCCATTTTCATGCATCGATTTTGGATGGTTTATCCTAGATCTGAGGATAGGCATCGATTTTTGAAGCTTCTTCGCTGCTAAGATTTGAGTCAACTTGCATGCATGCATATTTTGAAGGTACCCTATTATAGGTCTTGATGCCCTGAATATATTTCCCTTCTGCATCGAGTTGATTTGAAAACCCGGAGAGTGCCAAATGTGGGTTCAGAAAGTCGAAAACCCTAATTTTGCTACGATCGTCGTTTGGATCACGTTGTTGCTTTGCTTTGTGGGATGTAACCCCAAAAGTTGTTCCGTCTTGTTACCAGGTACCTACCAGTGCGATCGGTGAAGTCATCGGATCCGTAGATATCTCCCGGTTGACGTTTTCGTCTGTTCAGGTTGGGTTATATATGCTTATTTTGAGTTATTTACTATGATATTTCAAAATAAAACATGTACGCCGTAAAATGTTTTTGTGAAATTATTACTGTTCTCTGATCCAAGATATGGTTCTATCATGGTTGTGCACGGATCTCTATTCGGTGGGTTGATCACCATCTTGAGTATTGATCATAAGGGGATAGACCCCGAACACGTGGTTATGGTTCTGAAGGGGATAGACCCCGGAAGTCCACACGGAAATGGTAATGAGGTGGTTATGGTTCTGATGGGGATTTGACCCCTGAAGTCCACACCGAGTTAGCCGGCTGGATACGTTCCGGGCGTGGGCCGACTGGATATGTTCCGGGCCGAATGAATGTCATGTGATGGGCTGGCGGGATACGTTCCGAGCCGTGGTTCATGGTTCTATGATGGGAGTAACAGTAATAACGGATCAGGTATCGAAAAATTAAAAATCTATTTTGCTTACTTAGAAGTGGATTTACGTTTTAAAACCTTCTAAGGTAAGTGCTCTAAACACGGCCTCATGATTCTTTTGATTTATGATAAAACCCCAGCTGAGTGCGCTAGTACTCACCCCAAACTCTTTTTCAAATCTTTTCACAGATGGAGGAGAATTTGACCAGGCGGAGGGTGGAGCTGGGGTTCTTCATGCTATGCTTCCATGATATTATGTTATATACGTACTCGATATTGATGTATTCTTGTCCCTTATTTGCTTTCCGATTGAGAACAAGATTTATTATGTTATTCTCACGTGAGTCTCGATATGAGCATGCTATGTGGTCGATCGGTCTAGTTGACGAGGATGTAATGCTATTTTGCCTTCTTGCATTACTTATAATAAACCAAGATCATGTTTTCCGAGTTATGATATCGATATTATTCTGTTGGTGGATTGTTTGTGCACCCTCCCTTCGTGATATGTCCTAGTTATAGAGGAGATCTTTGCCCGATTTCATGGTCACATCTTCTTATCATGTATGTTATATGTATCCCCTTCTTCCCCGCTTCTTAACCCCACCCTAATCACACCCCGGCATCCGTGCCTTCCTCGAATTGGGGCATGACGACTTGTGTTGGTGTTTCTCGCGGCCGACCTAGCGGTCGCTAGGCGATCGCGAGCCTTCGTCTGTCGCGCATCTTGCGCTTCGCTTCGTGCTTGATGGCTCATGGTCTTGCTAGCGGCCGCGAAGGCGGTCGCTAGGCACTCATTTCTGCCCTCGTCTGCTCGTTCTTCGTTCCATGCTTCGGTTTTCAACTTATAAGCCTACAAAACACCAAAACGGAACCCAAGAGCAGTATCTTCCAAAAATATGTAAAAGCATTGAGATCCAAGACATAAACGCACATTATCGATCTAAAATCATCTTTAGAAATCAACAATAAACGTGTAAAATGCGCGTTTATCAACCCCCCAAACTTAAATCATTGTTTGTCCTCAAACAAAAACAAGACCAAAAAGAAAGAGAGACACAAAACAGGATCAACGAGCGTCAGCAAAGGTGATTAACCAATAAAGCCTCAGAAATATCTCAAAGCTCAAAATCATTAGTGCACACGACGACATTAGTCAAATCGACAATGTACAACCATTGAAAGCAAAAATCTCATTCAATTCAACCCTCACAATGGCATGTGCGTAATATATAGAGTACACTCAACTCATAAAGAAATAAGGGACGTGTATGCACTCAAAAATCAATGCAATGCAAAAATCTCACCATAGGCTTGCCATTTCTCTAATATCTCCACCACGTCAAATGCATTCAAATTAGGATCAAAAAAGACTTTTCATAGGTTGTATTGTAGGCACATTGGTTAAGGTAGGATAATATATGTCTAAGTGACTCAAATATATTTCAAGTACTTCCATCTCTATAATCAGCTCATATGGACTTTGTCCATTTCCTTTTCCTTTCCAACATGCTATTTCAACATTTATTCACTCAAGGTACCATATACTATGATAATTGACTTCCTTTATGCTCATACTATTCACAAATTTTTTCTTTTCTCGGCTTTGTAATAGAGCTTATAGGGTATATTCTTTTTCATACGGGTACCATACTTTATCTTTTATCCCCACTTTGCATATCAAAACAAATTTTTCTCCCATTTGATTCCCATATCCATCCTCACCTCCTATCATCCGGTTAAGAAAAGAATAAGGTCTAATAAAGGCTCAAAGAAGGCGACAAATGGTATATATCATTGAAATAGTGTTTGGGTAAATATGTGGTTTAACAAAGATGACCTTTTATCCTTTCCATATTCAAAACACATATTGCGATTTCGACACGGAAAAATGGCAAGTTCTAGAAGATAATTACATGCACGATATCACACAAATAAAAGAAACGTAACAAGATGTGTATACCAGTGAAGCTCAAGTCTCACGGTTTTAGCAAATGGTTAAAAACAACAAGCTAAGCAATCTCAAGTTATCCATGCGTCATTTTCTAACATATCATGTGCACTATCACATATTTAACAGAAAATTTCTATCATCAGTGGCTACATGGATTAACACATTTCACTTCAACTCGTTGATCGACCGACACAACAACGAAACAAAAGACACGACAAAAGCCCCAACATATAATAACTTAACAAAACAAAGCAAAAACATAAACAAGGACTCTCAACCACATCACACTCGACCACTCCCCCCCTAAACTTATTGTCAACAGTGTGCAATGGAGGCAATAATGTTTGCAGAAGAGAGTGATTGGGAGAGATCTTACCTCAAATGTCGTGCTACTCCGGCGGCGGATAGAATCCTCGCCATTGATGATATACCTTGGGACTTAAAAACAAACAAACAAGACACAGCAAAACAAAGAAAACAAGCAAAACAAAACGAAAAACACACGTAAAAACGTTGGGTTACCTCCCAACTAGTGCTGGATTTATCGTCGCTAGCTCAACGTTACCTATCATCAATCGGACGATTTGACAACTGTGGTCTTTCCAAACTTTTTCTTGCCCTTGTACTTAGCATTTACAACAGTCCACCATTTAGCGTATGAGTAGCCTCCCCCGAACTTGAATGAGTCACTCGGGGTTCCATGCCGAGTCCATCTCTTCTTTCTAGCATCTTCATCGACTGGTCGGTTGCCTTTTAAGTGCGAGACTTGACTAGCAGTAGCAGTGGTGATCGAATAGCAATTTTCAGGCTCTGAACTATCGTGTTGCTTGATGGCGTCATATATTGATATCTTTAGCTCCTCATCATTGACACAAAACGTGAGGTCACCTTCCTGCACATCAATCAAAGCACGACCAGTTGCTAGAAAATGTCTACCAAAGATTAGTGGTTGATGCTTGTATTCGGGTATGTCTAATATAACAAAATCAGCAGGAAAGACAAAGTCCGAATTCTTACCAACACGTCTTCAACAATTCCATTAGGATATGTGGTGACACATCGACCATCATCGATGATATCTTTGTTGGCTTCATCTTCCCTAGCTCCAAGCGGTTGAATACATTCAGCGGCATTAGATTGATGATTGCTTCCAAATCGCACAACACATTGGGGAATGTGTGCTCGGCAATCTCGTATTCTAGTGTGAAGCTCCCGATCTTTACGCTGAGAGGCAACTTCATTGTAGATTGCCTTGCATTCTTGAGATAGGTTAATTTTTCAAATTTACCCAATTTCTTTTTGCTTGCTAATGCATCTTTCGAAATTTCACATATCCGGCATGTTTGGGCGCTTCAAAGAGAGCAAATTGATATTCACTTTACGAAATATCTCTTTGAACCGGTGAACTCCTCGTCATATTTCGACTTAGCTAGTCGACTTGGAAGCGGAACCGGAGGTGTATACGTCGGAAATTTCGGATCTGGGCATGCCTCGCGACCATCCTCGCGATCACGAGGGCGGTCGCTAGGTACCTGCGCCACTTCAGCTCTCTTCTTCGCATCTGGGCGCGCAGGTGCGGGCTCGTCCCCCTGGCTCTCTGCCTGGTCTCTCGCGTGTTCCTCGGACTGGCTGAATGTGTGATGTCTCGCGGTAGGGCTCATGATCGCGAGTATCGCGAGTGCTCCTCAATCGCTCCTTCTTCGTCCGGGTGTGTCGCGATCTGCTTCCACTTCTTAGCTGGATAGCAAAGCACCGATTCTTAGGATTCACTTCCGTATTACTCGGAAATTGGCCCGTCTTTGTTGTGCATTCTCACAGTCGGCCATCGGTGATTAGATTTTCTAGCATCTTCAAATGCTTCCCATAGCGATCGTATTGGATTCGGATGTGCTACTTTACGAGTAGTGCTATTAATGAGCGAGTTACTGGCAACGTGCGGCCATCGAATTCGATTAAATCGTCATTTGTTGGTTGCTCACAACCAATCTGCGCATAACTCCTCTAAACCTTGCTTCTTGGCTCTTGAATCATACCATTTTGCAGTGAAACTCTTTGGAGGTATTGAAAATTGTTGGGATTGGCATCTGACAGTTCGGATGATTCGCATTGTTCGGATGGTATGCGGATTTCCCATGGTTCCTCGATTGATATGATTGACCTCTTACATCTCGATCGGCTCTTCAAAAGAGTGAACTTCTTCATGAGCTCATCATATTTCGAGTCACTCTCTGTTTGCTTTTGCCACGGCGTTCTTTCCATTGGCCATTGGTAGCTGTTGGCGACCATCTCTTCTAAAATTCGGCTAGCCTCGTCCACTCGGTGATTTAATAAGCACCCCCTGCCGCGCATCTACTATACTCCTCGTGTCTTTGTGTCATTGCATGAGAATGGCGTGATCTGCTCTTTAGAGAATCCATGTTGGGGGCATCTTCTCAGTAAGCCTCTGAATCTCTCCCATGCATCGAATAGTGACTCATCTCCTTGTTGGCCGAAATGGGAGATCTCGGCTATGATTTTCTGCGCTTTCGCCGGCTGAAAATATTTGGAGAGAAACCTTTCGCAAAGTTTCCCCCAACTGTCTATTGTTTGGTATGATTTTGTGATGATTCTTGGTATTGTTTTACATGTCATTTTCAATGGTTTGTCCTATTTATGCTACTGGTTTGATTAATAGTTATTGATTCGGACTTACTTCGTTCGTTTCGAGGTATTGTAGGAAAACGGCAGAAAATAGGATGAATTGGATCCGCCAAGAATCAAATATATTGAAAAGCATTTTGATAGGAGTTCGTGGCGAAAACCGTGCGTAAATCGGAGTTGAGCGAAGGAGAAGCGGGTCGAACGACCAAAGTCACGCCACGGAACCCGTCGCATGGCCCGCGCGCCCGCGCGCCGTCCGCCCGATCGGCGCTCACTCCGGCGCGTTCGCAATCTTGCTCGCGCTTCGAGTGGCGCACGCTTCACCCAGCGCCCGCGCCAACACGCGTTCGCCGTCGCCTCTCGCCCGCTTCGCCCGGCCGGTAGCGCAAACCCAGTAGCGTTGGCCGCCAGCGTACCAGCGGCGCCCTCCTCCAACGCGGCATCCCAGTAGCGCCTCGGCACCTCAGCGTGGCATCCCCGGCGCCCGCTGCATCCGCCCGCCTAGCTCGTCCGTCCGTGGCTGGACCCCAGCGCCGGTTTACTACGCCAACGCCCTCCGCCCGGCGGCATCGCTTTCCAGCGCTCTCGCATTTTCACTCAGCGTTCAACTCCGGCGGCGTTCTCGTGTGAGATAGAATCATTTTTCATCCGGCGTTCACTTTGAACCAGCGTTCATATTCAAGTCAGAATGTATTTTGAGCGTGCGCTCACCTTAAACGCCGGCTCACTTTCATTTAATATATATATACGCGTTTAGGTCTCCGCTCTCAGTTCTTGTTTTGGGTGGCTCCGCCGCGGCGCTCTCCAGGTTTTCCTCTGGATTTCTTCAGGCAACATATAAGATACAATTTAGTTTTAATTTCTGTTTTATTGTTTCGATTGAATAATCTTGTTATCAATTTATGCTTTGGATTATCAGTTCTTGTGGAATCAATTTCATAGTTTATTATTTGATGATTTTTGTCAATTCAATTCATAGTGACAGTGGATTGGATTTTCATGTTCCGTTGATTTATATTGCTTAATGATTTACTGCTTTCGTTTAATTCCTGTTCTTGGTGATGGATTGATGATTATGTTTTTATTTGCAATTAGATTTAGATTAGTGATTGACAAACCCTATGAATAATATGATTGCATATGCTTTTATTTTCAGCTTTGATTTATCCCTTTCATAGTTCAACTAGGGATTGACAATCCCTGGTTTAGATTTATCGCTTTATTAGTTTAGCTCGGGATTGACAACCCCTGGCCTAGGATTGCTGTTTATTTTCTCGTATTTCAATTCTTGCATGTTCAACCCTCGTTGATGTTAGAATGTTTAGGATTTAATCGCTTTCTGTGCGCAACACAAACTATGGCCCTGTTAAGTTTTCCTTGAGAGATGACTCGTGTTAACTTATCACACTACGATTACCTCGTACGATTGAGAGTAATTTGAGTGTGTTTTTAGCTCGATCAATTTTGGCGCCGTTGCCGGGGAAAACTTTAGGCGTATTGTTTGTGTTGTTTGTTTTATGTGTTTGTTTTCTTTCTGTTTGGTTATTTTCTCCCCCCGGTGCGTGTGATCTTGTTTTTGTTGTTGGTGTCTGTTAATGCAGGGTTACCAACAATATGAGTATGGTCAAGCAGGCTGGGGGGAGGAAAGTTCGTCGTTTTGGGCAAATTCTTCTTATGAAGAAGGAGCCCAGTTCGACCAGTCTGAGGTATATCCGTCAGGGCATGAGCAGCAAACCTATGATCCCTACTGGGACCAACCACCTACTCCGATGTATGAAGATCAAGCCTACAATCCATGCTGGGAACAACCACCTCCGCCGCAATATTCATACTCAGAGCAACCACCTCCACCTCAATATTCATACCCGCAGCAGCAGCAGCAACCCCCTCAGTCCAGTTCGGAATGGTGGGAACCACAACCCGACCCGGAATATTGGAATCCACAACCTGGTTATGAATGGTGTGATCCACAGCCCCACGGCCTCCACAAAGCGATGAGTGCGACCCGCAGCAGGGTATTATTCACCACCACACGCATCACCACCTCGAGAGGTCATCATTTGAGGATTCGTTCACCCCACGAATGGATCATTGCTTAACAAAATTGATCTGCAAACACCTCGTCTCGGCGTTTGGAGGCAAGCGGGGCATGTTCTGACACCTGCTTAAAGAGTATTGCGACAATGGAGGAACCCCAATCCAATCCGATCGGTCGGTGGTCCTTTGTTCTGAAAGTGACCCAATTATTGAGAATGGGTGGAAGAGACACGGAAGAGCCGTTGCGACCACATGAGGTGGAAAATGAAAAGTGGTGAAGTCGTACCTCTCCCACCAACCGGATCGACTTCGGACGGTCACTTTTCTTGAAAGTGACCCGATTATTGAAATGGGGTGGGAGAGACTCTGATATTTCTTTGCAACTAGAGGAGGTGAAAAGCGAGGAAGAGTGGGCAAATGAAGTGAATAGCATGCCAACGCCCACTCACGGAGGTGATAGAACTACCCAAGCACGTGGAGGAGGATGAAGAGAGGATGGAGAAAGAGTGGGCGCTTGAAGATACTCGAATGCTAAAACCCGCTTTGGAAGTGATTGCACTGCCTCAACAATTGGAGTACGGGATCCTAGAAGAGGACAAATCGAGGACAAAGGTTGAGGTAACATCTATTATTTGTCAACATCCTAATTCACCAAAGTCTTGTACTTTGGGAATTGAAATTATTTATTTTATTTTGGAGAATAGGATGTTCGACTTGAGCTTAAATTGTGCATTACTTGTTTTCTTTACTGTCATCTGTTCTTATATGGTTCATACTGATGCTTTGGCAGAGATAGTATTCCTGCAGTTGAAGGACTATGGATAGTCCGTTGTTGACCGCATACGTCGGGCTCACGACGTTAAACTGAGTACTGCGTGGGAGTTGACCCACGGATTATTTTTTTTTATTTTCTTTTTCTTTCTTTCTCTTTTTGCTTGTTTTGTTGTTCTTTGATATGTCTGTTGCCTTTGTGTTAGTTTTGCTCGAAATTGGGACTTCGTCAGCAGTGAGGTGAAGCCTTGATATTCCGGTTCTGCCGCACACGCTCACATTCCAACCCTGCCACTGCCATATTTTATCAGGGAAGCCTCCTCCTCTATCGGCTATTTTTATGTTATTTATGTTTTGAGCACTGGGGCGATTACTCGAATTAAAATGTGGGAGAGAGAGTATTAAGTGTGGTTTTTTTTGTATGCTTAATGTCGTGCCGTATGCTTATTTTGATTGTTTGGACTTGAGTTTGTGTCTGTCTCGAATAAGTTAGGATTTTGATTTGTCTGTTGAACTACGTGGTATTGATCGGACCTTGATGTATTTCGTTTATTTTGATGTCATGTGATTAAAGTGCAATGTGAATTGACGGGGTTGTGTGAATTGATTTTAAATCGGTGGTTATTGACGTGATTTGTCCGGCTAATGCTAGGGGTAGTGTTAATAGTTTGGTTACCTATATACTCGTTTCAAAAAAAAAAAAAAAAGAAAGAAAAATATGTGTGAAAAAGAAAATAAGGAGAATTAAAACTCCAGTGTTGTTGAGATTGTATAAATGGAGGATGAGATTCTATCCTCTTTCTCGTAAATGGAGAAATGGACATGGGAAACCACGTTAGGAGACTCGAGTTCATCGAGACTTCACCTTTCGAACATTGTTCCAAAATTTGTTTATACTTTCTTTGCGTTCTCAAAAGAAACTTGTTGCTAAAGGTAACCATTTTAGTTAATTCACCTCTAGCGGAGAGTTGGGTCTGAGAAAAAATAACTTACTTGTTTATTTGATATTTTCGCAATCTTAGATTTGTTTCACATTAACTTTGATTATGTATTCATCATGTTTGGGGGAATTGCAAAAAGAGGTTTGATTGATTGGATTAAGGGTTAAGTTGCATGAGTTATTCTTCTACTCTTATTAGTATAGACTTTGCTTGAGGACAAGCAAATAGATAAGTGTGGGGAGTTGTTTGGTATGATTTTGTGATGATTCTTAGTATTGTTTTACATGTCATTTTCAGTGGTTTGTCCTATTTATGTTGCTAGTTTGATTAATAGTTATTGATTCGGACTTACTTCGTTCGTTTCGATGTTTTGTAGGAAAACGGCAGAAAATAGGATGAATTGGATCCTCCAAGAATCAAATATATTGAAGAGCATTTCGACAGAGTCCGTGGGTGAAAACCGTGCGTCGTCGGAGTTCGAGCGAAGGAGAGCGGGTCGACGACCAAAGTCGCGCCGGCACCCGTCGCATGGCCGCGCGCCCGCCTGCGCCCCGCAACGCACCCGTTGCTCGTCCGCCCAGCCGGTGCTCACTCCGGCGCGTATTCGCAATCTTGCTCGCACGCCACGCCCACGCTGCGCACCACCGGCGCGTTCGCCGTCGCCTCCGCTTTCGCCCGGCCGGTAGCGTAAACCAGTAGCGTTAGCCCGCCACAGTACTGCGCAGCACCCGTGGCGCCCTCCTCCGGTAGCGGCATCCCGGCGCGCCTTAGCACCTCCAGCGGCATCCCCGCGCCCGCTGCATCCGCCCGTCTAGCTCGTCCCGTCCGGCGTTGGACCCCCAGCGCCGGTTTCGCCTGCCTGCGCCCTCCGCCCAGCCGGCGTTCCTTTCCAACGCGCGCTCCAGCGCATTTTCACTCGCGCGTTCAACTCCAGCCGGCGTTCTCGTGTGAGACAGAATCATTTTTCATCCGGCGTTCACTTTGAACCAGCGTTCATATTCAAGTCAGAATGTATTTTGAGCGTGCGCTCACCTTAAACGCCGGCTCACTTTCATTTAATATATATATACGCGTTTAGGTCTCCGCTCTCAGTTCTGGTTTTGGGTGGCTCCGCCGCGGCGCTCTCCAGCTTTTCCTCTGGATTTCTTCAGGCAACATATAAGATACAATTTAGTTTTAATTTCTGTTTTATTGTTTCGATTGAATAATCTTGTTATCAATTTATGCTTTGGATTATCGCCTTGTGGAATCAATTTCATAGTTTATTATTTGATGATTTTTGTCAATTCAATTCATAGTGACAGTGGATTGGATTTTCATGTTCCGTTGATTTATATTGCTTAATGATTTACTGCTTTCGTTTAATTCATGTTCTTGGTGATGGATTGAAGATTATGTTTTTATTTTCAATCAGATTTAGATTAGGGATTGACAAACCCTATGAATAATATGATTGCATATGCTTTTATTTTCAGCTTTGATTTATCGCTTTCATAGTTCAACTAGGGATTGACAATCCCTGGTTTAGATTTATCGCTTTATTAGTTTAGCTCGGGATTGACAACCCCTGGCCTAGGATTGCTGTTTATTTTCTCGTATTTCAATTCTTGCATGTTCAACCTTCGTTGATGTTAGAATGTTTAGGATTTAATCGCTTTCTGTGCGCAACACAAACAATGGCCCTGTTAAGTTTTCCTTGAGAGACGACTCGTGTTAACTTATCACGCTACGATTACCTCGTACGATTGCGAGTAATTTGAGTGTGTTTTTAGCTCGATCATCTATACCAGTGCGGTCCAGGCTCTTGAACCAATCCTTCGCCTGGCTGCGCAGAGAGAATCCGAACATGCGCATCCTAATAGTGTCTTGTGGCACCCCATTCTGCTTGATGGTGTCACAAATGTCGAGATAAGTCTCGAGATGGGCATTCGGTCTTCTCAGAACTCCTCCCCAAACTCATCTCCTTGCACCATACTTGATCGGGCGGCTTTAATTGAAATTGTTCGGCGTCCACGTGCGGGCCCCATCCTCCTCCTTGAATTGTTCGGTGGGAGGTCGGTACATAAAGTTCGTGGTCGCGTCTCGGAGCAGGGACAAGGAGTCCCATATTCGCCATCACAGCGCTGCATCTCTGTAAACTACGCGGAAGGCGTGCGGCTGCTCGGGAGGTATACCCTATTGGGAGGAACACCCGTTACGTGGATTAGCCGCCATTGCGACCCTTCTTCTCTCGTCTCTTTCTCCTTTGGGAATTTTCGATCTCGGGTCAAGATTTTGCTCAGGAGGTCCCTGGGACCTTGTAATCATAAACTACCTGGAGAAAAAGAGAGAGCTTAACTCTGACAAAAATAAATAAATAATATAATATATAACTTGAATTAATAAATCCAAATCGTCAAATTATTCCTATGTGATCTTAACAATCCCCGGCAACGGCGCCATAATTTGATCGACAGAATCTGATCACACGAAAAACGCGCAAGTATAAGGTAAGTCGAGTATCGTATCCATAGGGATTGCAATCCGAAAACAAAGAAGCTAATTCAACGAAACTTCATCATTATCCAAGAACATATTTGGTTTTAAAAGGTTTATGGCTTCAGATAATTAAATCCAAAGCAAAGGTGACAACAAGAAAATAAACTAAAGCAATAAATACTCAAAGGGATAACTATGAAGAAAGACTAACCCTAGGGATGCACTAATCCTATCCACTACGATGTTTATCACGCTTATTATTAACCGTTTTAATCCACAAGATGGAAGATCACATATGTAGCCAACAACTTGATTCGATAATTGTGACGATTGATTACTAATTTTCCCTATTATCATTCGCCTCTAGAGGAAAATAAGCAACTCCAAAGGATCACAAAGAATATGCTTCCTACGAATGTTCCTATCTCGATTCGACTCGAGGCTTATCCGTATCATGCATTTAAGATCGATTGACAATTAAAACTATTACGTAATTAGCGGGCAACTATGATATGCATCAAGATTGATTAAAATCAACACATATAATTAAGCACCAAGAATCATGAATCGATGCACGGAAGGTAAATAACAATAGCAGGAATCACAACATATAGGATAGAATCATGCAAACCCTAGTATTAGAACAGAAATTTAGCTAGACATAATTAACAGAATAAAATACGAAATAATCATAAAAACAGAAATTAAATAGATAAAATCCGTAGGGGAGCGTCTGAAGAACAATGGTTGGGTTCATATCCAAACCTAACGGAAAACGGGAAAACGATGGAATTCGTTCGGACGAAACCGTTCCAAAACGTTAACAATGCGTAGAACTAATGCTAGAACGATGGAAAACTATTGCTAGAATTAATCTAAATCAAAACTAATGAGAAAATATCTGAAAAATAGAGAAAAACTGAGAAAAACGTGTAAAATCGCGCTGGGGAAGTTCGGGGCGCGAGGGGGCGAAGCCCTATTTATAGATTTAGGGTGAAAACCCTAATTTTTGCGTCTACCACTACGCTTCGCGGCCGGGCTCGCGATCGCGAGCTCGGTCACGAGGCATCCTTCTCGTCTCGGCCATCTTCAGTTTCTCGGCAGGTAAGCGCGCTCGGACTCGCCTCGCGGCCACACCTCGCGGTCGCTAGGTGTGGTCGCGTCGAAGAAAAAATCATCGCGTGCATGGCTCGCGCCTGCTGGGAGTGCTCGCGTGCCATGGCCTTTCCTCGCTTGTGCTGGTGTTTCCTCGCGGCCGACCTAGCGGTCGCTAGGCCGGTCGCGAGCCTTCGTCTGTGCGCAGCATGCGCACTCGTGCTCGTGCTTGATGGCTCACGGTCTTGCTAGCGGCCGCGATGGCGGTCGCTAGGCACTCATTTCTGCCCTCGTCTGCTCGTTCTTCGTTCCATGCTTCGGTTTTCAACTTATAAGCCTACAAAACACCAAAACGGAACCCAAGAGCAGTATCTTCCAAAAATATGTAAAAGCATCGAGATCCAAGACATAAACGCACATTATCGATCTAAAATCATCTTTTGAAATCAACAATAAACGGGTAAAATATGCGTTTATCAGGCACCAGGACAATCATATTTTCCTCCGAATCAAATGAGACCACCAATATGCCCACAATGTAATCGGCCACACTTTGGTGTCTGTAGGAGTGGAAGTAATACTTGTTATACCTGCGGACAATTTGGTCATTTCGCATCCGCTTGTCCTTATCGACCAAATGTGTCCGGAAGAGGAGAGAGATCAAAGTCTTTCCGGCCAGTTCAATCAGTAAAAGCTATGTCTGGCTATCCACAACAACCACGATATCAACTCCCTCCTCCACAAACGATCTCAAGTCCAGATACTTCTGTTCCACAGATGCAGCCTCAATCTCCTCAATTCCAATCCCAACATCAAAAAGCGTATGCACTTAAGCAAAAACAATCGGAGAAAAGCTCGGGCAACTTGACAGGTATGGGCCAGTTAAAAGGTGTGCCTATCATAGTTTTGTTTGATACGTGAGCTTCGCATTCTTTTATTTCTACCGCATGTGTAGACAATTTTGAACTCCCTGTAAAACAAGCTGATATAGGTTTCAAAGTGGTTACTCCGGTAGGTGGGGCGACAGTAGTTGACAAAATATGTCCTAACTTAGAGTTCGAATTAGGATTACTCAAGTTAAGAGCTGAATCATTACGTCTTCTAGGCATGTGGGATATAGATATTATTCTAGGCATGGATTGGTTGACAAAGAATTTTGCTACAATTCGTTGTGAACAACGAGATATCGCGTTTCAGCTACCAGGGAAGGAATCCACTTGTTTTTATGGGATTGATGAAAGGAAAAGACGTGTGCCTGTGATTTCAGCCTTGCAAGCAGATAGATTGTTGAGATGTAATGAAAATCATGCTTATCTCGTGTGTTTGAGCAAGGAAAGCAAGAAAGAAAGAAAGATTGAGGACGTGCCAATTGTACGAGAATACCCAGATGTATTCCCAGAAAATTTACCGGGTGTACCGCCGGATCGACAGTTGGATTTTATTATCGATCTACAACCAGGGTCAGCACTAATTTCTAAAGCACCGTACCGAATGGCCCCAAAAGAACTACAAGAGTTAAAGGTCCAACTGCAAGAACTTTTAGACTTGAGATTTATCCGACCCAGTGCATCGCCTTGGGGAGCACCCGTATTGTTTGTTAAAAAGAAGGATGGTACTTTAAGAATGTGTATTGACTACCGAGAGCTAAATAAGGTGACATTAAAGAATAAATACCCATTACCCCGGATAGATGATTTGTTTGACCAGTTAAAGGGAGCAAGGGTATTTTCAAAGATTGATCTAAAATTCGGTTATCATCAAGTGAAAATTAAACCCGAAGATATACCCAAAACTGCTTTTCGGACCAAATACGGGCACTACGAATTTGTAGTGATGCCGTTTGGATTAACCAATGCTCCAGCTGTGTTTATGGACCTTATGAACCGTGCTTTCCACGAATATCTCGATAAATTTGTGTTAGTGTTTATCAACGATATTCTGATATATTATGCATATGAACAAGAGCATGAAATACACTTGCGAATTGTGTTAGAAAAGTTGAGAACACAAAGATTATATGCTAAGTTTAGCAAGTGTGACTTCCGGCTGAAAGAAGTAAATTTTCTTGGACATATAGTTTCGAGAGGGATAAAGTTGATCTGTAAGGTCAAGTCAGTGCGAGAATGGAAATCGCCCACAACTCCGAACGAGATTCGAAGTTTTCTAGGCTTAGCCGGATATTACAGGAGATTCATTGAAGGATTTTCTAAAATTGCTAGGCCAATGACGCAATTGTTGAAGAAAGGGATAAAATTTCAATGGACCCAAGAATGCGAAGGCGGTTTCCAAGAACTTAAAGATAGGTGACCAACGCTCCTATCTTGACAATACCTGATCCATAAAAAGAATACACCATTTATACTGATGCGTCTAGGAGCGGAATAGGATGCGTTCTGATGCAAGAAGGGAAAGTCATCGCATATGCTTCGTGACAATTGAAACCCCATGAACACAATTATCCTACTCATGACTTGGAGCTCATAGCAGTGGTTCATGCGTTAAAGATATGGAGACATTATCTATATGGTTCAAGATGTGAAATTTTCACGAATCACAAAAGTCTGAAGTACTTCTTCGAGCAGAAAGATTTAAATCTACGACAAAGAAGATGGCTTGAATTAGTTAAGGACTATGATTGTGAAATAAAATATCACTCGGGAAAAGCTAATGTCGTCGCTGATGCCTTGAGCAGGAAGAATCAGGAAAGATTAGGAATTCTTTTAACAAAAACGAAGAATTGCTAAAAGAATTTGAAAGAATGAATCTGGAAGTGGTATTGCCTTCCCGGAATATTCAAGAAATTATAGCGGCGTTAGTTGTATTTCCAGACTTGAGAGCTCAAATAGTTGAAGCGCAATGACGAGACGAACAACTCGAAACATTGCGAGCGAAAATCAGAGTAGGGAATCTCCCGGGATATCACGAAGCAGTGGATAATGCGATTATGTTCGGCAATCGTATATATGTGCCTAATGACGAAAAGTTGAAGAATGAAATTATGAGTGAAGCTCATAATGTCCCATATGCCGCGCATCCTAGAAGCACGAAGATGTATCGAGATCTCAAACAGAAATTCTTGAGGACAAGAATGAAACAAGAAATTGCATCTTACGTCGAACGATGTTTAGCGAGCCAGCAAGTAAAAGCTTTACATCAAAGACCGTATGGAAAACTGCAGCCCCTAGAAGTTCCGGAATGAAAATGGGACCATAGATCAATGGATTTTGTGACCGGGTTACCCAAATCAAGACGAGGAAACACTGCTATTTAGGTGATCATCGATCGATTAACCAAAAGCGCCCATTTTATTCCAATTCCATGGTTGTTTCTCGATCTTCATCAACATTTGCCCTAATCATAGCAATCTCCATCTCTTTATAGTACTCATTAACAGATTTAGTACCTTGATTCATAGATTGTAGTTTTCGATACAATTTACGAAAATAATGAGATGGTACAAATCTCTTACGCATTATGGTTTTCATTTCTTCCCAAGATGAAATTGGTCTCTCTCTATAACGCCTTCTATTTGTTCTCAATTGATCCCACCAAACTATAGCGTAATTCTTGAATTCAATTGCAGCAAGCCTAACCTTTTTCTCCTCGGAGTAATTGTGACACTCAAAGATGAGTTCCACCTTTCGGTCCCACTCCAGATAAGTTTTGAGATCACTCCTTCCTTGGAATGTAGGGATCTTAAGTTTGATACTTCCCAAGTCACGATCAACTTCATTTCGATTTCTTCCTCTACCTCCTTCCCGCCTAGGATTTCGATGCGCGGATGATGCATCATCTTCTCCTTCACTCCCTCTTTCCTCTTCATGCCTTTGTGGTGTACGAAGTTTCAACCTCTCCAAGCGATCTGTAACGTTTTCCAAAATATTTCCAAACCTAGCAAACTGTTGTTGCATGGCTTGTAACATAAATTCATTTGAGTTTTTATTAGTTGTGTCGTCCATGTCCTCACAATTCACTCGTGTATCACTCAAAATGATCCTCACACAAACACTCGTGTATAACTCGTTAAGGCTTTTACCTCCCCTCAAATAATCTCACATCTCAAGCCTTTTACCACTCAATTCTCGTTTGTATGAATTCACAAGTAATAAGAACAAATCAAGAAAGACAAGATTAGTAGAGCTCACCAAACTTCAGTCTTTGGAGGAACAAGAATTTTGGAATTGGATGATGTAGGAATTCTATTTTCTTTTGGGTATTTTTGAATTGATTTTGTTTTTTTTTTTTAACTTTTTTTTCGCTTTTTTTTTCTCAGAAACAATACAAGGAGAATGTAGATGAAATATAGAGCAATGCTTTTTTTTTTTTGGACAAAACTCAAAGATAGAGTTTGGATCAATACCAGATTGCTCTGATACCAAATGATACGGACGAAGGATATAAAGATCCAAGAACCCCACGTAAAAGAGTTAGGCAGCGGCCTCCTTAGATCGAGAATCCAGTTTGATCACCCCTAGAGCGTAAAAACCTCGACCCGTTGACTATAAAATCAGCCAAGAATCTCGGTATGGTTGAACGCCACAAGACCTTGCTCAAATGTCTTGATAAGTTCCTACACAAGTGAAATACTTTACAAAGAGAATTTTACTCACAAAGTTAAATGTCAAATTCATTTCTATTTCAATGTCCCCCTTTTACACATGATTACAAGCCTATTTATAGGCTACAAATAACTCTTGAACTCCTTACATTCATAGCACTACTTAAGACTCTTTAAATGACTAAATATAACTCCTAAAAGACTAATTATAACATAATTGTAACTCATAAACATAGGTATAACTCTTGGACTCCAAGAGTCACTTTATTTACACACACTTAATTAGCTAGATTGACTCTTCACTTAGCCTCCTCTTCATGCACGAAAATTCAGCCTTTATTCTTCAATTGAGCCTCCAATATTTGATGTAATTGTGAGCCCACACTTCAAGTGTAAGTCAACCCATCAACTTGAATAATATTCACCATTCGGTCCAATGTAGATTGGTCTTGGACTTGGCCTTTATTTCAGCTAGTAAAAGCATCATGGATTCCTTTATTTTCTTTGCTCTAGCCCTTGTAATTGGTCCATTTTGAATAATCAAATGATCAATCTTGTTGTCCTTAGACAACTTGTTTGCTTCTCCATCATTTATTTATTATTTTTAGGGTTAATCTTTTAATCTCATTATCTATTAATCTATTCATTTATTATGTGAAGGAGAGAGTACTATTTTATTTATTTATTTATTCATTCAGTCCTAGCCTTTACAGCAGCTATCAAATACCACACCAGTCTGCTTACTCATGAGTCACTGGCTTCGAATTTCCTTTTCTCCCCATTAGCTTCGTCCCTTTCCACCTCAGATTCAGGTAATTAACCGTTCTTGTCCTCTGTTCACGCGTAAGTGTGGTTCGCCTTTATCAAATTTATATGACCACTAAAAAATGTTCCATTACGCTGTTTTTTGTTTCTGTTATTGATATAGTATGTTGAGCATGAATTCTGCATTAAAATGGTTCTGTGTGTATACATGTGTGTGGACTGAGGACAGTGTGGGGTACTGCACATAAACTACCACAGGAGCAGAGACCATCGAGGTGAAATCATGGGGCATGTTGTGTTTGATGGTGCTCAAGCGATGCTGGGAGAACCCCACTTGCTACAGACCAAAATATCATCTATTCGACGTGATTGCTATGCGAAGCTACAGGTTTAATTTGTTTCGTCTACATTAATCTTTATTGTCTTGTTATGGTGGAAAGTTTGTTGTGTTTCTGCGCTCGAACCAGATAATGTAGTTCACGAATTTTTTCTGTTATTTGGTAATTGGATAAATCCAGGTAACCTAACCTCGATAAATAAGCAGATTTTGATTATATCTGCTACATAAAGAATTGTGCAAATTTGTTGTAAGATATAAGATATCTATCCATTCTGATGTTAAGAATGCTAAATAACTGCAGTTCATTTACATTTTCAGCCCCGAAATTACTGAAATTACAACCATTCAGAGACTAGAGATGTCCGAATGTTGTGTTCCGTGGAAATTAACTCGTGCTTCAATATTTAGCTGGATTTGTACTTGTTTGAGCCTTTTCAGACTTGAAACGACTGCTCGAGTGCAAATGCAAATGTTGTTATATGTTTACACTTTGTTCAAATAATTGACATAGTAGGTGAAATACAAATTGATGAGAAGACTTAGGGGTGTTTGGTTAAGTTTATTTTAAAGAGCTTATAAGATGTGTCAAGAGCTTATAAAAGGTAATGTCTCAAGATCTTATAAGTTGTTAAAGTGTTTGGATAATTGATCTTATAAGCTAGAGAAAGAATCGTGAGAATCATAGTTAGAGAGAGAAAATTGACGAGAGATAAAGTTGGTAGTGTATATGTAGGAAATAAGGTTATTTTGATAAATTCATGGTTGCTTATAAGCTTATGAAAAATAAGTTGGAGTTGAGTAATCTAGTTTTAGGGGAGCTTATTTTGACAGTTTATAAGCTGTTTACAAGCTTCTTTTGTCAAACACTTTAATCAGCCAAACATCCTCTTAAGACACTATCAATTGTAACTGGACGCATATCGAAGTAAAAGATTTTAAAGACATCTGGGAACACATTCTCGGGGGATAATCCGCTGGAAAATTCTCAGCTATATCTTGTGAATTGTGTGGAGAATCACCTGTCCATGGAGAATGACAAGAAGGCAACTTAGGATTTAGATAAATGTTTAAAAAATTAGTATTTTATTTTTGACATTCACATTCATGTTTGCTGATGTCTTGTCCTTTAGATTTAGAGGGTGTTTGGTTGAGTTTATAAGCTCTTTAAAACAGCTTATAAGTTGATTAGGAGTTTATAAGCTGTTAGAAAGTGTTTGACAAAATAAGCTCTTAAACAGCTTATAAGCTCCCCTAAAAATAAGTTAGTGAACCCTAACTTATTTTTTCATAAATTTATAAACAATCATGAATTTACCAAAATAACATTATTATAGTTCGTTATTTCCTACACATACACTATCAACTTCACCTCTCGTCAATTTTATCTCTCTCATCATTCTTTCTCTCTCTAACTCACCATTCTTTTTCTAGCTTATAAGATCAATTATCCAAACACTTTAACAACTTATAAGCACTTGAGACATTACATCTTGTAAGCTCTTGAAACATCTTATAAGCTCTTAGAGCAGCTTATAAGCTCTCTAAAATAAGCTTAGCCAAACACCCCCTTATTCATGCCGTCCACATTTTAAGGGTTGACATGTAATTCATATGTGTATACTTCTTGACCATCTGTGCATATGTAACATGTATGCTACTTCAAAGGTTATTGAAGATTTTGACGTCACACTAAGTATTGGATCGATGGGCAGCGAGGGCATAGTATGTTGTTTTTACACTTGAGATGTGGACCATGTTTCATTCATATCTGATTCTTCTTTCTCTAATACCAAATATAACCACCTATGGGACAGGCTTTCGAGCCCTTATTGGTCATACTAACTTCATGCTAAATATTAAAATTGTAGGTAGTCATGCCCTCCTGCAACAAGGAAATCCTGAGTATGATTGAAAGAGGAACAAATTATATGATCATTGGTATGCGACTTTACATGTCCTAAGAATGACAATTTCAACTGTATTTCATATGCCTTCTCATTATTAGCTTGTCTTATTAGAGACTGGAATTGTTATTCAGAGGCTCAAGTCGTCCAATATATTCTTGCTACAAGACATTTCCATCTCAATATTTGAATTTCTGAAAGTTTTCAACTGGCTCTGAGGGAGTTCAAGTGTTTGGCTCCATATATGCAGGTGGGAAAAAACACACGGTCTTCTTGTTCAGGGTGGGCTCAACTTCGATGCTGTAAAGAGCTCTGTTGTTAAATCAAGGATCGCAAGTTACTGAACTCTTTGAACTGTTGGAGGTAGACATCAACAAAATCCCTAAGCCTATTAAACTTTTGTTCGGTTTTATATTTTTTTATTACTGTCATATGATTGAGCATGCATTAGTAGATAACATTTTCGTGTGACTAGTTTTCTACTGCATTCCCAGATTCTTTATATATATGTTGTTTTTTCACATCTCATATGATTTGTATTTGCAGAGAATTAATGGTCCCGTCCTTATATTTTCTGCTGGACTTGCAGATATTATTGAAGAGGTTAGCCTTCTGACATTCTAATCACTGGTCTTGTCTGATTTTAGTGGGGTTTTGCACCTCTGCAAAATTTTGGGGAGTAATATGGTGGAGGCTAACTTTTGATTTGAACCTTCTTCATCAGGTGTTGATAACTCCACAGGCCCTTTAAGAATGTTAAAATTGTGTTTTTGACCAGGATGATATTCAGTTAAAAAGCAAGCTCAGCTGTGCCTTTCTTTCTGATTTTCTTGGCGTGAAACCATTGATTCTGTACAATTTGTATATTGAAAATTATTTTTCAGCGTCAAACTCGCAGCCAGATGTCTGCACTGTGGTCTTTAGATCTAAACTCTTTGCTGGTTTGGTTTTAAGATAAAATTTACAAATTCTCTTCATTCTCCAGATGCTAATTTAATTCTGCATGCTGTAACTTTTAAAAATGGCTTTCATTGGAAGCATTGTTTTGAGATTATCATTTTTCATGTTTCCAAACTCTTGACTGTTAAAGTGACTGCCAAAGATGGTATTGCACTATTGACTATAAAAGTAGTCTGAGATATTGTTCTTTGTTACAGGGAAAACAATTCATGTATTGAATAAGAAGGAGCATGCAATTGACATGGCTGGTCCTGTTCATGAGCCGCTTGGTTGCTCAGAAGAGTCCACACCTGACGCCTCCTCTGTGAAACAGAGAACTAATGTGCTACTTCTGGGTGATCATATTGGAGATCTTGGAATATCTGATGCTACAGTACAAGAATATCAGTGGGATTCTTGTGAGTTCTATTTTCTGGTGGAAAATATTATAATCTGTTGCTACGGAATGAGGATTAAATACGATACGATATGGGGACGAAAATACATCTATTTCCCAAAAATCAGGATACGAATACGTTTATATTTATTTATAATATTTTTTATTTTATTAATATTATGGAAATTATATAACATTAACGGGTGATTTTGGATGTGGAAAACATGGACAAGATATGTAGGATATAACACTTATGCTATATGTAGATATAACAAGTATTAATGAAAATTATTAGTTATTTTAATTAAATAACACCATTTTTCTGAAGAGCAGGCCCAACCCATTTTTAAATATGAAGGCCCAACTCAAACAACCCTCTCTCTCCCTCTTAATACCTCTCTCGGCGCTCTCTCTACATATTCACGGCACTGCTTCTCCTCTCTCTCTCTAGCCTTCTCTTTCTCTCTACAGATAAGTATATGCATTTACAAAGCCTCATATCTTTCGTCTTTGGCGAAATTGTCGCCGTTGCGCCCGGTCTGGCTCATCGCCGCAGCCCCTCTCTCTCTTCTTTCTCTAGCCTACAATTAGATCCGTCGCCTCTTTCTCTTTCGGCTCGGGGAGGCACACGATGCGACGAGGCGGATTGCGAGGCGTGGGTGGTGCGGTGCTGGCTGGCACGGCAGCGACTTTGTAACGACTCGCTTCCGGATTGACGTCTGACTCCACAGACCAACACGAGTCTTTTCTGTGTGTTTTGTCCTCACTCACACTCCCTGAGAAAACTTTCCAGAGGTTACCCATCACACAATTGCTCCAAGCCAAGCACTCTTAACTTTGAAGTTTTTATGCGATGGACTCCCGAAAACAAGATGCATCTTCTTTTCGGGAGTCCATCGCATAAGCGTGCTTGACTTGGAGCAATTGTGTGATGGGTGACCCCCTGATAAGTTTTTTCAGGGAGTGTGTGAGTGAGGACAAAACACACTGAAAATACTCGTGTTGGCCTATGAATCAACCGTCAATCCGGAAGTCGGGTCGTAACAAACTTCGGTTAGGGTTGTTCAAGTTTGGGGCTTTGGGCTGATGGGTAAGTTTAATTTCATCTTTAATTAGCTTTTGAACGCACTTGACTTGGCCAAAAACATACTTGACCATTTAATACGCTTATTTTTATTACGTATTAATTAAAAAAATAAAATAATAAATACATGAAAATACATATTTTCGGCGTATTTGATGTATTCGTATCCAGTACGTCCTCGGGACGGGGATGGGGACGGTGGCCTCATTCACGTATCGGTGCTTCCTAGATCTAATGTGGCGAGAATGCAAATGGTTTTTATTTCTGAAATTTTAATGTTAACTATCACCAAGATAACTGCAATGCTATTATCTTCGAATTATAGTGAATAATATTTCTTAAGTCGTGATTTCCTAAGTTACTAAACCTCTATTATATTTGTTTTTAATTATTCAATTTGATTCTCCATCAATTCTTTTCTTTACCAGTTGCTTCTTTGCGTTGGTTTTGATCGTGATAATCGATAAGAAAAATAAAACAACTAACAAGTTAGGGTGCAATCAGTGTGAAATTTCGATTTAGAGCAGACTTGATTCCATGGTGTAACTTGGTCCATCTTTCTCTTTTTATGTGGAAAAGTTAAATAGGTTCTTTAGTTTTTATCTTCTTGTTTGCTTTTTCTCTTCATTTATTTTACATGCACGGGATTTCCCAGTCTCAGTTTAGTTCCATTGTTAACTAGATTTTTGAATAACCATTGACCACTATGATCATGAAGTTTCAAGCCCAAAAACACTTAAGTTGGTTTTGATCATTTTGCTACTTCTTTTCCTAATTTATCTTCTTATCTGCTCATTTTTGTTTATGAGGAAATACAAAAACATGTTTTATGTTTTCATGATGAACAAGTTTATATTTTCATGAGGATGAAGCATTATGGTTAGCAAGGCTCCTGTGCTAGCTCGTGTGAAGAATATTTACCTCCATCTATCAACATTACTAACATGTTTGTCTCTCCTGCGTACACACATATTTATTGAGGAGGATTAACGTAAAAGACCATTTTTATCGTGAGAATCAAAATATGATGAATTCGTTGTGAAAGTTGATGAATCGTCGTGAAAGTTGATGAATCCAAAAACTAGAATTTTTTTTCCTCATGAGATTCGAAACAGTGTGAAAAAATCTAAATTTTTGGATTCGTTAACTTTTTCCAACGGATTCATCAACTTTCACACAAATTCATTTGGTTCTAATTTTTAGGATAAAAATTGTTCTCATTTGAACCCAACTATATATATATTAATGCAACATCACAAGTTATTCTGATGGATTTTTAATCCGTCGGAAGTTCATTATCTTTTTCATCGTAGGCCAAGTCGTTGAAAGTTAAACAATCTGTATTAAGTTTCTCAGTCTGAAAGTTGTTATGCAAATTGGCGATGCTCTAGATTTTTCTTACTTGCTATAGTACTAAGTCAGGTATTCCATTCCTGTTATTAGGGTATATTTGATGTTGCAGCCCTTCTCAGGATGAGGACATGTGGCAAGCTATGGGGAATCATCAGATTCCCGATCGATTGAGATTTTAATTTAGTTGATCCCCATTGATCGGGATCTCGACAATTTCCTCCAATTTGCCACATTTCCTCGTCCTAAGAGTGGCTGCAGTGCATAGGGTTGCAGCATCAAAGTTACTCTGTTATTAGTATTACTTAGTGCCCCATCAACTCTGACATATGTTTGCTAAAGTCAGTGTTTTTACTGGATTGTTTCTGTCTCCTAAAAACTAGGTTGCGTTATACTTTTCCAAAGGATGACATTGACAATTGAGTATTTTATGTATCATCTTACATTTTCTTTTATTATAGCTGAAAAATTAGGACCTCATTCTGATGTATCGATGACACCAATGGCGGTGGAGCCTTCCGCATGGATAGGCTCAAGTCCATACCAACCTTTTTTTTTGTTCTTCAAATATCGACAATCACCGGAATTATTATCATATGGACTGCCAGCTGCAGTGAACGGAATGAGTAATTGTACAATAAAGCCTTCCTTTAGAAAATCCTGGCTGCTACTGGATGACACATCTTTAGTTGTCTCATCCGACAAGTACTTTATGTAGGAACGATAACACTGAGAGTTCCAGTGATAGCTACCGGAAGGCCTTTGATGTTGTGTACTTGGTGGTAGTATATTTCGGAAATTTCACACCTGTATACCTTTGTCTACCACTAGACTCCTAAATTATACTTTCGCCGGAGATTTCCTAAAATTTCTGGCACCTTATTGTTGTTTGTTTGCTTTTATAAGAAGAAAATGACTTGTCGAGTACTGATAGTTCTCTCCGTTCTATCTTCCCACCAGATGAGAAGCTGACATTCATCGTGTCAGTGTTACGTGTATCACAGAAATCCTTATCAGCAAAAATATATAACTTTGCTGATTTTTAAAACTTGCCTCTCAGCTTTGCTCAACTGTAAGTAATGAAGTGGAAAACCAGTGACCCTTATTCCCAAGGTAAATCATTGCCCCTGCACTGCCAGCCAATTTTTGATCGAGTGGGTTCTTTGGGTTAGATGCTTTCATTGTTTTCATGATCATGTCTGCAGAGAAAGATTTAGTAATATGACTTTGGGTTCATATGCTGGTTTTCTCCTGAAATTATTTTTATTAATACGACTATCATTTATAGCTCGTACTTTTCATGGAATCATATAAAGAAGGTTAATATATGTATTAAAATTTGAACTCATTTACATTTCTCCGAAAATTGGTTATTGATGTGAAGGCCAAATGTTAGGAAAAATTAGATACAACTGAAAAGGGGTTTTTGTCTCTACAAATTTTCAGCTTCTAATGCTTCTACCAATGGTAAGGTTCCCTTACTACCATCTACTGTTTCTGTTTCCGGAAGCTCCATCTGTGGATGCAGGCATTTGGTGTAATGGAACTCAATTTGCAGGCGATGATGAAGAGGCGTTGATGCCAGCAACCCCTTTTTCAGATCAACTAGCAACTCCCTGATGGGGATTGCAGCCAGAAAGCTCTTGATGTACTCTTTGCACGCCTCTTTGCCCGTACAGACCACGCTCGATTCTGCCTCATTCTTTTCATCAGCAACTGGCAATCACTTCTTTCTTGGTATCGCCCTCCTCATTCGCTTTTTTCTCTGGTTTATCCTCTGCAGGTTTGTTGTCCGGTTTGTGAGTCTCGTTGGAAATCTGATGAATCGCGGAATCTCTATCAAATTTCAAGATGAAAGCTTGGTTGCAGCCTCCATAGAGCCTCTCACCCAAAGTGTCAATGATGTAGTACGCATCTTGTTCGACCTTCAAGACGAAGAAGTGATCGTTCCAGCTGATGATGTAGACGAGAGGGTGAGCCGAGGGAGGCATCTTCGAGGCAGATACAGAGATTTCATCCCATATGTTGTCGAATGACCTGGCACTGATAAATCTAGTGTATATTGATATACGAGATTTGTGTAAAGAAGTAAAGAACACCGAGCTTTTATGTGGTTCGATCGAGAATAAGATCTACGTCCACGGAGGAGATTCCTCAATACTTTCACTATGATTTTGATTCGGTGAGTGCGACTAAAAGCTCTTAGTATTCAACAAGTTGCTAACCCTACTACCTTCGATCTAACTCCTATTTATACATGTCGATGATCCCTAAGGCGGGATCGATCCCTCCATGTAGGGACTCTTCCTCTCGCATGTAGGGACTCTTGGCCTTCGATGTGGGGTGAGATTGAGTAGGGTTTGGAGGTGGGCCTTTGGCTTAACCGCGTGGGCCATTATTAATGTCGAACCTAGCTCGTTTGGGCTGTCGGTGGGCTGGCGGTTGGGCCATATCCGTCATAGCCACGAATAGTCGGGAACAACCATGCCGGGTGAAGTGAAGAATGCGCTTGCCGAGGTGGGATGTTCTTTCGGTGAGGTTGTCGAAGGTTTTCGATCTCTTTGATGTCGTGGTTTGATCGGTTCGCTGGATCGAGCGAGGTAGATGGCTTGCCGTTCGGAGACGATCGGTTGTTTGCCACGTTCGGCGGGTCGCTCGAGTTGGATGGCGATGTCCGTCGAGAGAATGCCGAGGTGGCGGCGGCCCATGCATCTGGAGGCGAGATGGGGTCGAATCGAGTCGTCGTCTGGGACGAGATATCCGATTCGGAAGATACAGAGGCCCGAGCCGGATAGAGATATCCATCGAATGATGTCGAGTCCGAGGTCGAGCGATGAGATCGACTTGGGATGTCGGCGTCGGGTGACGGCGTCGTATGTAAGCACGATGCCGAGTCGAGTCGGTGATGATTGCACGATTGGACCGGTTGTCGGTAGCGTTGATCACGTCACTGCGCGGAGACGGTTGGTGGGGCTCGAAAGCGCGTCGTGAGTCTCCTCCTTATCAAATTTCAATCGACCACGCGGAAGTTGAAGCGCGATTTGGGCGCCCTCGTACTATAAATAGGCCTAATGAAGCTGCTCACTTTCTTCTCCCCATCGTTCGGGCGAAAACTCACGGACCTTGACGTTCTCAATCCGTCCCAACTCGTGAAGCGATAACCCGTCATTTAAAAAGTAAGTATGACTTCCTCTTCTTACGCCTGTTCTTCTTCTCCCGATAGCGAGGTAGAGATTAGGGACTATATGTGCCGTAATCTTGGGGTAAATCCTTGGGCATTAGCTAGGGTTCCTTCGATTTCTTACATGCGGGATGTGTATAAGGTTAGGGATGCTATATCGTCTCGAACCGTCGACGGCGTGATTAGAGTAGGGAGGAATGCCATATTCCGGAGGATGTCGGTGGTGTATTCCGCAGACTAGCGATAGGCGTTGGCCCGTCAGGAGGATTTATAACGGTGTATGTAGGCGCCAAGGCGGACTTAGGTATCAGTTAGCCCCATCTTTTGAACATTCGGGAATATTTTCAAATTCTATATGCCACTTTCCCAAATTCCATTAGGTCGGTGGTAGGTATGGGGCTCGCTTTGTTATGGCATCGTCGAGGAGTTCTCCTTCGAGATCTTGATGCGTTTTTTTAGCATCAAGAGCAAAGGAGGTGTGTATTATCTTTCACCGCGGCTGCCATTTAGGGTGACTGCCCCCTCCAAGGTGTCTCAGTGGCAAAGTAAATACTTCTTTTTCGCGGGCTGATGGGCAGTCGAGCTACGAGTGGGGGTTGGGTAGAATGAAGGATTTGAAGATAAAACCTTGACCGTGAAGACCATTTCGACATGCTCGGTGAAGTCTCCGTGGGGTTCACCGGGGCGACTGAATAAGGCGGTTGGCGGCGTTCACGGTCGAAGGCCCGGTGAGGCAGTGGGTGAGGAACCTTCTTCTTTTATGCCTTGTAAGTCCGAACTCGTTGTGTTAGCGATTTTCTTACATTGTGCGGTGAAGGCGATGCCGCGAGAGGGGCTCGCCATCACCGAGCAAGCGCCTCAAAAAGAAGCGGTAGTGGACCTACCAAGCCCCGAAGAAGGTTGACGATATTAGCCAATGATGGCGGGGCCTCGGTAGAGGTCGAGCTCGGCGGAGACACGAACTCGGGCCGCGTCGAATATGAGTCTGGGCTCAAACTCGGACGTAGCCTCACCAAGGTATAAACATCTTCCACATCGGCTTTATCGCTCGGTGATGTATACTAACTGTATTGTTTTAGGATGCGAGCTCGGTGATCGGGGACCGCAGCGTGCCACGGGTATATCACCGAGAGCTCATTTCGGTGTGGTGTTATGGGAGCTTGCGGTGCGCAGGCGGATCTTGATGCCGTCGTGGCCGTAGTGAGGCGAGCCGAGGCCGCGAAGGTTCTTCTTGAGGCCGCCACGAAGAAGGGCTTGGGCGGAGGTTGCTCGGGGAGCTCGAGGAGGCTCGCGAGGCGGCTGGGGCGAGAATGAGCTAGCCGGCGAGAGGTGCTCGGTTGGCGGATCGGGGCCATTGTTGAGAGCCTTCGCAAGAAGCTCGTCGAGTCGGAGAGCTTCTCGGGCCGTCTCCCGACACGGCCGCCGTGCTCGAGACTAAGGTGGTGTCGGACCACCGGAGAAGTGGCGACCGCCATGCCCGACTTTGATAAGGTGAAGCATGGTTGGGTCGAGGTCGCCTCAAGAGTTGAATAAAGCGTCGGGTGATCTCAGGGTCGGGTCCTTCCCGTCTTTGGAGGCTTTGGCATCCAGCTCTTCCCTTCGGCGGTGAGGCCGTTGCCCAATCTGGCGGACGAAGATCACGAGCTTGAGTTTCTCGGCAGTGCGGGCGAGTCGGGAGGAAGAGCCGAGCTTAGAGCTTCCATCGAAGGGGATCTGCGGCCCGGAGGAAGAAGCGGCGGGATGCAGTGAGCCCGCAGAGGCTCGGTCAGCCAGCAGTTGTAATAGGTTCCTTCATCGGGGTCATTAGGATCCCGGGCTTTGTAAGACTTCTACTTTGTGATTAATAAAAGTTACAACTTTATGAAATGTGTGTTGTCCCTTTATTTTTAGCATTCCACTTCTCAATACCTTGGACTCGATCATGACTTGTTGACCAAGCTAAAGAGGCCGAGTACCTTGGTTTGAAGGACGAGGAGGTGCTATTTTGGAGGAGCCGATCTGCCGAAATGACCCGTTTTGGCAATCTTGACATTAGCTCGGCATCATCAGTCGAGCCGAAGATGAAGCTGCAAGAGGTTGAGCGAGGGTGGCCCGCCTACAGGTGAGAATGAGACTTTAAAGTTAAAAATCATACATCTCGAAGTCCGGGGCGAACTTATCTGCCGACGTGATTCGGGGGCGCTTCTTGCAATGTGAGGAGCATCTCGGTGGCGATGGAGAAGCTTGCTCGGATCTCGGAGGAGCATGCGAGAATATGAAGAGATGATCCACCGATATGGTGGCGTCACCATATCAAGGGCCGATGACCGAGTGCGAGCTTGCTTGCCGATGGTATGGTGCTAAGGGATGAGAAGGGGCCTCAAAGATGAAATTTCAAAGTGCCTCGAATCCTTGTCAAATACCTCCGGATATGCGGGCTCGTCCATGGCGGCGTATGCCCCAACCCCGATGAACCTACGACCGGCCCGGTGGTGCAATAGTTGAAGAACCGAAGAGGGGTTATCGCGACCACGCGAAGTGCTTGATTACTTGGTCGAAACACGGCGGGGCGACACGAGCCGACCTTCTTCGAGGGCGAAATGGGCGAGGCCGTCGGTCGGCAGGAAGAACAGCGGTCGGGGGCGGGGTCGTAACCTAGTCGGCGACAAGCTCGCGGGTCGCAGTCCGACCTCGGTCGCGGAGCTTGCCAGTCGGTCGGTACTCGTCTGCCTTTGTCAAAGTGTGGTGGAGTAGGCCGTGGTGGCACCGACCTTGTCGATTGGGTGGAAGGCACCGAGTTCGTCCGGTATTCATCGCCGACACAGGGATTTTGTTTCGAACTAGTGTAGCTTTAGCGGACTCGGCGAGGTGGAGCTCGGGCTTGAATGAATTGTATATAGCTTAGGACTTTGTATTTAGTCGTAAATGTATTTAGACTTTATCTCAAGTGTATATTTCCCCTCGAGGTAAAAATATAGCTTAGGACTTGGTTTTAGTCATAAATGTATTTAGGCGTATCTGATGTATATCTTCCCAAATAAAGGGGTATAAATTGACGAGATCCGATCTGGATGTCGTTTGCATGTAAACGTTCAAATTAATGAGTAATCATATGCTTTGCATGGAGCGTTCAAATCAATGAGTAGTCGTATGCTTTACATGTGAGCGTTCAAATTAATGAGTAGTCTGTATGTTCTCTCTTCGCAAGGCGTCCTTTTGAAGGTTAATTATGTGTTATCCGACTTGAGGCGGATGTGCACATAAGCATAAGATGAGGCAGTGAAATACTTTTCGAGAAAAATAAATGTTTTATTGAGAAGTAAATAACATCGCACTTGGCAAAGCAATAAGAGGACTAACATGATCTCGATCCGAAATCAAAGCTATGTAAAGTACCTCCTCAAATGAGTGATATGCGAGTTCGGGGATAAGTGCATCGGATAAGTGAGCGAGCTTATAGGCCCTTTGCCGAGGTCCTCATGAGCGGTATGGACCTTCCCATATCGGATCTAGCTTGTTAAGGCGCTCGGCTCTCTTGGCTTCATTATTTCGTGGGGCGAGTCGCCTACTTGGAGTGTGGCGGCTTTTACCCTTTTGTTGTAGTGCTGTGCGACTGGCCTCAGATTTGGCTTCGTTTATGAAGGCGAGCTCGCGTTCTCCTCGAGCATCAAGGTTGACACGCAGTTCTTCCTCGTTCCGTTACGGTCGAAGTGAAGAGTGCGCGGGCTCGATCGCCGATCTCGGCAGGTATGATGGCCTCGGTCCGTAGACCAGTGAAGGGGTTTCTCCGCGAAGTCCGGGTGTTGTCTGTGGAGCAGAGGACTTGAGGAGATTTTCAACCCAATCGCCCTTAGCTCGGTCTAACCTCTTTTCAATCCTTATGCGATCGTGCGGTTCGTCACTCGGTCGACCATTTGCTGCGGGTGTGCGGCCGGGTGAAGCGTTGTTCGATCCGGAGCTCTTCACACTATTCCTTGAAAGTTTTATCGACGAGGCGGGTGCCGGTTGTCGAGAGACCAAGATATGCGGTATGCCGGCGGCAAACTATGCTCTTCCACACGAAGGTCCGAATCCTCCCGCTTGTGAGGCTCGAAAGTGGCTCGCTCGACCCATTTTGTGAAGTACTCTACGGCTACGACTAAGTATCGAAGCTGACCTGGTGCTCGGTCAAACGGAACTACGATGTCGATCCCCCACTGCATGAAAGGCCACGGACTATGTAGGCTGCTTAGATTGGTGCAGGGTAGCTTCTTGGTGTGGAGTGAAGTCGGCACTTGGACACTTTTGACGAGCTCGGCGAATCTTGGATGAGGTGGGCGATAATATCCGACCTCAGCGTCTTCTTTGAGAGAGCTCGCGACCGATGTGACTTCCACAGACCCTCTGTGAATCTCATTGAGTGCGTGGTCGGCTTCTTGCCGTCCGAGGCACCTCGGGAGGGTTGAAGATAAGACTTCTGTGAGAACGCCTCGTGTGAGGTACTTTTGGGATTTCACCATCATCTTTTTGGCTTCGAGCCGATCTTGAGGCAGTGTGCCATCTTCCAGATAGGCCTTTATGGGAGACATCCAGTTCGGCTCTGTCTCGGTGATGATGCCGATGTGGGACTCGCGATCTTACGGAATGAACCTCCTCCGGGTGGACTTGTTGATGACGCAGCCTAACTTGCGAGGGCGTCGGCTCGGTGTTTTCCCTCGTGGGATTCGATGAATCTTGAAGTACCGAATGAGGTCGACATCTCCTTTGCCTTCTCAAGGTATTGCTTCATTCGATCCTCCTTGGCCTCGTGTCGCCTGGGACACGGTTTACCGACACAGGAATCTCAGAAGATCGGATCTTGTCCACTTTCAATTCCTGCGGTAGTCCCGAGATCATCGCCTGTACTCCACCTCGTTGTTTGTGGTCGGGAAGGTAAGCCAGGAGGCTAGGTCACTTCTTGTTTATGCGGGCGAGGAGGAGGATGCTGCTCATTGCCCGTTTTGCATGAAGCTCCGTCCACGTACATCTGCCAGCAACCATCAGGTGGGTTAAGGACAGATTCCTCCGCAGTGGGGGCGGGAGTTGGAGTGACCTCGCTGGTAGAGCCGACCTCGGTGAATTTGGCCTCCACCAGGAAGTCGAGAGCTTGCCCTTTTATGGTCGGCCCGGGGAGTATGAAATGTCGTGCTCGCCGAGCTCCAGGCGCCACTTAGCTATCGTCCGGATGACTCCGGCTTTGACAAGACTTGTCTCAAGGGTAAGTCAGTTAGCACCTGGACGGAATGAGCTTGGAAGTAAGGTCGGAGGCGTCGCTTGGCGTTCACTAGAGCCAGTGCTACCTTTTCGTGGCTGGTGTACCTCGTCTCCGGTCCTTTGAGAGCCCGACTAATAAAGTAGATGGGGAGTTGTCGTCCCACCTCATCTCGTACCAAAACCACACCGATTGCCTCGTCAGGGGTGCCGGATCTGAAGAAAGGAGCTCGCCTACGCCGGGCGGACGGGGGTCGGCGGTCGGCGGGTACTCTTTCAATGTCTGGCGACACGGTGTTCTTCCCGCCAGCGAAGTCCCGAGCTCTCCTCGGGATCTTGAAGAAGGAAGGCGCTTCTTGGCAGCCGAGATAAGAATCTGCTTGAGGCGGCTAGGCACCCGGTGAGGTTGTGGATCTCACGGATGGTCTTTGGCACTGCATGTCGAAACCTTTGTTTTCACCTTAGAGGATTTCCTTGAGCCCTCTTGAAACCCAGCATCGAGAATTTACCGTCTTCACCATGAATGTACCTTACGGGTGTTGAGCTTGAGGTTGGCCGACCTAAGGAGTTGTAGGATAGTTACGAGGTCGTTGGCGTAGCTCTCCGTTTTTGACTTTTGACCACGATGTCGTCGACGTAGACCTTGACAATCTCCCCTATGTGGTCTTAAAATATTACGTCCACCATTCTCGGTAGGTAGCTCCGGCGTTCTTGGGCGAAGGCATCTTCCGCACGCAAAGACGCCAAGTCGGTGATGAGCATCTGTCTTTGGGCGTCCTCCGGACTCATCGAGTTTGGTGGTATCCTTTGTACAGATCTAGGAAGGCGAAGACTTAGTGGCCTCTTGTTTTGCATGTTTTGTTGTGTTTTACGTGTTTGTTTGTAACGATTTGATTCCTATATTCTTAAGTTTTGAATATCTTTTATTGGAATCATGTTCGTTTTGTTTTGTGTAGGGAATGTTCGCGTTTAAACTTTTGAGCATAAAAACACACGTGAAGTTGCCTTTGGAAAAGGCACCAGCGTCCGTGCTTGACTGCGTCCGTGCCGGGTGTCGTGCCACCTAGGGCGCCAGCGTCCGTGACATCGTCCGTGGGGTGTCAGTGAAGCCGTCGAGACGCAGCGTCCGTGACTGGAGTGCGTCCGTGGCGTCGAGTTGAAGAAGTCGAGTGGCGCGTCCGTGGCTGGTGTGCGTCCGTGGCGTCGAGTTGAAGAAGTCAGAGGCGGCGTCCGTGGCTGCGTCCGGTCTTGGCCTCTGTTTCCAGCGCTCGCGTCCGTGTTGGTGCCTATGATTCCTTTGGTTTTGAAGACCTCGCGTCCGGCGCTTGGACTCTGTCGTGGGCGTGAAAATCATCACTTATATATATATGTTTTAAAGCGTGAAACCTACATTCTTTTACATTCGGTTTATTTTCCGTCGGTTTTGAATTCTCCTTCAATTATTGTTCGTCTCTATTTTCCAAGTAATTCTTTGCATTTGGGATTGATTCAAGACATTTGATTGGAGAAATCCATCAACGACATTCTGATTGTAAGACTTGTTATTGATTTTTCTTCATTTGATTGTTGGATAATGATTTCTATCGATTTTAATTGTTTGAATCGTGAGATGAGCATGAACTAATTCTTTTCTAGGGTTGGGTGGTTCAAATTGATTGATTGATGATTTGTTTGATTGAGAATACCAATTGAATCCTAGGGTTTATTGTTGGTGATTGATCTCTATTGAATTATTTATGTTTCGTGTATTATCGAGAGATAGATCGTGCGTGATATGAATTTGGTAATTGATTAATCACTATTTTATTTAATATGTTTAGTGTATTATCGAGAGATCGATCGTTGCATCATAGGAATAGATTGGATTAGAGGTTCTGGAAGCGGGACTCTAGTAGTTTATGTATTTGTGAAATTTGATAACCTAGGTTTAATCCACGGAGCGAAAGTCAGTGTTTGGATTGAGGTTTGAATATTGCATGAATAGGTAGATTTCTTGATCAAGCAATAAATCGATTAATCAAGGCGAAGAACCCTAATACCTAGTTTATCTCACATTCTTGAAGAATTCTGTTGCGATTGAATTGCTTTGAATAATCGTTGAATCGTTTGCGTGTTTAATTTCTGTTATCTTAGTTAATCATCACCCCAATCAAGTTTAGGATTTAGATTTATTGTTTTTATCGTAACACATCATAAGCCACATTAAGTCTTCCTCGAGAGATTCGACTTGGGTCGACCTTACCACGCTTATAGGGACCTCATGCTATTGCGAGCGACTAAGTAGTACAATTTGGTGGAACAAATTTTGGCGCGCGTTAGGGACGATTCGAGAATGAATTAGCGGTCGATGGACGAGTTTCGTCGAAGACATCTCCTCTCGATTCGATCAACAAAATGAGCGTCTTGTGAACAGAACCGACTTTGGAGAGAGCAGAACCAGCGCTGGAACCAATACAATCAGCAGATGGGTGAGCATAATCAGCGCATGGCCACTCTCGAGGCTCAGTGGAAAGCTTGGACTTCATTTCATGGCGATCCACCTCCACCACCGCCGTCTGACCAATAGTGATTCGTCACTATTGGAGTGTTCATGTTTTGTTGTTTTTGTGTGTGTGTGTCGTTTTCTTTTTGTTCTGTGTTCGTCCTGTTTTGGTGTTTTGTTTTGTAGGTTTGTTTCGGTTTTGATGCCCATGCTCCATTTCGTCGATTTCGAAATCGCCTCTACCATACTTTTATATTCATATCTGATGAGGACCTTTTGTTTTAAGTGTGTGGGGGGTATCGTTTGGTTTGTGTCGTTTTTTTTTGTTTTGTCGTTTGTCGTTTCCCGTTTTGTTCGTCTTGTCGTTGTGTTTAAATCGTTTCTTAACTTTTTGTTTGGATTAGAGGCAATTTATTCTCTTAAATCAATGGTGTATGAAGAATTATGCTTTAAGTTGAATTGATCGCGTTTTGATCGAATTTCTTTGCATCTTGGTATATGGTTTTTAGTTTGATAATTCTTAGGCGTCAATTTGAGCTGTGGGACATAATTAGGAAGGCGTGTTTAGACAAGGTGTGTGATCGGATGTTATATGCTTAGTAAATGGAACTGTCTCTTGTATGATTTTCTAGAAAAAGTGGACAAAAAAAAAAAAAAAAACGTTGTATGAAATAAGTGGGCTTAAAATTGAATAAGGGCTCTGCCCTTCTTGCTTGTGTTGTCTCTCGAATGGAGACTATTTGCTATGGGTATAGATATCTCGTTAGGATACTCGAGTGTACAACTTGAAGTTTCCACCTAACGATCATTGTCCTATAATCGGTTTTAAGTTCCACAAATTCTTATTTGATTTTGTCATTGGGATATCTTACATGAAAGGGAACCATATAAGTTGCGTATTGATTTTGAGATCATATTGAATTGACACAACTATTCTATGATTAGTCACATGTTTTGATTGATGAATGAGGATCATTATATTGAGAACTATATTATTAAGATGCATTGAATGGATGTGAATATGAGATTGATTCTATTTCAAGTATTGATTCTATGTGTACCACTCTTTTCGAAATTAAATTTGCTCGAGGACAAGCAAAGAGTTAAGTGTGGGGAGTTGTTTTGCATGTTTTGTTGTGTTTTTCGTGTTTGTTTGTAACGATTTGGTTCCTATATTCTTAAGTTTTGAATATCTTTTATTGGAATCATGTTCGTTTTGTTTTGTGTAGGGAATGTTCGCGTTTAAACTTTTGAGCATAAAACGCATACGTGAAGTTTCATTTGGAAGAGGCACCAGCGTCCGTGCCGGGTGTCGTGCCACCTAGGGCCGCCCGCGTCCGTGACCGGCATGCATCCGTCCGCTGGGCGTCGAGTGAAGCCATCGAGAGGCCGCGCGTCCGGCCGGAAGGCGTCCGTGGCGTCAGTTGAAGAAGTCAGTGGCGCCGTCCGTGCCGGTGTGCGTCCGGCGCTTGGACTCGTCCGTGCCACATGTGAAAATTCGCACCTATATATATGTTTTAAAACGCGTGAAACCACATTCTTTTACATTCGGTTTATTTTTCCGTCGGTTTGAAATTCTCCTTCATTGTTCATCTCTATTTTCAAGTAATTCTTTGCATTTGGGATTGATTCAAGACATTTGATTGGAGAAATCCATCAACGACATTCTGATTGTAAGACTTGTTATTCGATTTTCTTCGTTTGATTGTTGGATAATGATTTACATCGATTTTAATTGTTTGAATCGTGAGATGAGCTTGAACTAATTCTTTTCTAGGGTTGGGTGATTCAAATTGATTGATTGATGATTTGTTTGATTGAGAATAACAATTGAATCGAGGGTTTATTGTTGAGTGATTGATCTCTATTGAATTATTTATGTTTCGTGTATTATCGAGAGATAGATCGTGCATGATATGAATTTGGTAATTGATTAATCACTATTTTATTTGTATGTTTAGGTGTATTATCGAGAGATAGATCGTTGCATCATAGGAATAGATTGGATTAGAGGTTACCGGAAGCGGGACTCTAGTAGTTTATGTATTTGTGAAATTTGATAACCTAGGTTTAATCCACGGACGAAAGTCAGTGTTTGGATTGAGGTTTGAATATTGCATGAATAGGTAGATTTCTTGATCAAGCAATAAATCGATTAATCAAGCGAAGAACCTAATACCTAGTTTATCTCGCGTTCTTGAAGAATTCTGTTGCGATTGAATTACTTTGAACAATCGTTGAATCGTTTCGTGTTTAATTTCCTATTATCTTAGTTAATCATCACCCCAAAATCAAGTTTAGGATTTAGATTTATTGTTTTATCGTAACACATCATAAGCCCATTAAGTCTTCCTCGAGAGATTCGACTTGGGTCGACCTTACCACGCCATAGGGACCTCGTGCTATTGCGGCGACTAAGTAGAACAATTTGGTCGGAACAAATTTTGGCGCGCAGTTCGGGGGCAGTTCGAGAATGAATTAGCGGTCAATGGACGAGTTTCGTCAAGACATCTTCTCTCGATTCGATCAACAAAATGAGCGTCTTGTGAAACGAGAACCGACTTTGGAGAGAGCGAACCGTACTGGAACCAATACAATCGGCAGATGGGTGAGCATAATCGGCGCATGGCGCTCTCGAGGCTCGATGGAAACTTGGACTTCATTTCATGGCGATCCACCTCCACCACTGCCGTCGACCAATAGTGATTAATCACTATTGGAGTGTTAAATGTTTCTTTGTTTTGTGTGTGTGTGTCGTTTTCTTTTGTTACGTGTTCGTCTGTTTTGGTGTTTTGTTTTGTAGGTTTGTTTCGTTTTGATGCCCTTAGCTCCGTTTCGTCGATTTCGAATCGCCTCTACCATACTTTTATATTCATATGCAATGAGGACCTTTTTTGTTTTAAGTGTGGGGGGTATCGTTTAGTTTAATGTCGTTTTTTGTTTTGTCGTTTGTCGTTTCCGTTTTGTTACGTCTTGTCGTTGTGTTTAAATCGTTTCTTAACTTTTGTTTGGATTAGAGGCAATTTATTCTCTTGAAATCAATGGTGTATGAAGAATTATGCTTTAAGTTGAATTGATCGCGTTTTGATCGAATTTCTTTGCATCTTGGTATATGGTTTTAGTTTGATAATTCTTAGGGTCAATTGATTTGACGTGGGACATAATTAGGAAGCGTGTTTAGACAAGGTGTGTGATCGGATGTCATATGCTTCGTAAATGGAACTGTCTCTTGTATGATTTTCTAGAAAAGTGGACAAAAAAAAAAACGTTGTATGAAATAAGTGGGCTTAAAATTGAATAAGGGCTCTACCCTCTTGCTTGTGTTGTCTCTCGAATGGAGACTATTTGCTATGGGTATAGATATCTACGTTAGGATACTCGGTGTACAACTTGAAGTTTCCACCTAACGATCATTGTCCTATAATCGGTTTAAGTTCCACAAATTCTTATTTGATTTTGTCATTGGGATATCTTACATGAAAAGGGAACCATATAAGTTGCATATTGATTTTTGAGATCATATTGAGTCGAAGCACAGCTATTCTATGATTAGTCACATGTTTTGATTGATGAATGAGGATCATTATATTGAGAACTATATTATTAAGATGCATTGAATGGATGTGAATATGAGATTGATTCTATTTGAAGTATTGATTCTATGTGTACCACTCTTTTCAAGAAATTAAATTTGCTCGAGGACAAGCAAAGAGTTAAGTGTGGGGGAGTTGTTTTGCATATTTTTGTTGTGTTTTTCTGTGTTTGTTTGTAACGATTTGGTTCCTATATTCTTAAGTTTTGAATATCTTTTTATTGGAATCATGTTCGATTTGTTTTGTGTAGGGAATGTTCGGCGTTTAAACTTTTGAGCATAAAAGCATGCGTGAAGTTGCCTTTGGAAGAGGCACCGCGTCCGGCGCTTGATGCGTCCGTATTTGGTGTCGTGCCACCTTAGGGCGCCCGTGTCCGTGCCGGTTTCGATTCAAGTCTCATGGGCTTCCTTCAATTTCGATTAAAGTTCTTACGTCTACGGAGCATACGCTCTCCGTCATACAACAAAACATTATCTGTTGCTACAGCAAAATTCACGTGGTTATTGTCCTTAATCTTAGTTCGTATTTCCCAAACTTCTTGCTCTTCCTACGAGCTTCTAAGATTCGGACTCTTAAGTCGGGATTGCAATCAATGTTCAATACTGCCCTCTATCGTCGAGGCGGGTCTACGACTTGATGTTCATCCTCCGAAATTCTTTTATAAGTATTTCCTCATGGTGAGGAGACATCCCAAACTAGGATGGGATTTACGACTCAAGGCATCGGCTACAACATTAGCCTTACGGGTGGTAATTGATACCACAGTCGTAATCTTTCACTAGTTCTAACCATATCTGTTGCCTCGTGTTAAGATCCTACGCTCGAAAGAAATATTCCGAGCTCTTATGGTCGATATAGATCTCACATCTAACTCCATAAAGGTGATGGCTCCATATTTTTAAGGCATGTCGACCGGCTGCTAATTCGGATCGTGCGTAGGATAGTTCAACTCATGTATGGCGTAATTTCCTTGGCGTAAGCAATAACCTTACCTGCTTGCATTTGTACACAACCTAGTCCATTCTTTGAAGCATCCGTGTAGATTGTGTATTCTTTATACGCCTCGAATCTTGCTAGTACAGTGCTTTCATCGGTAACTCCTTGGTCTCTGGAAACTAGCCTCACACTCGGCGGTCCGGTGTACTGATTCCTTTCCTCAACAGTTGGGTCATGGGTCGGGCTATTGTTGAGAATCCTTGATAAATCGTCGATAGTAGCGGCCATCCTAAGAAACTCAATTTCATTCGGGTTCTTTAGTGACTCCCATTCTCGAGCTGTCGATCTTGAGGGTCTACTTTGATTCCCTCGGCGGACACAATGTGACCCAAAATGTCACCGCCTAACCAAAACTCACACTTGCTAAACTTGGCGAAGAGTTGCTCTTGCCTTAACGTTTGTAGCAGTTCTCAAGTGCTCTTTGTGTTCTTGGTTATTCTTAGAGTATATTATGATATCGTCTATGAACACTAAGGCAATTTGTCTAAGTATGGGTGGAACACCACATTCATAATATCCATAAATCTTGCCGGGGCATTTGTAAGTCGAAAGGCATCACGATGAATTGAAATGACCATACCTTATGGGAAAGCCGTTTTGGTACATCCTCCGGTCTAATCCTCAATTGGTGATATCCCACTTTAGATCTATCTTTGAAATGACTCCTGCTCCTTTAAGTTGATCAAGCGGATCGTCGATTCGGGCAAGGGGTACTTATTCTTAAGAGTTATCTTGTTTAACTCTCGATAGTCTATACACGTCCTCGATGTACCATCCTTCTTTTTCACGAAAAGGACGGTGCTCCCCATGAGACACACTGGGTCTAATGAATCCTAACTCCAAGAGTTGTTGCGGTTGGATCTTTAATTCCTCAAGCTCTTTTGGTGCCATCCGGTATGGAGCTTTTGACACCGGGCGTAACACGGTTCGAGGTCGATCGTGAACTCGATCATCGATGCAGCGGTAATCCCGGTAGTTAAATGCGGAAACACATCGGGATACTCCTTCACGATCGGGATGTCTTCTATCCTCCTCTTATTACATTCTTCTTCTTGGAGGTAAGCGAGGTAGGCATGGTTCTCGGTCTTTTCGATGCGTCCTTGCTTATAGTGCGGATATAATTAGAACTCTCCTCCCATGTTGATCCGTGAAAGTCGGTGGATTCCTCAAGGTGTTGGAAAGAAATTTTCTTTCATTACAGGATGGTCGCACTATGTTCGGTTAACCAATCTATTCCTAGGATTATATCCACATCCGTCATAGGTATGGCGTGAAGGTTATCTGTCGTGACCTTAAGTGAGCCTAGTCCAAGTTCTAGGTTCGAGCAAATGTGGGTTACCGTTCTTATGCCTCCCTTGGGGAAGAAATTCTCATAATTTGTTCGGTAGCATTTAGGGTCTAATCCTAAGTTCTCTCGCATGCTTGACAATAAAGGAATCGGAGCGCGATGTCAAACGATGCGATAACGAGCATTTGGAGGTATTCCCATACACCAAGTTTCCTTGGTTCCTGGCGGCTCATGCGGAAGTTTCCTTCTGGGCGTGAGCCCTCGCTTCTTTGAGGCGGCCGTTGTTCTTCTTTGCTATTATTATTGTATATTCTTCTTCTTCTGCTGTTGTTGTTGAGGTGGCGGTATTCTTCTGCGGTTGTCATACTTTATTCTTTGCCGTTGCCGCCGTGGTTGGTATGGCCGTCGGTTTGGCTCATAATCTTGGACCGGGGCTGTTGTTGGAACAGTTGGGCTTGAATAGCCGGATGGTTCGCTTGGTTTGGTACATTAGGCGACCATTTCCCTGGCGTATTCGAGGCGGTCTCTGAAAGTGGCCGCCCGCCGCACTTGAAGCATCTATCATTGGTGAATCACGCCGCCTTTATGACTCTGTGACACCTTGGGCACAGGGGTCGTATGAACCTCTGGTTTCCCGCGGTGCGATTACCATAGCGCGTCCATTTCCTTGCCGTGCCGGATGGCGCGTTTTTTCCTTGTCCGTGCCGAGATGGCACGTTGTTCCCTTGCCACGGCCTTTTGTCGGCCTGGCTAGTGTTAGATCCTTGCCCTTGGTGGGGTCCTTCCCACTTCCTCTTCCCGCGATCTCCTTGGTGAGTCGGGGATGCCGATGACGACTCTATTTTCGGCGATGCGGCCTCGATGTCGATGCCCGGTGAGGGCCTCGCGGTAAGTCGGATCTCCGTGACCAGCCAGCGACACCACGATCTCATGGCGAGTCCGCCCGAAATTTCTCGATCCTCTTCTCGTCGGTGTCGACCAGGTGAGGTGCATACCGTGACATTTCACAAAATGCACGGTCGTGTCGATGACCGTGGTCTTCCCTTGCGCAAGTTGTAAAACTTCGTGCTCCTTCCTCTTCCGGTAACTCTTGGGAATGTACTTCTGACACTTCCTCTTTGAATTCCTCGGGAGCTTTCGATTCTTCCTCTACGAGTTTTCTCTTCGCCTCCCCACCAAAAGTCGGTGGCGCGATCATCTGGAAGGCGACACATGACAAGCGTTCTGTGATGTGCGGTGGAGAAATGAAGATTCGCTCGGGCGCGAATCCACGATTCGGCGTCCACGGATTCCGGTCCCGTTGAAGGTGGGCGGGTTTTGCCTGAGGAACAGTTCCTCGATCCATCTCGCCTGTGGTGGTGGTGGTGGTGGTGGTGTGGCCTCTCTTTCCGGTGTTATCGCACGATTCCTCCTTCTTGGCGGCATTCTATCCTTCATAAACACACGAAATTAGATCTCGTCTTATATCATCCATCAGGGTTAATGTATCTATATATATATCAACTGGGTATTTATATACGTAGCAAAAATTTTAAAAACAACATCGAATACCACATAACACCATATTAAAACAAAAGGCTCTCGAAGAGCTATCATAATATCATATCAATTGCCTCTACGAGGACTTTCATCAGCGTTTTTAAACTTTACAAAAATACCAGGTACAAAGTATGATGCCCAAAACAAATACCGCATCACTACGTACCCTCGTCACGGTGCGTACAAAAATCAACACGCTCTTGTGTTCATCAAAATGGGTTCATGTCGGACGACTCATCGTTTCGCATGCATCAAAAGATATACAAAGTATATAGACAAAAGACAATCTAGTCCTAAGAACTAGATTTATAGTCGCCCGAGTGTAGATCGGGCTCCATGCATCGAGTCGGGGCTGGAAGCATGGAGCTGTCCACCCTCCATCTCGCCATCATCGGTGATATATCGCCTCGGGTCTTCCTCCGGGTCTTCCCGGGTCCTCCTCCTGTCTTCCTCGGGTCCTCCTCGGATCTTCCTCCCGTCCTCCTCTTGGCGTTGGGCACGGGGACAACGGGCTCTCGGTCTCTAGCGGCCCTGGCTTCTTCCATAGCAGCTAGGTCTCGGCGGATCTCGACCATGACCTCCTCGTAAGCATCATCCGGAAACGGGGCAACCATGGGACGAACGTCGGTCCCTCTCACTGTATCTGTAGCTCTGCCACGTGGATCGTCAGTCCTTACAGCATCGTGGCCTAAAGGCTCAGGCGGAGGTGGCGACGGCTGGACTGGTGGGGGGCCAACCGGTGGAGGTGGATATTGGCATGGCATGATCGGCGGTGATGGTCGGGGCGGGCAATGCCGGGGATGGAATCCTACTGGTGGTAGGACCGGGAAGGTAAGCTGTCGGGGACGGGAAGGTCCTGCCTCGAACATACTCCTGCTGCTGCCAGGCAAGAACACCGGTCCATCAGCTGCTAAGCGAGGCACCTCTGGTGGAGCCACTCCGGAATCTCGTCACGCCAAGTGTATTCCCGTGCGGGGAGGATGCGGTCCGCGTGGTGCAGCTCCGTACACCGTGAACATATAGCTCAGTGGCTAGCAAGCGAGATCCGCCTCCAGTCAGCTCTCGGCGTCGGTAAATGTAGTCGCCCGATATTTCACGGGCGTAACCACGGTCGGATGGCGGTCTCATGATCGGTAGTACACCGTCATAATGCGATGTACCCCGGGCATGTGCTGCAGCCCACTGACGTGTGAAGTGCGCCAAAAACTCGCCAAGGTCGTCTCCGTGGCACATCTGGTAGGAGCAGTACGATCGTATAACCTCCTCGGGGGTGGCCCTAGAGGACAGAGGGCGTCTAGTCGTGAACACAGTCCGAGCCATCTGAAAAGGAAAGTATCACTATGGTCAGACACGGTAAACATAACGGTGTATCTAGAAGAAGGTACGTACACAATAAACATCTATACAAAGAAGGTTATAGCAATCTACATTCTTCTATGACCTACATGCTCAAATCCTTATGGCATTACTTTCTTGGTTTGGTCTCCGGAAGAGGCGGTATAGTTTCTTAGGGTATAGTAGCGATCGAGGCCTAGCCTTGGGTAAAGGCTAAGTGGTCACCTTATCTTATCGGGTCTTGGATTTCTTATTTCTATTCACGTTATAGGATCATATCGTATCCGTTCTCATTATGCGCTTACAAATCATTATTTCCTTTTATGCTTCCCTATAGTTATACTTGATTCATTTCATTATTGTTACGATAGAGGCGACACGTATGACTTTCGGAATTCCTTCGCGTAGAGCAGTTGGAACTCATAACAGTACGAATTTCCAGTTAAGCAGTCGCTTCGTCATTGTAGATTCATCGCGTTCTCATCATCGAATCCGTTCGGATTGTGATTCTTAAGATTTCTATGTTCTCGTTCTTTCTTAGTATTTCGTTCAATTGGGGTACTTATGTTCTCATACTAAGTTCGGCGCAAAGGGATCATGCGTCTTAAGAGTCTATGTTCTCATGGGGAAACATACTCATTTGTATCATGCTTCTATCATGCTTCGCATACAACAGTAAACACAAATCGCGACACTTTGTGCGATAATCAAGCATTCTCATTTACTCACTTACCAAGCTCCTAAAGCTTGTAACTATCATTCAAGCTAATGACTAGTCAATTGAAACAACTTTTCAATTTCAAAAATTTCCATTTTCAAAATATTTTCAATTTCCCAACAAGGCGATATTTAAATTCAATTCACATTTCATATACTTCAATCATTTCAAAACAACCTTTAGTTGAAACAGTTACCTTCTTCCTCGTTGAAAGGGGCGGCGATGGAGTGCGGCAATGAGTAGTCAAACCTAAACAATTTCTAGACTCAACTTTCAACTCGGGATTCAGGAAAGGGTTTCTAGGGTTCGGGCGAACAAGTGCTCGATACCACTTTGTGACGACCGACTTTCCAATGAAGTACGGATCATATGGATCGTCACCGGTATGATAAAGCGCGAAATAAACATAGCTACTCAAGGCGATCAACCAATCAACTACTTAATAACGCATAGGTTAAAGGGATAAACCATCGAATATCAACTCAAGTCGTAGAAGGACTTGTCAAAAGGGTTCAAGGTTCAACATAACCCAATCGAGGCGAATTTAAAGTGCAGTCGACCTCGATTCAATACGGAAATAGCGGTTATAATCAAAACATTAATAATATCAGAGTTAGGCAGCAAATAAACGTGTGGACGTTCATATGACGATGCATGCCCAAGGTTCTAGAAACATTTCTAATTAAGTCACAAAACAACTGCTACTCTGCACCACCTCGCACCCATCATCGATCCTTGCTCAACCTGCACATCAAAAACGAGATGCAGGGCTAAGTACAAAAGTACTCAGTGGACTCGTTGCCGAAAACATTTTCTTTACCAAAAGTTATTGATCTGCCCACAATAGCACATGGGGATTTTAGTTAAAGACTCATGCGTATCAAACATTTTATCATTTTCTCAAAGCGTTCGGCCGAACTATTTTATCACGTTGTTCCATATCTGGTAATTCATTCATCAATCATACGTTCATTCATTCGTGCACTATGGAGGTGGCCACCTACACATAGTCGTCGTGACCGGTCGAGTAGCTAACCTTAACACACAGTCACACGATCTGAGTTAGTCCTCAACTAAGTCGGATCCGATCATTACCCCTTTTTTAACGTTGTTGGACCAACTCATTCACATATACCAATCAATTCTCGTCCCACATTTGGACAAATCAACCTCGAGATATGGACACAACAAAACATAAATATTTGGCGATCGATAACAGTTCATGCGATAATATTTCATAAAGCTTTTGTAAATCATGCTTTGAGTTATGCATAATCATTTGTTTCAAGAAAAGCCCACCTACTAATCGAGCTAGTGGTTCTAAAAGCGGTGTGATGTTAACTTCCTCACGACTACGTCGATCAAACCCTTCATAAGAAAATAGCGTTTCTTAGATTCTTTCTATTGATCGAAGGTGGTTTATAAACTACGACTTAAAGTTCCCAATTAGGGTTTCTTATGATTTTATGTGATTGTTTTAAGTTAATTTCTATTATCTTACATCCCCAATTCCCAAGCTATATTACCTCATCTTTCATAGGTGAACTTGATTATGAATCACATATTCCGAGTCTATCCTTGACTTTTAACCTTAGTTTTATTATAACGTTATTCGTTATAGGTTGTCGATAATCAAATTATGATTGGTAAATTAGGATATTCTCAAGCCACTAACTAGACTTAACAATTTTGGTTACGTCTTAGTAGGTTATGTTGACGACTTGTCGTGTACGATAATTAAAGAGAATATTGACTCACAATTCAGTGGACATATGCTATCATGTAAGTAATTAGTACTTAAGAATAAATGAAGTACTTGGGAATATTAACTCGGCTTTTGAGACATAAGGATCGACATCTTATGTTCGAATCATTGCTTACACATTACGACATTGTGTATTTAACTTAACTTCATGGAGGTTACCTATGTCGTATAATCGTTATTCATTATCGAGTTGTGTTTACGTAACTAATATCGTATTGAGTAGTCGTTATTGAATATTAACGTTGTAGCTCGACTTTTGGTTTTCTAACGTGGAACTCACGTTTGAGTATCCTTTCATTAATAAAACCCTAATTTGTGTCTAACTTCGATTCTCGTTTATTCCGTCTTAAATTATCCAAATTGGTCGATTTCTTTTGGATTCTCGTTCATATAGTATTATGTTGTTTACGTTCGGGGTTTTGGTTTGTCGGTTCAACATAAACATAAACATTCAACATCAACAAAACCATACACAACATAAAAGTGTGCATAAGTGTTCCATTCATCCACCCTAATCACAACCACTCATTCTAAGTTTATAATTAACTATCATAGCATCATTTAACATTAGAATCGAACTCATACTTAGCCACTTTGTTACGTTTTCGATAATTAGCAACAATTAGCATATGTATCCAATAAATTCCAATAAAATCATATTATAATCCTATCATATTATAGGATTTAATTACCAACTCAATATCATCATATAAATTTTTAAACCATAGTTTAATATCCTTAAAACTTTCGGTCCTCACATTTTAGTAAGACTTAGTGTTCAATAAATCCCCCAAAAATTATATCATGCTCATACTATATACTAAACATGGAATATCACCTCATATCATGCATTAAAATTTTAAAACCATGCTTTGCATCCTTAAAACATTTCGGTAATCTCATGAACATGTTTATACATTTCAAAATTTCCAATCTTACACAAAATGCAATAACATGTAATATTAGCATTAATCATCAACCAATATTCATAATATCACACATCCTATTATTTTCAACAATAAAAATCAAATAAATAACTACATATATATATATATATATAAGCCACGGTTTCTAGAAAAAAAAATAGGAGAGGTGTTTGAATAAATTCAAGGTTAATGTATGATGTTCATATCATACCCTAAACACCATATCTCAACTATTTTCCTCAACCAAAATCAAACAATGAATATATATATATATATATATATATATACATATATATAGTATTCGGTCATTTCAAAAATAAATAGGAGATGTGTTTCAAAAATCACAAGATTTATATATGATGTTCACATCATATATTAAACACCATATCTCAACTATTTTCCACAAAAAATTAAAATCAAAGCCACAAAAATTGAAATAGCTCACGACTTCTCAAAAAATTTCAAAATTCTTGAAAATCATGATATTTATTATACATGCTTATAACACATTAGCAAGTAACAATATCAAATAACATTCACAAAATCAGGCTTTAACATATTTAAAAATAAATAAAGCATAAATCGAAAAAAATAAACATGCTCCAAAATTATGAAATTTTACGGTAGCCTTAGAACATTATTCTAAGCATTTTAATTCATGGCTTAAGAGCATTTGAAGGCTCTAAAGTCACGAAAATAAATGAGGAGCAAACTAGGGTTTTTAAACCCAAAAATTCAAAATAAAAATTCCACTCCATTAGGATGGAACGGGATGATGAATAATACCTTCTTATGGTCTTAGAAGGATTATTTGAGTGTGGGAGATGATGGAGTCCGATATTGTTGGGCACGTTTTTAGTTTTAATTATTTTCGCGGTCCATTTAAATGTTAGATTAAATAGTATCCTAGTTTAATTAGATCTCTTATATTAATTAGTTTCTGTTTTGATTAGGAATCCTTATTTGACAAGGATTAGGGTTCTTTATTTTCTGTTTTGATTAGGAATCCTTATTTGACAAGGATTATGGTTCTTTATTTTTAACCTATATAAAGCATGTAAGCATCTGAAAATATTGACTTTTGATTTACGAATATATGAGTTTTATTCTCTCTTCATTAGCTCTTGAATTTCTTGAGATTTGTCAAGTAATTCATTTATCGACGATATCAACGAGACAGTCATCCCTCGTTTGTGTGTCATTCATCGTCCCGAGTTCTCGCGTCGACTATCTAGTTGGGGTATAGGCGAAATCTTGACCTATATCACTTGAGGGTTAGATTCGAGAGGTTTTGGGATATTCCGTCTTGTTCGTTCTTCCGTTCGCGTCTCGATAGATCCTTCGTACCAGCGAGGATCGTATCATTTGGTATCGAGCGGGTTAAATAGTCCATCCGTTCGTCCATCCATTCGTTCTTCATCCATATCGTTATCCATATCATTATATATATCGTTATCCATATCATACATTATCATATCATTCATTATCCATATCGTTATCCATATCATTATCCATATCGTTATCCATATCATTATACATATTGTTATCCATACCATACATTATCCATATCGTTATCCATTCGATATCCAGTATCTTTATTTTTTTCGTTCTTGAGATTTTCCGCGTCTACGTTACGTGAGGATTCAAAAAAAAACAAAAACAAATTTTGAGTGATACACGAGTCTTTGAGTGACTCATTTTGAGTAATACGGCGTTTGTGAGTTGGTGAGGTTCTGTTATTTTTTCTTTTCTAACGTTTCTGCAAGAATGTCAGAAGGTGGAATCGGATGGATCATGTCATAAGGACGACGATGATTCTATCGATCGTCAAACAAAATTCATGATGGAGCCTTGCGTTACGAATTGGGAATGATAATCACAAAGAGATGGAAGAGCGCATGATCGAATCATCGCACTTGAGGAGACCTCGTGAGATGAGCGACGTCGGCTAGATCTATTGTGTATCAACGGGTGGAGAGCGAAGAGGAGGTAGGCGGCGTAAATTTTCATCGAGATAATAGATACGAAGAGGCTGAAAATGAGGAAGATGAGTTTCCAAATTTTGATGAAAGGCGGCTAGAGGAAGAGATCGAGAAGATAACAATCTGAGCGACATCAAGATGAACATCCCTTCTTTTCAAGGAAAAATGATCCAAAATTATACTTGGAGTGGGAGAGAAAGTTGGAGCTCATGTTTGATTGCCATAATTATTCCGAGCTCAAGAAGGTGAAGTTAGCGACAATAGAGTTCTCGATTATGCACTTGTTTGGTGGGATCGGTTGGTGAGTAGTAGGAGGAGGAATCGAGAGCGATCTATCCACATGGGACGAGATGAAGGCGTGATGAGGAAGCGATTTGTGCCTAATCATTATTATCGTGAGCTGTACAACAAATTACGAATTTGAGGCAAGGGCCGAGGTGTGGATGACTACTTCAGGAGATGGAAGTAGCCATGATACGGGCGAGATTGTTGAAGATAGAGAGCGACTATGGCAAGATTTTGGCTGGATTGAATTGGGAGATTCGCAATGGAGTGGAGTTGCAACATTATGTCGAGTTGGAGGATATGGTTCACATGGCTATAAAGATTGAGAACCAACTCAAGAGGAGGGTAATGGCGGTAACACGAAGCAAAATCGGTCCAATTGGAGGCAGCCAAAAATGTTAGTGGTTCTTCATCAAGAGGAACCAATGGAAGAAAGATGAACATCCGAATGAGGAGAAGTGGCCATTTGAAAAGCCAAGAACAGATCCTACGAGTTACATAACTCAAACCCCCACAGCGGTGCCCGAAACCGTGATTTGAAGTGTTTTACTTGTCATGGAATTGGACATATTGCTAGAGAGTGTCCGAATAAGAGGTGATGATCATTCGGGATGATGGAGAGGTGGTGACCGATGATGAAGGAGAGCTACTAATCGAGATACCAGCCTTGGAGGATTCCGATGTTGAAGAGATTGAAGCACGGATGCACTCATTTTGTTGCTAGGAGAGCTTTGAGTGTACATAATCCGATGGTGATCTGAGCAACGAGAGAACATCTTTCATACAAGGTGTCATGTCGAAGATAAGGTGTGGGCGTGATCATCGATGGTGGGAGTTGTACCAACGTGGCTAGCATGACCATGGTTGAGAAGTTAGGGCTACCATTGGTGAAGCATCACAAGCCATATCGGTTCGCGGTGGTGAATGATAGTGGCATTGTCAAGGTGGCGAAGCAAGTGAAGATCCGTTTCGCATTGGAAAGTATGAGGATGAAGTTCTTTGTGATGTGATTCCGATGCGGTGAGCCGTATTCTATTGGGACGACAGTGGCGGTTTGATAGAAAAGTGAAGCATGATGGTTTCTGAACAAATACTCCCTCGAGTTCAATCAAAGAAAGTATCACTTGTTCCTCTTTCTCCAAAACAAGTTTATGAGGATCAATCTTTGCTACAAAAGGAGTCGAAGTTGGTGAAGTCGGTTAGCAAAGTGATGGAAGTAAGGAGAAAGGAGTAATCCAAAGTCTTATCTTGCGAGCTAGTGATTTGAAGTGGGTGGTGAATAAGGAAAAGCCATCGGTTGATATAGGTGACGACTTGGATTTGAGGACAAATTCTTCTCAAGAGAAGGGGAATGATGGAGTCCGATATTGTTGGGCACGTTTTTAGTTTTAATTATTTTCGCGGTCCATTTAAATTTTAGATTAAATAGTATCCTAGTTTAATTAGGTCTCTTATATTAATTAGTTTCCTGTTTTGATTAGGAATCCTTATTTGACAAGGATTAGGGTTCTTTATTTTCCTGTTTTGATTGGGAATCCTTATTTGACAAGGATTAGGGTTCTTTATTTTTCGACTATATAAAGGCTTGTAAGCATCTGAAAATATTCAGCTTTTGATTTACGAATATATGTGAGTTTTATTCTCTCTTCATTAGCTCTTGAATTTCTTGAGATTTGTCAGTAATTCATTTATCGACGATCAACAGAGGCAGTCATCCCTCGTTTGTGTGTCATTCATCGTCCCCGAGTTCTTTGCGTCAACTATCTAGTTGGGGTATAGTAAATCTTGACCTATATCACTTGAGGGTTAGATTCAGAGGTTTTAGGATATTCCATCTTGTTAGTTCTTTCGTTCGTTCGTGGTCTTGATAGATCCTTCGTGCATCGGCGAGGATCGTGTCGAGGAGAGGTTGAGGGAGGAGGATTTAGTGTTGGGAGTTTGAAAAGTGTAGAGAAATTTGAAAATGAGAGAAAAATGTGAAAGGATGAATGAGGTCTGACCTTGAACGTCCCTTACTGATATCCCAGACCTAATGGCTGTCATTGCCCATTTTGGGGTGGTCTTGGTGGTAGTTGGGAGGTGGATTGGTCAAATTACCCGTTTTGGTATGTTATCTGAGCTCTTTAAGTTTTAACGCACTTTCGATCGATTTCTCGGAACCTTAAGGTTCTATCTTATTAAATAGCCTTTAAAATACTTATTTTAATGTTCATAAAAATTTCACGAAGTTCGGACGTCGTCGATAAGTCAATTCGAGTTATCGCGAAAAAAGCGGTTTCGCGATTAAAAATATGCTCATTCAAAATTCTATTAAATTTTTGGAGCTTTCATAAATAATTTGAGTCTTATAAAGCATATTTTATTGATTTAGACCCTCGGTTCGAGTTTGGTCGTTCGGATCAATTTAGGGTTTGCCTTGTATATTTTACCGGCGTTCGGTTAAGTTCTTGAGAATTCCTTTGAAATTGATTCTTATAATTTCTAAATTCATAATAAATTATTCCTTCATGATTTTGGTTGTTATCACCATTTATTACGATTAGCACGGATGGAAGTTGTTAGGCTCGTAAATAGTGTTTTAAGGCCCGGCCGGCAAGTATGCCGAAAATTCTCATTCTTTGCATTCTCACATGTTTTCGTGTGAGGATTCTAAAAATGAAATCTGTTCATGGAGATTCATTCTCGATCTTTCATTCTATGTTCAGGCTACTCAGAAAACCCTAATCCGGTAGGACTAGTTATCAGTTTTTGATTTCTTTAGTATTCGATCTCCGAATCGATTATAATTCATTTCATTGGTTTCCTTAAACATAATTAAGGACTAACTACTACAAATAATTGGTCTAAGCATCACCAATTAAAGTTTTAAATTTTTCGGGTTATTAGAGTTTACCTTGGGAGGTGGAGCCGTATCCTGGCGGTTACTGAAAAAGCGATGCATTGCGGACTCTACCATGGAAGCCGAATATGTAGCCGCCGGAGGCTGCTAAGGAGGCTGTATGGTTCAGAACTACCACATGGATCTGGGTGTGGTACTGGTTTGCCCAGTATCATAGTTTATTGTGATAACTCGGTGCGATGTGAAACTTGAAGGAACCGAGGACCCACAAGGCGACCAAACACATAGAGAGAAAGTACCATGTCATACGAAATCGTTAGGCGAGGGGCGTGCTGATTGAAAAGATTGATCGACGGATAACCTAGCGGATCCATTCACAAAGAGCACGCCGCAAAAGTCTGCGAAGTGCGTTCGAGGACTTGGATTGCGCTTGATGGCACCACTTAGAAAGGAAACTTTTGTATAAGTGGGAGAAGCAAAGTGATGGTTTTGTTTGTAATAGCTAGTAGAGACACATTGTATACTAAAAGTTTGCTTTAGTATAAGTGGGAGATTGTTGGTTGTATACTTTAGTATAAGTGGGAGATTGTTGGATTTGTATACTGAAAGCAGTTTTGGTTGAGCTTGTATACAATGTTTCCTGTTACCACTATTACAATCTTCTATCTGAATTGATTACTTGATTGCATATATCTGTGTCCCCTTATCTCATATATAAGTTAGATCATACAGTGTGTAGAAGATCACGATGTCATATGATTGGTCGGCTTAATGAGATATAAAAGTTTCACACCGAGACAACTTGAGGACGAGTTGTCGGTATGAGGCTGCGGTATAGGTAAGTGACTTGAATTAGTTGCTTGTCTATCTTTGATGCGTCTCGGGCGTATTAAGGATCACGGTGAGATGAGTTCTTCTATCGACCGTCGTGAAGAACCTAGATCTCGGTGACTTAAGATGATCTAAACCTCGATAAGGTATTAGGTGAGTATGAGTTGTTGTCCATCACTTTGACTTGTTATGGGTGAGGGTTATATGTTCTAACCCATATTCTCCGCATCTTGGGTGGTGGCGGTGCTTGTATGTCTTGCTAGTTATCGTAGTCAGTCACCAGATCTGTTAGGATGATGGCGTCCTTTAAGGAGCTCAAAGGTTTATTGTACTAAACCCTGCAGGTTGAGTTAGCTCAAGTACAATAATAAGGTTGAGTGGTACTACTTAAGGAATTAAAGATATTAATTATTTTAAGAAGTCAGAATGCTCTAAATAATTAATGGACGTGCGATATCTTAAATACGAGGATTCGTAATGTCTAAGTGCAAGCCCGACTCACCTTCGGTAATAAAGGGGTAAGTCAGCATTTATTCTCTAGTGGCATGAATGAATGTTTATAAATTAATTTATGTTCTGGGCTGAACATAAGATAATTAATTTATTTGAGGCCCATCTTTATTCCTTGCATTTGATCCCTGGGCTGGCCCATCCAGGCCCGAAGCTTAGTAAGAAAATCGGCGCTCCTATGTCTCTCTATGGATGTGATTTTATTCTCTTTATCCTATAAGGATATTATTATATTTATGGAATATGCATGGATCCTTTCCTTATGAGATTATGGTAATGCATTATAAATATAAGGTAAGAGATAAGATCAAAGCTAATCCTCAATTATGTAACCTAAATTTTCGTGAATCCCATTGTGAGTTTGGGAGGAAATTCTCGAAAAATATAGAGGGTTTGAGGGTGATTTTCTGTAGTATTCTCCATAGATTATCCTCACTCGATATTAGAGATTGGGTAACCGGGATACAATCCAGAAGATCAAAGCACGAGTCTCGATCCGTTCATCCCGGCAGATTGAAAGGTAAACACGAGAAAACCCTACGTGTTGCAATTAATTATATAGGTGCATGCGAAATATAATCAATGTATGGTGAATTAAACATCGAAGATAGATCCTCGGGAGAGGCTAAACCTAGTTTTCCTTGGTTTTTACGGCGCTACTTTGAACAGCTCACTTCAATCTGATTGTTTCTTGAGTCAGCGCTCATTGTTAACCGGCGTTCACCTTGGGGACAGAACCTCCTCGCCGCGCTCGCTCACTTTCAACCGGCGCTCACTCTCACTTAATATATAAACGCGCTAGGTCAATTATTCTAGGGGTTCGGATTTTTGTTTCTTTCACCGCGCCGCTTGCAGCTGTTCTTCAAGGAGACGATCGAGAGAGACATTTATAGTATTTGATTCTTATTATATTCCTGTTAATTTACGATTTCTAGCAAACGATTTGTGTTGACTTTGGATTGATAGTAATTGATCAGTTTATTCTTCCTGTAGTTCTTGATGGATTAATTTACGTGTTGGTTCTAGATTATTGTTTGATCGTTGGTTTCTTAATTAATTCGTGTTCTTTTGGCTTTTGATAATCTAAATTCTATGCAAGTGATATTGAAGTTTAGTTACATGTTGAATTGTTCTTCGTCGAATTTCATAGCTTCGTGTTTGGTGATCTAGTTTAATTGTTTATTGATTAGCTTGTTGCTTTCGTGCTTTTGAAATTTATCAACTAGGGATTGACAACTCCTAGTTGGATTTCTTGCTTTAATTTATTTTTCCGTTCAGCTTTTCAATTCAAGTACTATCAAAAACCCATGTTGGTATTAGAGTGTTAGGATTTACTGCTTTCTGTGTTTGACACGAACAATAGCCCTGTTAAGTTTTCCTTGAGAGACGACTTGGGTTAACTTATCACGCTACAATTACCTCGTAGGATTGCGAGTGAATTTGAGTGTGTTTTTAGCTCGATCAAATTTTGTCTATGCGAGTAAGTTGAGATTGTGATTTGTGTGCTGAACTCTGTGGTATCGGTCAAAACTTGATGTATTCCCGCTTATCTTGATGTTATGTTGTTGAAGTGTAATGTGAGTTGACGAGATTGTGTGAATTGATTTTAAATCGGATGTTATTGATGTGATTTGTCCGGCTAATTCTAGGGGTAGTGTTAACAGTGTGGTTATCTATATACTTTTTCATTATAAAAAAAATAAAAAAATAAAATAGAAAGGTGTGAAAAAGCAAAGAAAAGAAGGAGAATGAAAACTCCAATAATTTGTTAAGATTGTATAAATGGAGGATGAGATTCTGCCACTCTTTCTCGTAAATTGAGAAATGGGCATGGGAAACCACGATAGGAGATTCGAGTTCATCGAGACTTCACCTTTCGAACATTGTTCCAAAATCTGTTAATACTTTCTTTGTGTTCTCAAAGAAACTTGTTGCTAAAGGTAACAATTTTAGTTAATTCACCCCTAGCGGAGAGTTGGGTCAGAGCAAAAATAATCTTCTTGTTTATTTGATATTTTCACAATCTTAGATTTGTTTCGTATTAACTTTGATTATGTATTCATCATTTTGGGGGAATTGCAAAATGAGGTTTGGTTGATTGGATTAAGAGTTAAGTTGCATGAGTTATTCTTCTATTTTTATTAGCATAGACTTTGCATGAGGACAAGCAAATGGATAAGTGTGGGGGAGTTGTTTGGTATGAATTTGTGCTTATTCTTGGTTTTTTTTTGCATGTCATTTTCAGTGGTTTGTCCTATTTATGCCGTTGGTTTGATTAATATTTATCGATTCGGACTTACTTCGTTTGTTTCGATGTTTTGTAGAAAAACGGCATTAAAATAGGATGAATTGGATCTGCCAATGATCAAGTTTATTGAAGAGCATTGCAATAGGAGTTTATAGGCGAAAACGGTTTGCAATTCGGAGGTCGGACGCGAGAGAACGGAGTCAAATATCAAAGTCGCGCACGTGCGCCCAACTCGCCCAAAGAGTCCGGCGCCTCGCCCCGTTGTGCGCCGCACACCTCAGCCGCCCAACGCCGAGCTTCCCATGCTGAGCTTGCCCCGCACGCCGAGCTCACCCCACACCACGGTGCGCCTCGGCCCGCCCGGTGCCCGCAGTCCCAGCTGCGTTCGGTAGCCTCTCCGTCCGACAAGCCTTTGGGAGTCCAGCGCTCGCCGCGCGACTTCACGCCTTGGCCACCTGGTGCTCGACCCGCAGCGCCCGCTGAGCTCACACACGCCGTGCCTCGTCCGGTGCTCTTGCTGATCGCCCGCTCGACCTCCAGTGCCCCCCCTCCCGAGCGCCCGCTGGGCGCCCTTCCTCGCACGCCTCGTCCTCCCAACCGACGTTCTTCCGCAGCACGTTCGGCCACCCGCCATGCCTAGCCTAGCGCCTCTCCAGCGTTTTCACCAGGCGCTCAACCCAAACGCGCGCTATGTGCCCCGCGCCCGCTCAGCCACCTCACGCCTCTCTAGCGTTTTCATCCGGCGCTCAACCCTAACGCGCGCTCAAGACCAATCTTCCTCGTGTTCACTCCAAACCGGCGCTCGTTTGTGAGTCGGTCGTTTTGACGGCGGCTCACCACGAGCAGCGCTCACTTCAATCTGATTGTTTCTTGAGTCGGCGCTCATTGTAAACCGGCGTTCACCTTGGGGACAGAACCTCCTCGCCGCGCTCGCTCACTTTCAACCGGCGCTCCTCTCTTAATATATAAGCGCTAGGTCGATTATTCTAGGGTTTGGATTTTGTTTCTTTCACCGCGCGCTTGTAGCATTCTTCAGGAGACGATCGAGAGAGACATTCTGATGTTGATTCTTATTTTATTCCTATTAATTTACGATTTCTAGCAAGCGATTTGTGTTGACTTTGGATTGATAGTAATTGATCGGTTTATTCTTCTGTTGTTTTGATGGATTAATTTACGTGTTGGTTCTAGATTATTGTTTGATCGTTGGTTTCTTAATTAATTAGTGTTCTTTCGACTTTTGATAATCTAAATTCTATGCAAGTGATCTTGAAGTTTAGTTACATGTTGAATTGTTCTTCGTCGAATTTCATAGCCGTGTTTGGTGATCTAGTTTAATTGTTTATTGATTAGCTTGTTGCTTTCGTGCTTTCGAAATTTATCAACTAGGGATTGACAACTCTAGTTTGATTTCTTGCTTTAATTTATTTTCCGTTCACTTTTCAATTCAGTATGATCAAAACCCATGTTGGTATTAGAGTGTTAGGATTTACCGCTACGTGTTTGACACGAAAAATAGACTGTTAAGTTTTCCTTGAGAGGCGACTAGGGTTAACTTTCCCTACTATAACGCCTCATTCGATTATGAGTCAATTAAGAGTACTCTTTTGATTGAAACAAGCTTCGAGTAGCCTTTTGCATATAACGAGACAACCCTAGTACCTCATAATTTGAAGAATTACGTGAAGAGATATATTCATGCGCAGCTCGCAGAAGCCCAGGCAGCAGGTGCAGGACCATCTCATGCACCTTCGGGTGATATAGCCATTTTTGACACTACTCTTGCATCGGAAGATAAGGGTGACGAGGCAAGAGAGGATCTTGAGCGGTTCGAAGCAGCGCGATCTAACCACCCACAGTTCCCTTCACAGCATGGTGCATTGGAGCAAGGATACAACTTGATTCATGAAGAGTTGGGTCAGTTAGGAGTGAATTAGCTGGCCACTTGACAGAGTTTCGTCAAGATATCTACTCTCGATTTGATCAGAAAAATCACCGTCTTGACGAATAGAATCAATTGTGGCATGAGCAGAACCAGCGCCGGAATCGGTATAATCAGCAGATGATTGGCGAGAATCGACACATGGCTGCTCTTGAGGCTCGATGGGCAACGCTGACCACTTACATGGCGCTCTACATCCACCACCGCCGCCGTCGACCAATAGTGATTCATCCTTATTGGAGTGTATGTGTTTTTTCATTTTTGTGTGCATCGTTTGGTTTCGTTGTTTTCTTCCCTTTGTTTCTTTGTTTTATAGGTTTTGTTTAGTGCTTGATGCCCCCGCTTTCCATTTCTTTGCTTTGTGAAGTTGCCTCTACCTTTTTCATTTATATATATATATATATATATATATATATATATATATATATATATATCTCAGAATGAGGACCTTTCTGTTTTAAGTGTGGGGGGTTCATTTCTGTTTTGTTTGTGTTTTGTTGTTTCCTGTTTCGTTTTGTATTTAGTCGTTTCTTAACTTTTTGTTTGGATTAGAGAGGATTTTATTTTCTTGAAATCAATGGTGCATGAATAATTATGCTTTAAGTTGAATTAATTGTGTTTTGATCTAATTTCATTGCATCTTGATATATGGTTTTTAGTGTGATGGAACTTAGGTGTCAATTTAAACTGTGGGACATAATTAGGAAGCTGTGATTAGACAATGTGTATGGTCGGGGGTCATATACTTCGTACATGGAACCCTTTTCTTGTATGATTTTAAAAAGAAAAAAAGAAAAAAAAGGAAATCAAAAGAAAAAAAAAATCATAGTTGTGAAATAAGTGGGCTTAAAATTCGAATAAGTGGCTCTACCCCTCTTGCTTGTGTTATCTCTTGAATGGAGACTCTATGCGATGGGTATAGATATCTACGTTTGGATACTCGAGTGTACAACTTGAAGGTTCCACCTAACGATTATTGTCCTATAATCGGTTTTAAGTTCCACATGTTTTATTTATTTTTATCATTGAGATATCTTACATGAAAGGGAACCATATGAGTTGTATATTGATTTCTGAAATCATGTTAAGTCGAAGCACAGCTATTCTTTGATAAGTCACATGTTTGGATTGATGAATGAGGATCATTATATTGAGAATTATATTATTAAGATGCATTGAAAGGATGTGAATATGTGATTGATTCTATTTGAAATATTGATTCTATGTGTACCATTCTTTTCAAGAAACTAAAATTTGCTCGAGGACAAGCAAAGAGTTAAGTGTGGGGGAGTTGTTTTGCATATTTTTGTTATGTTTTTCTTTATTTATTTTAGATGATTTGGTTCCTATTTGGTTATATTTGAATATCTTTTATTGGAATCATGTTCGTTTTAGTTTTGTGTAGGGAATGATCGCGTTTGAACCATATCGTGCATAAAGCGCGCAAGCGCCGGACTCGGTGGCCGTCGCTTGAGTGGCGCATCGCGTTGCCTGGTAGCAAGAGAAGACCTGCGTCCGGCGCTGCATGGTGTCCGACATTGGGCGACCAATGCAAGATTCGTCCCGAGACACCGTGTATCCGGCGCTGCATCGCGTCCGAGCGCTGTGCAATAGGTGAAATTCATCCAGAGACACACCGCGTCCGGCGCTGCGTTGCGTTCGCCGCTGCGAGAGTATTGAAGTTCATCCAGAGAGTCACCGCGTCCGGCGCTGGATTGCATTCGGCGCTGGCACCCCGTCCCGAGAGTGTGCGAGGCCGACGTTTCCCTGCGTCCGGCGCTGGCTGCTCGTGTTTTGCCTTGTTTTGAACGCGAGCGTCCAGCGCTGGGTTCGTGTCCGACGCTGTGCGTAATTTTTCGATCGCTATATATATGTTTTTAAAACGCTGAAACCCTACCTTCTTTTCATTATTCAGTTTTTCTATCTTTCGAGCTCCTCCTCCCAGACGTTTTTCTTACTTCAAGTCTTCCTAAGTATTTCTTGCAATTTGAGATTCAAGATTATTGTAAGAATTATTATTATTGGATTTCTACTCCGAAAGACTTTAATTTCATTTCCATCATTCGTTCTTATTCGTAAGATTTCTTTATCGCTTCCTACCGTTTTCACGTATTTCTTTGATGATGATTGCTATACTTTTGTGTTGATTAATATTGATGTTTGCTTAATTATTCCTGTCTTTCCTTTATTCTATTCGAATTATGTCTAGGGTTCATAATGTTGATTCCGTGTTCTTCAATCTAGGGTTTAATTCTTATTTAGATAATTTATTTGCTTTGTCAATTTTTGCCTAGTTAATTCGTCTTACTTTCCTTAATAATTCCTCGCCTAGGTAATTTATTGTTTTAAGGTGACGATCGAACAACCCTTTGTGATTAGAGTGTTTATGAATTTAATTGCTTTCGTGTGGTAACTTAGTAACGCCTTGTTAAGTTTTCCTTGAGAGACGACTCGGATTAACTTGCTCGCTAGGACGATCTCGTTAGATTGTGAGGGACTTTATTAGTGATCTTTTCAGTCCAACAAATTTTAGCACCATTGCCGGGGAAAACTTTAGGCGTTTTATTAATGTTACCTGTTTTTTGTTTTAATTCTTCGGCTTGCCTTTCTTATTTTGTACCGCAGTTGCGTTTGATCTCGTTTGTTGAGTGTTGTGTATGCAGGGACGCCGAAGTCTAACTCCTATATTGGCATCCCCGTTGAAGTATACTCGTAAGCCAAGAAAACCGTGACTGCCTAGTGTGGCGGTGTTTGATCACTCCGATTGTGATAACTTCTGTGAGGACAATTCTCTCACTCTTGAAGGAGGATTCACTACCGTCGAGAATTTATTGTTTGAAGAATCACCACCGAGGACCATGGGTGACCGAAGAAACAATAAACATGACAATGTAAACAACAATCATGACGCGAACGCTGCCCCTCGCCTGATGGGGGATTACTTCCACCCTATGATAGGAGAGACTACAAACCATATCGTGTTGTGCCCCGCAGCACGCGGGTATGAGTTGAAGCCGAACCATTTCAATCTCATCCCTACTTTTCATGGCATGGTGAATGAGGACGCCTTAAGCTTCATTAGAGATTACAATCAAGTGATACAATCGTTCCCTCTGTTTGGCCTGAATAAGGAACAGTTAAAGATGCGCTGCTTCTTTTATGCTCTTAAAGATAAAGCCAAGTCTTGGCTTATGAGCTTTCCCGCCAACTCTTTGACAAATTGGAACAATGTGGTAGAGCAATTCATGTTGAGGTTCTATCCGCAGCAGAAGACCAAAGATCTTTGAATCCAAGACTATGACGTTCAAGCAGGAACTGGATGAGTCATTTCATGAAGCAAGAGAGAGATTCAAAGAGCTACAGAGGCAATGCCCACATCACTTCTTCCGATTGGTTCTTTTGTGCCAATTCTTCTATGACGGGATCCATAAATCCGATCAGGAAAAAGGCGGCGGCGGGGGGCAACATATCTCATTTCACGGTAGGGCTCTTGACGAGATCTTTGATGTCATGGCGAGCAACTCCCTCCAGTAGGCATCTAGTACGCACCGGTCTTCTGTCAATTTCGTCGAGACAGGATCGGAATTAACGAGGCAGATGGTGCAGCTATGAGAGAAATGAATGAGATGAAGACGAAGCAGGCTGAGTTTCCTTCACCATCCTAGGAGTTCGCTGCACCTCCTCAGGATTTCTCTATGTAACCTTGTGGAATTTGAATGGAGATGGGACATACAACCGATGTTTGTCCCAATATGGGGCTTACCGTCTATGAAGGCGGTCGAAGCCTCACGCTATGCAAGCTTTCGCATCGGTAACCTTATGAGCCGAGGCCTACCTATGAGCAAACTAAGCCGCAGTACAACTCGAGATGGAAGAATCAGAGCCAAGGTCAGGGTTCGGGTTCAAACCCACAGACTTGATGCCTCACCTGCAGCAAGACTGTCGCCATGACCGTGCCGTCGTAATAGTACACAACTCAGCGATGTCCGTCGAGCGGCGAGCTTAGGGTCGTGATGTCGATATCAACAGCAGTCATATCGACAGCCGTCATACCCACAGTATCCTTACTAGCAGCAGCCACCGCCACCTCAAGATATCCTTACCCACGCAGCCGCCTCGCGCAATAGTACCCTCGGCCCGCCATTGTTGTTTTGCATGTTTTGTTTGGTTTTCTTCGTTTGTTTTTGACGATCTGATTCCTTTTTGATTATATTAGAATTTCTTTTGTTGGAATCATATTCGTTTGGGTGTTGTGTAGGGATATGTTTCGTTGAACATTTCATGCTTGAAGAAGCGCAATAGCGCCGGACTCGGCGTAGCCCGCATTTGGGTCGCAACGTCGCTTGCATCGAAGAGAAGACACGCGTCCGGCGCTTGGTGTGCGTCCGGCGCTGGGTACGCTTCCGAGAGTGCTTGCGTCCGGCGCTTGGCTCCCGTCCGACCTGGGCGCCTTGCACGTGTCGTCCGAGCGGCGCGTCCGTGCGCTGGCTGAAACCAAGACCCCGTGTCGGTGCTCGCTGCGTCCGGTCTTTGGGTTGCATGGGCAAGATCGGCCCCGAGAGTCCGTGCGTCCGGTGCTGCATCGCGTCCGGTGTTGTGCCGATAAGAGAATTCATCCAGAGGCTCGACGTGTCCGGTGCCTCCTTGCGTCCGGCGCTGGCTAGCCCATCCGAGACTTATTGCGTCCAGCGCTGCGCGTTAATTTGGGCCGCTATATATACGTTTTCAAACGTTGTAACCCTACCTTCACTATTCATTATTTTTATTTTCCGTCTTTTGGTTCGAGAGCTCGACGAGAATTCTCTCTTAGTTCGAATTTCTAAATTATTCCTTCTCTTGTCTTTGGATTTGATTCAAGAATTATCGTAAGGATATTGGATTCGTACTCTGAAGTTTGATTATCAATTCCATCGTTCGTTTTGTTCGTAAGTTTCTTCTATCGCTTTATTCTATCTTCTCGGATTCGATTGTTATTTATTCCTACGTTGGTTATGATTAGTATTGATATTCGTCTAAGTAATCTTGTTTTCCGTTTAATCTTTTCCATTCATGTCTAGAGTTTATAATTTCGATTCCATGTTCTTCGATTTAAGGTTTAATTCTTGCCTAGATAATTTATCTGCTTTGTCAATTTCTGCCTAGTTAATTCATCTTTCCTTCTTTAATAATTTCTTGCCTAGGTAATATATCAACCCCCTTTTGAGATTAGAGTGTTTAGGAATTTATTTGTTTTCGTGTGGCAACTTAGTAACGCCCTGTTAAGTTTTCCTTGAGAGACGACTAGGGTTAACTTTCCCTACTATAACACCTCATTCGATTAGGAGTCAATTAAGAGTATACTTTTGATTGAAACAAATTTTGGCGCTATTGCCGGGGAAAACTTTAGGCGTTTATTAATGTTGCATGTTTTTCGTTTTATTCTTCTCCTTACCTTTCTTATTTTGTACCACAGATTGCGTTTGATCTCGTTTGTTGAGTGTTGTGTATGCGGGGGCGCCAAGCCTAACTCCTAGATTGGCATCCCGTTGAAGTATACTATGCAGTCCGAGGAAACCGCGACGCCTAGTGTCTTGACTTTGATCACTCCGATTGTGATAGCTTACGTGAGACGGTTCTCTCACACTTGAAGGGATTTACTCCTGTCCAAAATCTTTTTGAAGAATTCCTCCGAGGGATCATGGGTAACCGAATGAACAACAATCATGGCGGAACGCCCCCGCGATGGGGATTACTTTAGCCCTAAGATAGGAGACTACTAATCCAATCGTGTTGTGCCCGTGCACGTGGTATTAGTTGAAGCAAATCATTTCAACCTCGTTCCCACTTTTCATGGCATGGAAAATGAGGATGCCTAAGTTTTATCGGAGAATATAATCAAGTGGTGCGATCGTTCCCTACTGTTGGTGCGAGCGAAGAGCAGGTTGAAGATGCGTTGTTTTCCTATTCTCACGAAGGATAAAGCCAAGTCTTGGCTTATGAGCTTTCCGTTGACTCTCGACAAATTGGAACTATGTGGTGGAGCGATTCATGTTGAGGTTCTATCCGCGAAGAAGACCAGGATCTTGATCAAAAATTATAACGTTCAGCGGGATCTAGATGAGTCGTTCCATGAAGCAAGAGAAAGATTCAAAGAGCTTGAGAGCAATGCCCACACCACTTCTTCCGTTGGTTCTTTTGTGCTAATTCTTCTATGACGGGATCACGAAATCCGATCGGAAAAGGTCGACAACGCAGGAGGGCAACATAGCTCATATCACGGTAGAGGATCTTGGCGAAATCTTTGGCGTCATGGCGAGCAATTACCTCGAAGGCATCTAGTACCGCCGATCTTACGTCAACTCATTGGAGCGGGATCGGTTTGACGAGGCAGATGGCGCAGCTCATGAGAGAGATGAACGAGATGAAGATGAAGCAGGTTGAGTTCTCTTCACCACCCCAGGAGTTCGCTTATACTTCGCAGGAGTTCGTCGCACCCCTCAGGACTTCTCGATGCATCCTTGTGGGATTTGTATGGAAATGGGACATACATCGGATATTTATCCTAATATGAGAGCGCCCGTCTATGAAGGCGGAGTAGAGGGTTATGCTATGCAAGGTTTTCAGCCTCGACAACCTTATGAGCCGAGGCCGACCTATGAGCAAAACCAGCCGCATCAACTCTAGATGGAAGAATCGTAACCAGGTCGGGGTTGGGTTCAAACACACGAACTCGACGCCTCCGCACAAAGCAGTACCCCACCACAGCGATACGCCGCAAGCGACACACCGCGAAGCGGCGGGCGTATGGCGGCGGTATCAATATCCGCAGCAGTCATATCGACATCCGTCGTTTCCATAATATCCTTACCAGCCGTAGCCACCGCCACCTCAGCAGTACCCTCAGCAGTCGCCGCCGCAGCAATACCCTCAGCAGCCTCCACCGCCTCAATAGTTTCCACGCGCCCCGCAATCTCAGCGGACGCCTGCTGATGATTCTCTCGACGCCTACATCGCTAAGAATAATCAGAGGAATGACAGTACGGAGGCGACGATGAGGCGTCTTGAGGAAACTATGGGTCAGATTGCCACTTCTCTTAATGAGATGAGGCAACAGAGTGAAAGGAACAAGTTGCCCGGGTAAGCTCATCAAGCTCATGCCGTGACAGTGCTCCGAAGTGGGAAGAAAATCGATAACATGGTGACTATGCCGACTCCAGTACCTTCACCGGCACCCACTGTCGACGTTGAGCAACCTCATGTTGAAGAAGAGGTTCGAGAAGAAACATGAGAGTGAGTTGCAAAAGCGCCAATCCGTATGTTCGCGGGCAATCTACAAAGACATCGTTCAAGCCGGGTCCCATATCCCCATCGATTGGCGAATGCAAGCGGGACCAGCAGTTCGGCGATTTCTACAAGTTCTTGTCTCAAGTACCGTCAACTGCCTCGCTGGGCGTCGTCCGGTTGTCCCGCTTATGTGAAATTCTTTAAGGAGCTCACCTCAAGAAGAGGCTGGGAAGACATTGCCAATGTGGTCATCTCCGGGCGGCTAATTCAATCATGCAACTTCCCCTTCCACCCAAGCTTCGCGATCCAGGTAGATTTATCATTAAGATTGCTATGGGGAATGGGAAAGAGGCCTTAGGAATGCTTGATTTTTGGGGCGGGAATTAATTTGATGCCTTATTCTATCTTTCAAGAATTAGGTCTTAAGGAGTTGAAAACCACTGGCATGACCCTTCAATTAGCTGATAGATCTATGAGATACCCCAAGGGAGTAGTGGAAAATGTTATGGTTAATGTGGGGGGTCTGATTATTTTGATGGATTTTGTGGTCTTGGAAGTTGGGGATGTACGGGATGATGGTAGGTCTCACACTGTTCTCCTCGGTAGATCGTTTATGGCCACCACTAATACCATGATAGATGTTAAGAGTGGTCTGATTAAGATGACTGTTTTAGGGACCACGGTTACATTTTCTTTTAGAGATAGCCTTAATGCCCCTACTGCTCATTATATTGATGATTGTGCTTTTGTCGATGCTATTGAGCCCTTGGTCGAGAATGTATTTTTGCAGGCACACACAGTTGAAGAGGTCTTCATGGGATCGGCCGACGAGCAAGAATTAGCACGTGAGCTGGCAAGCTTCCCCGAGCCATCTGTTGAACTCAAGGAGCTTCCAACGTATTTGAAGTACGTGTTCCTAGAGGAAGGGAGAGCCAAGCCAGTGATCATCTCCTCGATGTTGGCTCGGTATGAGGAAGATCGTTGATTGGTATTTTGAAGAGAAACAAGCTTGCCTTCGGGTGGAGTTTGGCTGATATCCGTGGCATTAACCCCGCCACATGTATGCATCGCATCACCTTGGAATAAGGAGCTCGCCCAACGAGAGACGGTCAAAGGAGGTTGAACCCTGTGATATCTGAAGTAGTGAAGAAGGAGATCTACAAACTCCTTGGCGAAAGCCTCATCTTTCCTGTCGCCGATAGTGAATGGGTGAGCCCGTGCATGTAGTGCGAAGAGGGGCATTCTTATTCGAAAATAGCAAGGGAGTTGGTGCGGTCGAGCCACCACGGGATGGCGCATGTGCATTGACTACCGGAAACTGAATGCCGCCACCAAAAAGGATCACTTCCCTCTACCCTTCATTGATCAAATGCTTGATAGGTTAGCCGGTCACGATTTTTATTGTTTTCTTGACGGTTTGTCTGATTATTATCAGGTTGCCATTACTCCGGAGGACCAATCCAAAACGGCGTTCACGAGCCCGCATGGGACATTTGCTTACCGCCGTATGCCATTTGGTCTTTGCAATGCACTTGGAACCTTCCAACGGTGCATGATGTCCATCTTCTCAAAATGATCGACGACTACATGGAGGTATTTATGGATGACTTTTTGTTTCGGTTCCTCGTTTGATGGTGCTTGCTAAAATTGATCATGTGCTTAATAGATGTGTCGAGTCTTTTGACTTTAAGTTGGGAAAATAGTCATTTCTTGGTTAAGAGCGGTATAGTTGTCGGGCACTTGGTTTCTCGTGATGGGATTGAGGTGGATAGAGCCAAAATTGATGTTATAGGGAAATTGCCCCCACCTGTTGACGTTAAGGGGATTAGGAGTTTCTTGGGGCATGCGGGATTCTACCGTAGGTTTATTAAGGATTTTACGAAAATCTCTCAACCCTTGTGTCGTTTGCTTGCCCTAGACGTGCCGTTTGTGTTTGATCATGATTGTATGCATACTTTCTCTATGTTGAAAGAGAAGTTGACTAGTGGCCCCCGTGGTTGTAGCCCCGAACTGGAATGAACACTTTGAGATTATGTGTGATGCTAGCAATCATGCTGTAGGGGCTGTTTTAGGGCAACGTGTTGATAAGATGCTCCGTGTAATTTACTATGCTAGTTCTTCCTTGAATCATGCGCAGGTGAATTACACGACAATTGAAAAAGAAATGTTAGCTGTGGTTTTTGCTTTAGAAAAATTTCGCTCTTATATCATAGGTTCTAAAGTGATTGTTCATAGTGACCATGCAGCTTTAAGGTACTTGTTAACCAAACCTCAAGCCAAGCCTAGGTTGATCCGTTGGGTTCTTCTCCTTCAATAATTCGATTTGGAGATTAAGGATAGGAAAGGGAGTGAGAATTGTGTGGCTGATCATTTGTCTCGTCTTAAATCCCCGAGTGTTAAACTTTTGCATGAGGCTGCGCTAATGATTTTCCTTATGAAAATGCTTTTGCGGTCTCATCTTCCCGTCAGTTCACCGACATTGTGAATTATCTTGCTTGTGGGGAGATGAGACTGGTCTAACCTTCCGGGAAAGGCGTTTTCTAACCTTGTGCGAGTAATATTTACAGGACGAGCCATACTGTTCAAATTGGAAGGATGATGTGATCCGTCGATGTGTGCCCGAGGAAGAGCAATTCCAAGTGTTGGAAAGATGCCACAATGGTAATTATGGAGGGCATTTCGGCGGACAAAAGACTGCGTTCAAGGTCCTCCAATCGGGATTCTACTGGCCATCATTGTTCAAAGACACCCAAGCGTTCTACCGTGCTTGTGATCGATGCCAGCGCACGGGATTTATAGGTGCCCGGAATGAGATGCCCTCCAATAATATTCTTGTGGTATAAATTTTTCGATGTGTGGGAATCGATTTCATGGGACCCTTCCCTAAATCTTTTGGTTTTGAATATATTCTGCTTGCCGTTGACTACGTGTCCAAGTGGGTTGAGGCTATCCCCACTAGGACATGTGATTCTTACATCGTCTTGAAGTTTGTGCAGGAGAATATACTGTGCAGATTTGGTTTCCCAAAGCAATTATTAGTGATGGAGGAAGCATTTTGCAACAAGTTGTTCGAGAAGTTGATGAAGAAGAGTGGGATTAACCACAAGGTGGCGCCTTATCACCCACGAGACATCGGGACAAGCCGAGACAAGCAATCGGCAAATCGAGGGATCTAGAGAAATGGTCCAACCTTCTCGGAAAGATTGGTCCACCAAATTACCCGATGCACTATGGGCATACCGCACCGCATACAAAAGCATTCTTGGAATGAGTCCTTCTTGTTTGGTGTTTGGGAAGGCGTGCCATCTTAGAAGATTGAGCACAAGGCCTTGTGGGCCATCAAAACCATTTCTTTGGGTTGCAAGATGCTTCCCAACGCGGATGTTACAACTCTCGGAGCTTGAAGAATTACGAATGAGGCGTATGACAATGCCGAATTTACAAAGAAAAAGTGAAGGCCATTCACGACAAACACTTAGTGCACAAGGATTTGAAGCCCGGTATGAAGGTTTTATTGTTCAATTCCCGACTGAAGCTTTCTCCCGGGAAGTTGAAGTCTCGTTGGAGTGGCCCGTTCATCATTATGGAAGTGAAGCCGTATGGTTCGGTTGTGCTCACTAAAGAAGGTTCAGACGAATCGTTCGAGGTCAATGGTCAACGTGTGAAGCCCTATGTAGAAGGGGGTCCGACTTCCTTCACGGTGGAATCTATTTCAGTCGCTGACCCTTAATCGTCATGATTTGTCCTTGTCAAGCTAATGACAGTAAACAGCGCTTCGTGGGAGACAACCCACGTTTCTTTTTTGTTTGGTTCGTGTTTTCCTTCGGTTTTGTCTTTTGTTTGATCGCCCGCGTTCCGTTTCTTCGCTTTCAGGGAAGTCTCCTCTACCTTTCACTTATATATTTATTTGCAATGAGGACCTTGCCTGTTTTAAGTGTGGGGGGGTTTCTTTCCGTTTGGTTTGTTCCGTTTGGTCTGTCTTGCTTGTTTTCTGTCGTTTTTGTGTTTTCTCGTTTCTTAACTTTTTGTTTGGATTAGAGACGACTTTATTCTCTTGAAATCAATGGTGTATGAAGAATTATGCTTTAAGTTGAATTAATTGCGTTTTGATCTGAATTTCTTTGCATCTTGGTATATGGTTTTTAGTTTGATGAAACTTAGGTGTCAATTTGATCTGTGGGACATAATTAGGAAGCTGTGTTTAGACAAGGTGTGTGATCGGATGTCATATGCTTCTCGTAAATGGAACCCGTCTCTTGTATGATCTTTCAAAAAAAAGTGGACAATAAAAAAAAAAAAGAAAAGAAAATATGTCGTTGTTGTGAAATAAGTGGGCTTAAAATTCGAATAAGGGGCTCTACCCCTCTTGCTTGTGTTGTCTCTCGAATGGAGACTCTTTGCTATGGGTATAGATATCTACGTTAGGATACTCGAGTGTACAACTTGAAGGTTCCACCTAACGATTATTGTCCTATAATCGGTTTTAAGTTCCACAAGTTCTTATTTAATTGTTGTCATTGGGATATCTTACATGAAAGGGAACCATATAAGTTGTATATTGATTTCTGAAATCATGTTGAGTCGAAGCACAACTATTCTATGATAAGTCACATGTTTGGATTGATGAATGAGGATCATTGTATTGAGAACTATATTATTGAGATGCATTGAATGGATGTGAATATGTGATTGATTCTATTTGAAGTATTGATTCTATGTGTACCATTCCTTTCAAGAAACTAAAATTTTCTCGAGGACAAGCAAAGAGTTAAGTGTGTGGGCCGATCCTAACCACCCACAGTTCCTTTCACAGCATGGTACATCGGAGCAAGGATACAACTTGATTCATGAAGAGTTGGGTCAGTTTAGGAGTGAATTAGCTGGCCACTTGACAGAGTTTCGTCAAGATATCTACTCTCGATTTGATCAGCAAAATCAACGTCTTGACGAATAGAATCAATTGTGGCATGAGCAGAACCAACGCTGGAATCAATATAATCAACAGATGATTGAGCAGAATCAGCACATGGCTGCTCTTGAGGCTCAGTGGAACGCTTGGACCACTTTTCATGGCGCTCCACATCCACCACCGCCGTCTGACCAATAGTGATTCATCACTATTGGAGTGTATGTGTTTTTTCTGTTTTTGTGTGCATCGTTTGGTTTTCGTTGTTTTTTCTTCCATTTGTTTGTTGTTTTTATAGGTTTTGTTTCGTGCTTGATGCCCTGCCTTTCCATTTCTTCGCTTTCAGGGAAGTTGCCTCTACCTTTTTTCATTAGATATATATATATCTGCAATGAGGACCTTGCCTGTTTTAAGTGTGGGGGGGTTTCATTTTCTGTTTTGTTTGTGTTTTGTCGTTTCCTGTTTCGTTTTGTGTTTAGTCGTTTCTTAACTTTTTGTTTGGATTAGAGAGGATTTTATTTTCTTGAAATTATGCTTTAAGTTGAATTAATTGTGTTTTGATCTGAATTTCATTGCATCTTGATATATGGTTTTTAGTGTGATGGAACTTAGGTGTCAATTTGAACTATGGGACATAATTCGGAAGCTGTGATTAGACAATGTGTATGATCGGAGGTCATATACTTCGTACATGGAAACCTTTTCTTGTATGATTTTAAAAAAAAAAAAAAAAAAGGAAAAAAAAAAAAAAAAAGAAAAAGAAAATCATAGTTGTGAAATAAGTGGGCTTAAAATTCGAATAAGTGGCTCTACTTTCTATACCCCTCTTGCTTGTGTTATCTCTTGAATGGAGACTCTATGCGATGGGTATAGATATATACGTTTGGATATTCGAGTGTACAACTTGAAGGTTCCACCTAACGATTATTGTCCTATAATCGGTTTTAAGTTCCACATGTTTTATTTATTTGTATCATTGGGATATCTTACATGAAAGGGAACCATATGAGTTGTATATTGATTTCTGAAATCATGTTGAGTCGAAGCACAGCTATTCTATGACAAGTCACATGTTTGGATTGATGAATGATGATCATTATTTTGAGAATTATATTATTAAGATGCATTGAAAGGATGTGAATATGTGATTGATTCTATTTGAAGTATTGATTCTATGTGTACCATTCTTTTCAAGAAACTAAAATTTGCTCGAGGACAAGCAAAGAGTTAAGTGTGGGGGAGTTGTTTTGCATATTTTTGTTATGTTTTTCTTTATTTGTTTTAGATGATTTGGTTCCTATTTGGTTATATTTGAATATCTTTTATTGGAATCATGTTCGTTTTCGTTTTGTGTAGGGAATGATCGCGTTTGAACCATGTCGTGCATAAAGAGCGCAACCAATGACGGACTCGGTGGCCGTCTTTGGGTGCGCATCGCGTTCACAGTAGCAAAGAGAAGACCTGCGTTCGACTGCATGGCGTCCGACGTTGGGCGACCAATGCAAGATTCGTCCCGAGACACCGTGTATCCGGCGCTGCATCTCGTCCGGCGTTGTGCAATAGGTGAAATTTGTCCAGAGACACACCGTGTCCGTATTTACAAGCCCGCGCCGCAAGAAGTTCGTCGCCCAGAGTCACGCGTCCGTATTGGATTGCATCCGGCGCTGGCACCCCGTCCCGAGAGCGTGCGAGGCCGACGTTTCCCTGCGTCCGACGCTGGCTGCTCCCGTTTTGCCTTATTTTGAACGCGAGCGTCCGGCGCTGGGTTCGTGTCCGACGCTGTGCGTAATTTTTCTATCGCTATATATATGTTTTAAAACGCTGAAACCCTACCTTCTTTTCATTATTCAGTTTTTCTATCTTTTGAGCGCCTCCTCCCAGACGTTTTTCTTACTTCAAGTCATCCTAAGTATTTCTTGCAATTTGAGATTTAAGATTATTGTAAGAATTATTATTATTGGATGTCTACTCCGAAAGACTTTAATTTCATTTCCATCATTCGTTCTTATTCGTAAGATTTCTTTATCGCTTCCTACCGTTTTCTCGTATTTCTTTGATGATGATTGCTATACTTTTGTGTTGATTAATATTGGTGTTTGCTTAATTATTCTTGTCTTTCCTTTATTCTCTTCGAATTATGTCTAGGGTTCATAATGTTGATTTTGTGTTCTTCAATCTATGGTTTAATTCTTATTTAGATAATTTATTTGCTTTGTCAATTTCCGCCTAGTTAATTCGTCTTACTTTCCTTAATAATTCCTCGCCTAGGTAATCTATTGTTTTAAGGTGACCATCGAACAACCCTTTGTGATTAGAGTGTTTAGAAATTTAATTGCTTTCGTGTGGCAACTTAGTAGCATACATTAAGTTTTCCTTGAGAGACGACTCGGATTAACTTGCTCGCTAGGACGATCTCGTTAGATTGCGAGGGACTTTATTAGTGATCTTTTCAGTCCAACAAATTTTGGCACCGTTGTCGGGGAAAACTTTAGGCGTTTTATTAATGTTACCTGTTTTTTGTTTTTATTCTTTTGCTTGCCTTTCTTATTTTGTACCGCAGTTGCGTTTGATATCGTTTGTTGAGTGTTGTGTATGCAGGGACTCCGAAGTCTAACTCCTAGATTGGCATCCCCGTTGAAATATACTCGCAAGCCAAGGAAACCATGACTGCCTAGTGTGGCGGAGTTTGATTACTCCGATTGTGATAGCTTCTGAGAGGACAATTCTCTCACTCTTGAAGAGGATTCACTACCGTCGAGAATTTATTGTTTGAAGAATCCCCACCGAGGACCATGGGTGAACGAAGAAACAATAACCATGACAATGTAAAAAACAATCATGACGCGAACGCTGCCCCTTGCCTGATGGGGGATTACTTCTGCCCTAAGATAGGGGAGACTACAAACTCTATCGTGTTGTGCCCCACAGCACGCGGGTATGAGTTGAAGCCGAACCATTTCAATCTCATCCCTACTTTTCATGGCATGGCGAATGAGGACGCCTTAAGCATCATCAGAGATTACAATCAAGTGATGCAATCGTTCCCTCTGTTTGGCCTGAATGAGGAACAGTTAAAGATGCGCTGCTTTTTTTATGCTCTTAAAGATAAAGCCACGTCTTGGCTTATGAGCTTTCCCGCCGACTCTTTGACAAATTGGAACAATGTGATAGAGCAATTCATGTTGAGGTTCTATCCGCAGCAGAAGACCAAAGATCTTTGAATCCAAGACTATGACGTTCAAGCAGGAACTGGATGAGCCTTTTCATGAAGCAAGAGAGAGATTCAAAGAGCTACAGAGGCAATGCCCACATCACTTCTTCCCGTTGGTTCTTTTGTACCAATTCTTCTATGACGGGATCCATAAATCCGATTAGGAAAAAGCTGACGACGCAGCAGGGGGCAACATAGTTCATATCACAGCCGAGGCTCTTGACGAGATCTTTGATGTCATGGCAAGCAACTCCCTCCAGAAGGCATCTAGTACGCGCCGATCTTCTGTCAATTCCGTCGAGACAGGATCGAAATTAACGAGGCAGATGGCACAGCTTATGAGAGAAATGAATGAGATGAAGATGAAGCAGGCTGAGTTTCCTTCACCATCCTAGGAGTTCGCTGCACCTCCTCAGAATTTCTCTATGCAACCTTGTGGAATTTGCATGGAGATGGGACATACAACCGATATTTGTCTCAATATGGGAGCACCCGTCTATGAAGGCAGAGTCGAAGCTTCTCGCTATGCAAGGCTTTCCGCCTCGGAAGCCTTATGAGCCGAGGCCTACCTATGAGCAAACTCACCGTCTGACTCGAGATGGAAGAATCAGAGCCAAGGTCAGGGTTCGGGTTCAAACCCACAGACTTGATGCCCTCTCCACACACAGCGATACCGTCATGATAGTACCCGTCGTAATAGTACACGTTTAGCAAGATCCGTCGAGCGGCGAGGCTTAGGGTCGCAGATGTCGATGTCCGAGCAATCATATCGACAGTCGTCATACCCACAGTATCCTTACCATCAACAACCACCGCCACCTCAGTATCCTTACCCACAGCAGCCACCTCCACCGCAGTAGTACCCTCAGCAGTCGCCGTTGTTTTGCATGTTTTTGTTTGGTTTTTCTTCGTTTGTTTTTGACGATTTGATTCCTTTTTGATTATATTAGAATATCTTTTGTTGGAATCATATTCATTTGGGTGTTGTGTAGGGATATGTTTGCGTTGAACATTTTATGCTTGAAGAGCGCACCCAAGTGCCGGACTCGGCGTAGCCGGGCGCCAGTCTTGCAACGTCCTGCATCGAAGAGAAGACACGCGTCGGCGCGACAGGTGTGCGTCCGGTCTGAGTGCGCTCGAGGCGCTTGCGTTGGCTAACAGCTCCGTCCGGGCTGGGCGCCTGCACGATCGTCTCGAGAGCGCCCGCGTCCGACGCTGGAACGCGTCCGGCGCTGGAAGCTGAAACCGAAGACCTTCGCGTTCGGCGCTGGGTTGCATGTGTAAGATCGGCCCCGAGAGTCCATGCATCCGGCGCTGCATCGCGTCCGGCGCTGTGCCGATAAGAGAATTCATCCTGTGGCTCGATGTGTCCGGTGCCTCCTTGCGTCCGGCGCTGGCTAGCCCATCCGAGACTTCGCGCGTCCGGCGCTGGGCTCGCGTCCGGCGCTGCATGTTAATTTGGGCCGCTATATATACGTTTTCAAACGCTGTAACCCTACCTTCACTATTCATTATTTTTATTTTCCGTCTTTTGGTTCGAGAGCTCAGACGAGAATTCTCTCTTAGGTTCTGAATTTCTAGAATTATTCATTCTCTTGTCTTTGGATTTGATTCAAGAATTATCGTAAGGATATTGGATTCGTACTCTGAAGTTTGATTATCAATTCCATCGTTCGTTTTGTTCGTAAGTTTCTTCTATCGCTTTATTCTATCTTCTTGGATTCGATTGTTATTTATTCCTACGTTGGTTATGATTAGTATTGATATTCGTCTAAGTAATCTTGTCTTCCGTTTAATCTTTTCCATTCATGTCTAGGGTTTATAATTTCGATTCCATGTTCTTCGATTTAGGGTTTAATTCTTGCCTAGATAATTTATCTGCTTTGTCAATTTCCACCTAGTTAATTCGTCTTTCCTTCTTTAATAATTTCTTGCCTAGGTAATCTATCAACCCCCTTTTGAGATTAGAGTGTTTAGGAATTTATTTGTTTTCGTGTGGCAACTTAGTAACGCCCTGTTAAGTTTTCCTTGAGAGACGACTAGGGTTAACTTTCCCTACTATAACACCTCATTCGATTAGGAGTCAATTAAGAGTATACTTTTGATTGAAACAGCCGTCGCAGCAATACCCACAGCAGCCTCTGCCGTCTCAACAGTTTCGCGGCCCCGCAATCTCAGCGGGCTCCTAGTGAGGATTCTCTCGACGCCTACATCACTAAGAACAATCAGAGGATCGACAGTACTGAGGCGACGATGAGGCATCTCGAGGACACTATTGGTCAGATTGCCACTTCTATTAACGAGATGAGGCAGCAGAGTGAGAAGAACAAGTTGCCCGGGCAAGCTCATCAAGCTCATGCCGTGACGGTGCTCCGAAGTGGAAAGGTCATCGATAACATGGTGACTATGCCGAGTCCCGTGCCTTCACAGGCACCCACTGTCGATGCTGAGCAACCTCAGGTAGAAGAAGAGGTTCCCAAGAAGAACGATGAGAAAATGTTGCACAAAGCCTCCGATCCTTATGTTCCACCGAGATAATCTACAAAAGCATTGTTCATGCCCTGGGTTCCTTATCCCCACCGGTTGACGAATGCCAAGCAAGATCAACAGTTCAGTGATTTCTACAAGTTGTTGTCTCAAGTGCATGTCAACTTGCCTTTTTTGGACGTCATCCGGGCTGTCCGTGCCTATGTTAAGTTCTTTAAGGAGCTCACTTCCAAGAAAAGGAATTGGGGAGACACTGCCAATGTGGTGGTCTCCGAGACGGCGAATTTGATCATGAAACTTCCCCTTCCACCCAAGCTTCGCGATCCAGGTAGCTTTATCATTAAGATTGCTATGGGGAATGGGAAAGAGGCCATAGGTATGCTTGATTTGGGGGTAGGGATTAATTTGATGTCTTATTCCATTTTTCAAGAATTAGGTCTTAAGGAGTTGAAACCCACTGGTATGACCCTTCAATTAGCTGATAGATCTATGAGATACCCCAAGGGGGTAGTGGAAAATGCTATGGTTAATGGGGGGTTCTAATAATTTTGATGGATTTTGTGGTTTTGGAAGTCGGGGATGTGCAGGAGGATGGTAGGTCTCAAATTGTTCTTCTACGTAGACCGTTTATGTCCACCACTAATACCATGATAGATGTTAAGAGTGGTCTTATCAAGATGACTGTTTTAGGGACTACGGTTACATTTTCTTTGAGAGACAGTCTTAACGCCCCTACTGCTCATTATATTGATGATTGTGCCTTTGTTGATGCTATTGAGCCCTTGGTCGAGAATATATCTTTGCAGGCACACGCAGTTGAAGAGGTTTTCATGGGATCGGCCGATGAGCAAGAAGTAGTACGTGAGCTGGCAAGCTTTCCCGAGTTACATGTGGAACTCAAGGAGCTTCCCACGCATTTGAAATATGTGTTCCTAGAGGAAGGGAAAGGCAAGCCAGTGATCATCTCCTCGATGTTGGCTCGGTATGAGGAAGATGCGTTGATTGGTGTTTTGAAGAGGAACAAGCTTGCCTTCGGATGAAGTTTGGCTGATATCCGTGGTATTTACCCTACCACATGTATGCATCGCATTACCTTGGAAGAAGGAGCTCGTCCGATGAGAGATGGTCAAAGAAGGTTGAACCCTGTGATCTCTGAAATTGTGAAGAAGGAGATCTACAAACTACTAGGCAAAGGTCTCATCTTTCCTATCGCCGATAGTGAATGGGTGAGCCCCGTGCATGTAGTGCCAAAGAAAGAGGGCATCACTGTAACTAAAATAGCAAGGAGGAGTTGGTGCCGGTCCGAGCCACCACGGGATGGCGCATGTGCATTGACTTCCGGAAGCTGAATGCCGCCACCAAAAAGGATCACTTCCCTCTACCTTTCATTGATCAAATGCTTGATAGGTTAGCCGGTCATGATTTCTATTATTTTCTTGACGATTTATCTGGTTATTATCAGGTTGCCATAGCTCCGGAGGACCAATCCAAGATGGCGTTCACGAGCCCGCATGGGACATTTGCTTACCGTCGTATACCGTTTAGCCTTTGCAATGCACCTGGAACCTTCCAACGGTGCATGATGTCCATCTTCTCGGAAATGATCGACGACTACATGGAGGTATTTATGGATGACTTTTCTGTCTTTGGCTCCACGTTTGATGACTGCTTGGCTAAAATTGATCATGTGCTTAATAGATGTGTCGAGAGTCATTTAACTTTGAGTTGGGAAAAGAGTCATTTCATGGTTAAGAGTGGTATAGTACTTGGGCACTTAGTTTCTCATGAAGGGATTGAGGTTGATAGGGCTAAGATTGATGTTATAGCGAAATTGCCTCCACTTGTTGACGTAAAGGGGATTAGGAGTTTCTTGGGGCATGCGGGTTTCTACCGTAGGTTCATTAAGGATTTTTCAAAAATCTCTCAACCCCTGTGTCGTTTGCTTGACCAAAATGTGCCTTTTGTGTTTGATCATGATTGTATGCATGCATTCTCTGTGTTGAAAGAAAAGTTGACTAGTGTCCCAGTGGTTGTAGCCCCGAACTGGAATGAAAATTTTGAAATCATGCGTGATGCTAGCAATCACGCTGTAGGGGCTGGTTTAGGTCAACGGGTATATAAGATGCTCCGTGTAATTTACTATGCTAGTTCTACCTTGAATCATGCACATGTGAATTACACAACCACTGAGAAAGAGATGTTAGCTGTTATCTTTGCTTTAGAGAAATTTCGCCCTTATATCATAGGCTCTAAAGTAATTGTCCATAGTGACCATGCAGCTTTAAGATACTTGTTAACCAAACCTCAAGCCAAGCCTAGGTTGATCCGCTGGGTACTTCTCCTTCAAGAATTCGACTTAGAGATTACGGATAAGAAGGAGAGTTAGAATTGTATGGTTGATCATTTGTCCCGTCTCCAATCCCCGAGTGTTAGACTCTTGCATGAGACTCTTGCTAATGATTTTCCATATGAAAATGCCTTTGCTGTCTCATCTTCCCCGTGGTTCGCTGACATTGTTAATTATCTTGCTTGTGGGGAGATGAGACCTAATCTAACTTTTCAGGAGAAGAAGCGTTTTCTAACCTTGTGTAGGCAATATTTTTGGGACGAGCCATATCTGTTCAAATTCGGGAAGGATGATGTGATCCGCCGATGTGTGCCTAAGGAAGAGCAATCCCATGTATTGAAAAGGTGCCACAACGGCTATGGTGGAGGCCATTTTGGTGGACAAAAAACAACCTTCAAGGTGCTCCAGTCAGGATTCTACTGGCCATCATTGTTCAAAGATGCCCAAGCGTTCTACCATGCTTGTGACCGATGCATGCGCACGGGATCTATAGGTGCCCGAAATGAGATGCCCCTAATAATATTCTTGTCGTAGAAATTTTTGATGTGTGGGGAATTGATTTTATGGGACCTTCCCTAAGTCGTTTGATTTTGAATATATTCTGTTTGTCGTTGACTACGTGTCGAAGTGGGTCGAGGCTGTCCCCACTAGGACATATGATTCTTACGTCGTTTTGAAGTTTGTGCAGGAGAATATACTTTGCAGGTTTGGTTTTCCTCGAGCAATTATTAGTAATGGGGGAAAGCACTTTTGCAACAAGTTGTTTGAGAAGTTGATGAAAAAGAATGGGATTAACCACAAGGTGGCAACGCCTTACCACCCACAGACATCGGGACAAGCCGAGACTAGCAATCAGCAAATCAAGGGGATTTTAGAGAAAATCACTACATGAAAGTTGACTTTTTGCGACACGAAAAATGTGTCGCTAACTTTTGTTTTAATGTAGCAAAAGCTAACTTGCGATATTTTCTGCGTCACTTTAGCTTGTGTAGAAAAAGGTCATGTAGAATTTTTCCGACACTTTGTTTTCAATTATGTCACATCATATACGACACTTTGTGCATCGTTAAATTAATTTTCGTATAAAATTCATGACATATTACGTGACATTAGTCGTACTGACGGATGTTAGTTTGTGTTACATTACACGACATTAGCTGAAACGACACATTCTGATTTGCGACACTAGCTTTTGACATTATAACAAATTTGACGTATATTTTGTACGAAACTTTCTCCATTAGTGACGCAACATATATGACACTATATGATCATTAAATTAATTATCATATGAAATTCACGACATATTACACGTCACTAGTCATAGTGGCACAAGTTAATTTCGTCACATTACACGACATAATTTACATGATTAATTTTATTGTTGTATTTCTTTTTTCGACACATTTTAATTAAATGGTTAAATGTCACATTTTTTGTGACAAATATATTGAATATTAAACTTATAATATAAAAGGAAAGCCATAGTAATTCAACTATATATAAAGTTCAACACAAATTAAAAAATATTACTAATTGTCAAAAGAGAAAATATGAAAACTTAAAACTTAAACTTTATCATATAGAAATGATTCAAAACTCTAAATTATAATTGCAAGAACATAAATTCCATGATGACAATGTGACACTCATTAGCATTTTCTCCTTCCTCATGCTGGTCCTTGTAATTTTCCTTTGCGATTTTTCATTAAATTTTTCTTGGATAGCGCAATCAAGTTCTTCTCGAGATGTGAAAATTAATTCTTACTCTTGGAAGCAATAATGTTTCTACATAGACATTCCAGCACTTCGCTACCAATGACTTCTTCAAAAATTTGCATCATTAGCATCAATATCATCCATCAATTCCTCAGGCAACTTTTGCTTCAACTCTTTCAATCAAGCCTAATTACAAAACATAAAAGAAAAGAAAAACAATCAATTATTAATATTCATGACTTCTCTAATAAGACATGAAAAGCCAGATATATCCGAATATTCGCAACAAATGAGTACCACAATTCACGAATCTGACAACAAGAAAAGAACCTTATCACTAAAATAAATATTATCTTCAAATAAAAAAAATCTCATACAACATTAAAATAGGATTTATCCACAAAAGACTCACAAAATCAAAATTAAAATTGCATTAAAATAAATAACCAATAACCTGATCTAAAGTGAAAATACAAGTACTTATAAGAACTAGTATATTGCAGCATAATACTGAGACAACTAAATCAATCAAATAAAATTAAAGGCCAACAAACATCACATAGAGTTATCAGATAAGAGAACCAACTATGATAATCAACTACAAACTGTAAGATCAAGACACGATAAACCAACCTTGGCCAAGGCCTAAAGCTTCAATTCGTGTAGATACCAATGCATGTGGAACACTATATGTCATCTGCAGAAATATTACAAATCAGAAACTAATTTCACAAATATCCAAGGTTAATTACTTCTAGAGTTTTAAAGTTTGAAAGTCTTAATTTCCACGAAGACTTAAGATGATGAATTTAAGGTGTAGTATGTGTTAATATCACTAAGTTATTTTTCAAAAATTGAGAGACATCAATTGTAAGGAAAATAAGCATTTGGGACAATTTGAACTGGATGACATAAATCAATAATTTATCGCTTCATTGTTTTTAATGGGGCATATTGCAAGTTGGAAAAACAAAGCTAGAGAGAGAATGAGAGCTCATGCATATTTTCATTAACTATTTTATTCATATATATCATAATAAAAAAGAATTACTACAGCCACATCAAAAAGAACTGACTCCAGGCCAATCCTTCTCAGTAGGCGTTCCCAGCAATCTGCAGTCATGAAATAACTGAAGTGATCACATGGAACATTTAAATATCTGTCGCAGCCCAAATCAGTAATCATGTGTGTTATCTTAACCAACTTCACTTTGCTTGGTAAAAATGGATATCACTTGAAAGTATTTGAGTAAAATATGCGGCTATCTCCCAACAACAGAATACACCGTTTGATTTATTTGTAAAGCGTGTTTCTTTTGCAAGACAATTTTACTTGTATGTAGAGATCCTAATCAGGAACTTCTACAAGAGGGCAAACTCAAAAGGTGGCAAAGGCACATGTATATCAAAGAATGATCACAAAGAAAAAACTTACAATTAGTTGTACTAGAACATATAACAAAAGCATGCAAATCTCAATCGTTTGAAATCTCAGGTATAACAGCCTCCTCCCATTTCCCAAACTAAAATAGTGTTGAACAAGGTGTTTTTGCTTCTATCTTGATCCAAAATAGTCATGATTGTAACAGACAATATACAATTAGTCGGAACAAGTAAGATGCACCATGCATAAAACAGTAACTTAGAAATGAACAAATAAATCACAACCAAAACATTTATCAAAACAAATTAGCAAATGCAAAATATAGACAAGTTCAGATAAAAGAACTAGATCAGCAGTAAAGGAATGTCATTGTCAGTGATCGATCTAGTTTTTGTAAGGTAATAAATGCAATAAAGAACACGAGGAGTTAACGTGGTTCGATCTTTAAAATAGATCTACGTCCACGGAGCAAGAGAGTATATGTGTATTGAGTTTGTAAGAAGCGATTACAAAGAGTGTAGATGATCTTTTTCTGTCTAATCTAGCCTCTATTTATACATCATTATTTTGAGATTGACTCTAATATGAGATCTTCTCTCAATAGGATTCTTTTGGATATATCCGAATCTTCTACGTCTCCACTTGTGATTTGAGTTGTAGTTGGTTTAGGAGTCTTCTTTGGCCGAACTTGCTTAGGCCGAGCTTAGTGTCGGGGCCCATTTATATTGGGCCTGATGCTTGGGCCTAGTAGTTGGGCCGTATCCTATCACATCCCCCTCCCCAAAAAAAACGTAGAAGTGAGGTCGTGATGGATGGGGGACAGTGGTTCTGACATTGCTTCACCGAAACTCGTGATCTTGCGAAGTGGAGTGTGTACAATGTGTCGAAATTGTATGTCGCTTAGCTTCGCCCTACCGATGCATTCTATCGAAGTTGTATTCTGCTCGGCTCTAATTGGCCGAAGTCTAATACTCTTCGCACTACCGAGGTCGTACGTGTGATTTCCTACCGATGCCGAACACGGAATACGTTACCTTCATTTAATACGTACAACGGTTGGGTTCCCGATAAAGTACACATTGGGGGAATAACTTCGATGATACACCTTTTCCCATTTCATTTTTTCGTATCCTACTTTCAAATTCCTCAAAAACTCTTTGTCTTTCTGAAAAAGTGCAAGTGTCAGTATCTTCAATCAGTATCTTCACCATTGTCGTCTTCGCCAGAGCTTCAGTGATATCTTCTTCGATTTCTACATAAAACAAGTAAGTTTTTATGGCTTCTTCTTCATCTTCTTCTTCTTCCTCTGAGGATTCTCACGGCCATGAAGGTCGTCTCGTGTCAGTGTCGCCGCGGACTCGCCGACGGTTTTAGAAGTTTTCACTCTTGATTCTCCCCTTCCTTTTGTGTGTAGAGTAGGTTTCCCTCCTTTGAGGGATTTTGGTAGGGTTTCTTCTTTTCCTTCTTTTCTAGAAGCCCCTGCAATAAAAGAAATTGCCTCTAGATTTTTAATTCCGAAATCTTTTGGGTTGGTCGCTCCCCGACTGGAGGATAGGGCCAGCACCCCTCCGGAGGGTTTTGTCACAGTTTACGAGGACTGCCTTAGGTGCGGTCTTCGTCTTCCTTTCCCTTCCGTATATGTCGAACTTCAACAAATGTTCGGCATACCTCTTGCCCAACTAACGCCAAATTCTTTTCGACAGTTGACGGGCCTTGGTGTTTTTGCCTATCGCCAAAATTTTCCTTTCACCCTAGGGCTTGTCCTTAGGTTCTTCCAGCTTAAGTCTAGTGTGGGGTGGTATTATTTATCACCTCGTCGCCATTTTAAAATAAAAACGAAGTCAAAGATTTCAAACTGGCAGAAGAAGTTCTTCTTTTGTTGGTTCGAAGAATCCCTCCAGTTCGCCTGGAACACGGGGAAGCTTGCTGATGTATCCACCGACGATAGCTTCGGTGGCATCGAGGAGGTTTTGCAAAGAGCTGGCCAAGTCGATGAAGATTTTTCAGAGACCGAGCTCGCTACTGCGGGGCTAAGCCCTTATGATCCTTCTACCGCGGTGGAGCCGGTGAAGGGTGAGGCCCCCTTACTTCACTTTATCTCTTGATTGATTTTTTGGTTTATGTCCTTACTCTACATTTATTTTAACTCCGCAGTGGACTTCATTCATTCGAGGAAGAGGAAGAGATCGAGGGTTGATCCTGAGCCCCCCAGCCTGGCACCGAAGGATGTGGCCGAGGCCTCTCTTGAGAGGGCCGAGGCCAGAGTGAGGTCGCCTTCTCCCTTGCGCATCTCCCGCCCTGACAAAGAAAAGTGTTTTTTTGCTCCCGCCGACGATGATTACTTTGAGATTATCGGCACCCAGGTCGCACGTCGGCTTTTCCCTGAGGTAATGTAATTGTATTGTATGTCACAAGTTATGTATGTATTTATTTGACGTTGTTGACCTCTGTATAGGGGACCGAGGACTTGAAGGCCGAGCTTGGCAGGGTGTCCTCCCAGCTAACAGCCCAGCTGACGGCGACGTCCACTTTAGTGGTGGACCATCTGAATGACGCCGTCGCCCACTTCGAACAAGTGGCTCACTTCGCCCGGGATTTGGAGGACGAGAAGACACTCCTTGTTCATGAGGTGTCCGAGGCCGAGATGAAGGCTCGGGATGCGGCCAAGAGGGAAGCTGTGGCTTGGGCGGCAGTCGAGGCGGCAAAGACGAAGGCGGTGGCCGAGGTCGCTTTGTTGAAGGCCGAGGTGGCGGCCTCACAGGGAGAGCTCCTTCGTGCCTTAGCGGAGAGGCTATTTTAGTCAAAGAGGTTCTACAGGCTTGCCGGCGAGCTGGCCGAGGTGCTTAACAAGAGGGTGGCAGCGGATATTCTCGATAATGTGGTCGAGGATTACCCGGATTTGGATAAGTCCAAGTTCGGGTATGAGGTTATGGAGGATGAGGCCTTGCTGAAGGCATATGCCGAGGTCCTAGCTGCCGGCATGAAGAGCTTGCCCGTCGTGGAAAGCCTGGCCTCGTCTTCGACCTTGCTGACCGCCGAGTCCGTCCGTGCCTGCTCAGTGCAACGGGACGTCCAGTTCGAAGCCATCATGGCTGGAGTGGCCGGAAAGCAGGTTGTGGCGGCGTCTGCCAAGGCTGATTCTCTTAAGGAGGCCGAGGCTACTGGAGCTCGGAAGGAGGCCGAGGTTGCTGAGCCTGAGGGAGAAGCTGTCGGAGGGGTCAGTTGATCCCTTTTTTTTTTTTTTTTTAATGTATATGTACTCCTGACAATCTCCTGCCTTAAAGGCTTTAATAAAATTCCCCAATTTTATGGAAGAATTCTTGTCTCGATGTTTTGTCTCGATCTGGTCTTGAACTTGTCGATGTGTCTCCTTGGTTGGACCAAATCAAAATTTTGACTCGAGCTCTGGAGGCTAAAGAGGTCGAGGTCTTTCTCTTGGAGGGTAAACTTTGCCATGTACAGGAAGAGGCCGATGTCAAGTTCAGGGCTTCTCAAGAGAAGTATGATGAGCTTCAAGCTCGATTTTTTGAGTCGGAGGAGAGGCTCGAGATCGCGGAGGATAAAGCCAAATCGGTCGTCGGGGAGCACGCCGAATACGATGCGGTTATTCGCCGAGGTGGTGGAATGACTATCTTCGAGGTCGAAGCCAAAGTTTCAGAGATCGCAGCCCGTTGTTCGAGCTACATGCATGAGTACGGTCGGGACTCCTGGTAATTTCAGGGGCAGTATGCCGACCTGAAGAAAATAGGTGGCATATACAAGACCGTCGTAGCTCGTCACCCACAATTCGAGCGGGTGCTTCGTCCGGCAGCCGAGGCTTCTTCTTCCACCGGGGCTTCTCCTAGGATTGCAGAGAGGTTTTCGTCGGAGTTCTATGCCCAAGAGAGACGTCGTCCATCGATCAGCCAGGGTCGTGGATCATCGAGCAGCCGAGGTTGTTTGGCGAGGCATAGAGGTCGAGCCGGCTGAACTCCTGGCGTCGATCGAGGACGAGGTAGTGGTAGGGGTAGGGTTAGCATAGATGAGCTGCTGAACCCTGACTTCTCTAGGGATTGGCTTAGCTTTTCCCAGCCTCCTGGGCCTTCATCGTCCTCTTAATGTATGCGTTGTATACTTCGGAAATAAGAATAAATTTTTCTTTGCCTTGTTTTGATTTTTCCTTTTTAAGCAAACGCTGTATACATTTCATCCTCGTAATCAAACGAAGGTAGGTCATCCTCGTAATCAAACGAAGGCAGTTCGTCCTCGTATTAAACAAAGGTAATTCATCCTCGAAATAAACGAAGGTAGTTCGTCCTCGTATTAAACGAAGGTAATTCATCCTCAAAATAAACAAAGGTAGTTCGTCCTCGTTTTAAATGAAGGTAATTCGTCCTCGTATTAAACGAAGGTAATTCATCCTCGAAATAAACGAAGGTAGTTCGTCCTCTTATTAAATGAAGGTAATTCATCCTCGAAATCAACGAAGGTAGTTCATCCTTGTATTAAACGAAGGTATAAGTTCCTTATTTGTCGAGAAGTGTCGATAGGGGTGGTCACCTCACGCGCGTTTAGATATCATCCTCTTAGAGGGTATTGTTCATCCTCCTTAGAGGGTATTGTCATCCTCCATAGAGGGTATTGTTCATCCTCCATAGAGGGTATTGTTCATCCTCCTTAGAGGGTATTGTATAACGGGGAAGAGGTAGTATGCATAAATGACAAATGAAATATGCAATAAAAAGATTTTATTAATAAAGTACGACGTAACAACAGAAAAAGACCTAAAGACATGACCGAACAGACTCAACTTGTGACACATATGCAAAATATCTCTTGAGATGAATGATGTGCCATGTATTGGGTATTTGCTCACCGGATATATGGGCGAGCTTATATGACCCTTTTCCGAGGACTTCTTCAACTTGGTATGGCCCTTCCCATGTGGCTTCCAGCTTGCCGAGATTTATAGCTTTACTGACTTCATTATTTCGAAGTACGAGGTCGCCTACTTGGAACTGTCGTGATTTGACACGCTGGTTATAATACCGAGCTACTTGTTGCTTGTACCGAGCTTCTCTAATGTAGGCGAGCTCTCTCTTCTCTTCTAGTAGATCTAGGTCAGCTCGTAGATTCTCTTCATTTACTTCGGCTGAGAAATGGATGGTGCGGGGGCTCAGCATACCGATCTCTACAGGGATTACTGCTTCGGTTCCATACACCAAACTGTAGGGTGTTTCTCCGTTCGACGTCCGAGGTGTTGTACGGTACGACCATAAGACTTGTGGCAGATTCTCCACCCAATTTCCATTCACTCGATCGAGGCGAGTTTTGAGTCCCTTCACAATTGTCATGTTGGTGACTCCAGTTTGAACATTTGCTTGAGGATGGGCCACCGAGGTGAACTTTTGTTGAATCTGAAGTTCTTGACACCACTCTTTAAAGACCTTATCTGTGAACTGTGTCCCATTATCCAAACGAGGATATGAGGGATGCCGGCGACACCGTATTCTTCCGACAAAGTTGAGGCGTTCTTGCTTGTGATTTTCACCAAGGGTTGGCTTCCACCCACTTTGTGAAGTAGTCGATCGCGACAATCGTGAATTGAAGCGCCTGGAGCTTTGCGAGGGGCCTACAATATCAATCCCCATTGCATGAATGGCCAGGGCTTTGCATCTTGACAAGGTCGGTTTGAGGTAGCCTTGGCACATTTCCATGAATTTGGCACTTCAGACACTTCTTTACGAGGTCAATTGAGTCTTGGAACATTGTTGGCCAATAGTATCCCCACCACATGACTTTCTTTGATAACGCGCGGGGTCCGATGTGGCTTCCACATGATCCCTCATGTACTTCTCGTAGTACGTAATCAGCTCGATTCGGACCCAAACACCTTAGGAGAGGCTGGAGGTATGATTTTCTGTAGAGAATTCCCTGCTCAAGTATATATCTCAAAGATTTGCTCAAGATTTTCCTAGCCTCGAGTCTGTCATGGGGTAATTCGCCCTTCTCCAAATATTCTTGAATGGGAGTCATCCAATTAGGTTCTTCATCAGAGACTATGTTGACCTCGGCATCAACATCGTCTATGCTTCTATTTTGGACTTCTTCTACTGGCGGGCTCGTTGACGACGAGGCCAGTTTGCTTAAGGTGTCAGCTCGGCTATTTTGTTCCCTTGGGATGCGAACCACCTGGAAGTATGAAAAAGACTGTTGTAGGCTTTAGGCTTCTTCAAGGTATTTCTTCATCCTGTTGCCTTTTGCCTCGTACTTTCCCAGCATGTGGCTTACTATGACCTGAGAATCACTGTGAACTTGCACGGCTCGTATCTGAAGACTTTGAGCTAGGCGAAGTCCTGCGATTAAGGCTTCGTATTCCACTTCGTTATTCGTATTTTTGAATGTAAACCGAAGTTCTTAGGTGATCTCTTGGCCATCTGGTCCCAGAAGCAAGATGCTGCTCATTACCGTTTTCCCAAGCTCCATCCACATAAATTTACCGTAAATTCTCGGATGCTTCCTTGATGGGTTCGGCCTCGGCATTATCCGAGGTCGGCTCGGTGGGTTTCGCTTCTCTCGTGAAGTTAGCCTCTATAAGGAAGTCTCCTATGGGCACGACCCTTGATGGCAGCGACGGGCAAAAGAGATATCGTGTTCGCCCAACTCGATTGCCCGCCGCAATTCTCCCAGAAGCTTCGGGTTTTGTCAATACTTGCCGAAGTGGATGATCGGTGAGAACTTGTATGGGATGTGCATGGAAGTAGGGAAGTAGTCTCTTTGCCGCATTCACTAATGCCAAAGCGAGCTTCTCCAAAGGTTGATATCTCGTTTCTGGCCCTTTGAGTGCTCGGCTGATGAAATATACAGGGAGCTGACGATGTCCATCCTCTCGTACCAAAACGACACTTATGGTTTCATCCGAAGCTGTGAGGTATAGGGGGAGGACTTCTCATTCCTTCGGGATAGATAGAGTGGGGAGTTTGGCGAGGTAGTTCTTGAGATCTTCAAATGCCAACTTGTGTTTATCATCCCAATTGAACTCCGGAGCCTTTTTGAGGATTTTGAAAAAGGGGAGTTGCTTCTCCACGGCTTTTGAAAGGAAGCGGCTTAGTGCAGCTATGCAGCCCGTCAACTTGTGCACGTCATGGATGGTCTTCGGCACCTTCATCTCCAGAACGATTTGAATCTTGGACGGGTTGGCTTTTAACCCTTCTTGTGAAACCCAGCACCCCAAAATTTTTCCAGATAGGGCTGAACTATCTTGTCCACCATTCTCTGATAGGTGGCCCCTGCATTCTTGAGTCCGAATGGGATCTTCTTATATGCAAAGACGCCGAAATCTGTGGTGAAGGCTGTTTTGGATGCATCCTCGTCACTCATCGGGCTTGGTGATACCCCTTGTATAGATCCAGGAAGCTGAAGACTTCATATCCGACCAAAGCATCGACTTTCTTATCGATGTTGGGTAGGGGGTATCAGTCCTTAGGGTAATGTTTATTGAGATCGGTGTAATCGATACACATTCGCCATCCCCTCCTCCTTTCTTGACCATCACCGGGTTGGCTATCCGTGTCGGATACTTGACTTGAACAATATGCATGCTTTCAAGAGTTGATGCACTTCGTTATATACGACTGATTCCGTTCATTGCAAATATCATTGTTTTGCCGAACCGGTTTGACGCTGGGTCGATGTTGAGGCGGTGTGTAATGATACTTGGTGAGACCCGGTCATGTCGAGGGTGACTAGGCGAAGACGTCAAATTCCTTAGGGTTGGATGATCTGCTTTCTTAGTTGAGGTACTTGGTGGAACCAATTTTGGCGACCTTGAGGGATCGTCTTCATATATGCGACTTTCTCTACCGAGCTATCGAGAATTGTGACGTCCTTTCCGGTTCAACTCCTTGAGGCTTCAGTAATTGCTATACATGGGTCTTTGGGTGAAGTCCCGCACCTCTTAAAGCGACACTGCATGCATTCTTTGGCTTTTTCCTGATCTCCTCGGATCACAGCTATCCCTCCTCTCATGGGGATCTTCATGGTCAGGTGATACGTTGAACACACCACCTTACCGCATTAAACCAGTCTCGCCCTAGTATGATGTTATATGGTGAGTGGGCGTTTACCACGAAGAATTGTGTCACTTTGGTGGAGCTCGTCGGCGCTTTTCCCACCATGACAGGTAGTTCAATGATCCCCTCCGGGCGCGTCTCTTCTTGTACAAAGCTCTGAAGTGGTAGTGGTGCATGGTTTAAAGGCGGGCCTCCTCAATCCCTAATTTGTCGAAGCACTCCTTGAAGAGGATGCTCACCGACGCACCGCTATCGACGTACACGCACCGGACTAACTTGTTGGCGACTACTGCTTGGATTATCAGTGCGTCCTGGTGAGGTACTACGACTGGTACGGGATCGTCCTCGGAAAAGGTGATGGCCTCATCCCTTTTGAACCTCTTATTTACAGGTTCGTTGGTTCGGGGACCTCGGGCCTCGGCTTTTAGGGAGGACCTTGTAGTACCGCGGGGGAGCCCCATGATGGTGGATATAAGCCCATCGTACTGAGGCTTGTCATCACCTTCTTCGTCAGTGTCGTGCCTTGCTTTCTTGTGAGGGGCGCAGTTTCCCCTGTTCTTCTCTTGCTTTCGCTTTTTCTGACCTCGGTGGAGAGCCTCGTACTGACCAGTTCATCGGCCATGACCTTGGTACCTCTTAAGAACCCCATCATGCACCAACTTCTCTATGTCTTCCATGAGGTCCCTGCATTCCTCCTGTGTCGTATCCATGATCTTCATGGAAGGAGCAATACTTGTCTTTGGATCGGCGTTTCGATCCCCCTAGCATGGGTTGAGGTTTCTCGAACATGTCCGTATGAGGCTTGTAAATCTCCGCTCTTGTCTTCGTCAGGGGTGTATACTAAGGTCGTTCGGGGTTCTGACGTGGCCCGAGCCTGGACTCTATGGGGGCACGTTGTATCCTTTCCAAGGCACTTCATCGACTTTGGCCTCGATCCCCTCGACCATCCTCTTTCCTCTTTTTGTCAGAGGGCTCTGCCTTGTCAGCTTCTCTCTTTCTCCTGTCCGCTTCGTCCGCTTTTGCGAACCGATCTGCTATGCGCCACAGCTCCGACGCAGTACGGGGCTCGTACTTGACAACCTCCTTGTATAGGGCCCCAGGCAAGATGCCATTTTGGAAAGCCGAGATAATGAGGAGGTCGTTCACGTCCTCGACTTTTAGGCTCTTCTTATTGAACCTCATCATGAAATCGCTGATGGAATCAACTCGGCCTTGCCTTACAGTGAGGAAATGAGCCGATGTGGTCTTGTACTCGGCTTTTTGGAAGAACCTTCGATGAAAGGCTTCCATTAGATCTCGGTAAGATCCAATGCTGCCGAGAGGTAAACTGTCGAACCACCGGCGGGCTTTTTCGATCAGTAGCTCTGGGAACAGCTTGCACATGTGGATGGTGTTGAGACGTTGATTGATCATGTTGTACTGGAACTGAGAGATGAAGTTTTGTGGATCCCGCAGTCCGTCATAGGGGGCGATACTTGGCACCTGGTACTTATCCGGGAGAGGAGTGTCGAGTATCTCGTCGAAGAAATGGGTAATGATCCTCCCGTATCCATCGAACCCGTCACCCGAAGAACGATGCCGAGTTCGTCGGCCGGACTCGTTATAATTGTGGGGGTCGATCTCGCGATGATCATGATGACCAGCCCCACGCTGCTCATCTCTTGCATGATCGGTTTGGAAACCAACTCGTGTAGAGGTATTTTTTGCAGCATGAGCGCCTATCATCTGAAGGCTGGGGGATCTGCTTCGGTGGGAGGCCTCGTGTCTAGATGAGACTTTGGCATCCTTTTCACCATGCCGAGGCCGATCTTGTTCTCGGCTGAGGTACTGGAGGAAGCTCTCCTTATTTTTCTCGATGAACCCTTTAACCGCCTCATCGAGATTCAACTGCGGTGCTTGGGGTTCTCTTTCGTTGTTGTTGCGACCTCCTTCGCTGCGATACTTTTCTTCTTCTTCTTCTTCACGTAGGATAGGGTAGCCTCACTCATCCAGGCTCTGAACGTGCCCTTCGGGGTCGTATCTCTGATCGGACTTTTCCCAAGCCAAGTTTGGCGCATCCTGCCACCGTTATTGTTGCGGTGTGACCACGGATGTAACTTCTTGTATTCATCGTTGTTACGATTGTTGCAGAAAAGATCGAAAACATAAAATTTCGTTTCCCACAGATGGCGCCAGTGATCGATCAAGTTTTTGTAAGGTAATAAATGCAATAAATAACACGAGGAGTTAACGTTGTTCGATCTTTAAAATAGATCTACGTCCACGGAGCAAGAGAGTATATGTGTATTGAGTTTGTAAGAAGCGATTATAAAGAGTGTAGATGATCCTTTTCCGTCTAATCTAGCCTCTATTTATACACCATTATTTTGAGATTGACTTTAATAAGAGATCTTATCTCAATAGGATTCTTTTGGATATATCCGAATCTTCTACGTCTCCACTTGTGATTTGAGTTGTAGTTGGTTTAGGAGTCTTCTTGGGCCGAACTTGCTTAGGCCAAGCTTAGTGTCGGGGCCCATTTATATTGGGCCTGATGCTTGGGCTTAGTAGTTGGGCCATATCCTATCAATCGGCAATGCCTTGGCAGCGGCAGGGTGGTCAGATAAGTTTCTCATCAGGAATGGAGGGAGGCGTTGCTAAAGACGATGCAAGGCATAGCGATGGCAGCAACTATAGCTGTTAGCCGGAGTTTTTTGAGAGAGCGGCACCGGACGTGGCCTGTTGGTTACTAGTGCTCCTAGCCGAGAGGGTTCGAGAGATAAGTGGGGGCTGAGCAGGTCCATGGCGGCAACAACGGCCTATGTGCTTTTGCTCTTCACCGGAGTGTCATAACGAAGATGAAGAAAGAGAGAATTAGAGAGATAAGAAATAAGAGGATCAAGCAGAGAGCTTCAGAGAGGATTAGACAATGGGAGATGATTGAGAAGAGAGGGCGCAAGGCAGTCGGCCGCCAGCGACGTCGGCGGCAAGGGTTAAGGGAGAGTTATGATTATGGGGATTTTGGTTGTCGTAGAAAGAGAGAAATCGAGAGTGAGAAGAGAGAGATAGACATTATCGAGAGTACACAGAGGCTTTTTGAAATTGGGCTCAAGTTGATGGGTCCTAAATTAATTAATTTTGGGCCTAAGTAATAAAAATAAAAGAGAGGGACTTGTGTGATGGTTCTTAATTGTTTATTTGGGCCAAGATTTAAACTTGAGTTGTCTAGTTAAATTAAGTTATTTGATTAATTAATTCTAAATGTTTTAAATTTAATTTTTTCCTTTGATTTGCATGATAATATAATTATGCTATGTAACAATTTAAAAATTATAATTAAAATATTAATTGATTTCATTTGGAATAGATTAATTATGATATAAATTATGCTTTTGAAAATAATAATCGATTTAATTTTAAAACTTCGTTTAAAGAAACTAGAAAGAGAAGAATTTAGTAGCTTTAGAATTTCTCAAACAAAAGAATTAACATTGTTTTCCCCTGATGAGTACAATGTTCAATTCTTTAGGCTTTGTTCTAGCAAGGTGGACTTTCTCCTCAATGATAAAATGAAAACGATAAATCATTTATTACAATGCTTTCTTTTGGAATGAAAAGATTAAAATGTTTATAGTTTATTGTCGCATCTATATCATTAACTTACTACACAATATACAATTAAAGCAAATATACTATATTGAATGCAATATTATTCTAAATATGTGGTATAATTATGACATTTATTGAGTTGTCGCAAATAAATTGTCACAATTTTGAGACATAAAAATGAGTGTCGCATTTGTGTTGCTAACCTACGACATAATATAAAGATGATGCACAATTGACGTAAATATATGATATTTAATGCAACATTACTCTAAATATGTGGTATAGTTATAACATTTTATAGAGGTGTCACAAATAAATCGTCGCAATTTCGAGACATGAAAATGAGTTTCACATTTGTATAACTAATCTACGACATAATACGTAGATGATGCATAATTGATATAAATATATGACACTAGATGCAACACCGTTTTAAATATGTGGTATAATTATGACATTTTATTGAAGTGTCGCAAACAAATAGTCGTAATTTTGAGACATAAAAATGAGTGTTTCATATGTGTCACTAAACTACCACACAATATTTAATTGATGCACAAATGAGGTAAATATATGACACTGGATGCAACACTATTTTAAATATGTTGTATAATTATGACATTTTAATGAAGTGCCGCAAGTAAATTGTCGCAATTTTGAGATGCAAAAATGAGTGTTGCATATGTGTTACTTAATTATGACACAATATTCAAATGACGCACAAATGACGTAAATATACGACACAAGAAGCATAAGTGTTGTAATTTTACGACACATACACGTAATGTCGCATGTGCATACGTTGCAATAGGTCTGTTTTGTTGTAGTGAATGGTCCAACCTTCTCTAAAGGATTGGTCCACTAAACTTCCCGATGCACTTTGGGCGTACCGCACCGCATACAAAAGCATCCTTGGGATGAGCCCTTATCGTTTGGTGTTTGGGAAGGCATGTCATCTCCCGGTGGAAATTGAGCACAAGGCCTTGTGGGCTATCAAAACCATTTCTTTGGAGATGCAAGATGCTTCCAAGCGTAGGATGTTACAACTCTCGGAACTTGGAGAATTCCGTAATGAGGCATACGACAATGCCCGAATCTACAAGGATAAGGTGAAAGCCCTCCACGACAAACACATTGTGCACAAGGATTTGAAGCCCGAAATGAAGGTCTTGTTGTTTAATTCCCGACTAAAGCTCTTTCCCGGAAAATTGAAGTCTCGTTGAAGTGGCCCGTTCATTATAAAAGAGGTGAAGCCGTATGGTTCGGTTTTGCTCATTAAAGAAGGTTCGGAGGAATTGTTCAAGGTCAATGGTCAACGTGTGAAGCCTTATGTAGAAAGGGATCCGACATCCGTGACAGTAGAATCTATTTCCGTTGCTGATCCCCCATTATCAAGAACTATTCTCGTCAAGCTAGTGACAATAAACAAGCGCTTCGTGGGTGGCAACCCACGTTTCTTTCTGTTCTGTTCGTGTTTTCTTTTCGTTTTGTTTTTGTTTGTGTTTTTATCTTTGTTTTGGTTTTGTGTGGTGTAAGAGGAGTTAATTTATCTAGAATTGAAAAATGGATCGAAAAAGATGAAGTGTGGAAATCACGTCCAGGGAGGTACCCCAGGCGCCGGACGCATCCAAACCAGCTCTGCGAGCATGCGAAATCACGTCCAGGGAGGTACCCCAGGCGCCGGACGCATCCAAACCAGCGCTGCGAGCATGCGAAATCACATCCAGAGAGGTACCCCAGGCGTCAGACGCACCCAAACCGGCGCTGGGGTACTATTGAAAGAGAATACAAGGAGTTCACCAACGCCGGATGCGATGAAACCGGCGCTGGGTACGAATAAAAAATTGGTATAGATAAATAAATAATATATATATTTACGTGAGTTAGGGTTTTCTAACTTCTTCAATTTTTTTCCTTCAGCGACACTCCTCTCTCCCAAATGCCCATTTCGTCAAACGCTTCAAGCTCCGTCCGATGTTTTCACCTCAGCGTCGCGCTCTTCTTCCGCACTGCCCTCAGCATCGCTCGCTTATCTTTCGCGTGCCCAGTGCCCGTTCCACCTCCATCCGGCGCTTTGCCTGAAGCGTCGTGCACCTCGCGCACATTTCTCGATCTCCGTTCGACGCTCAATCGCCACGCGCCCAGCGCCGCTCCATCTCTGTCCGACGCTGCCTTTAAGCGCCGCGTCCCAATGCCGCGCCACAAGTCCAAGCGAACCAGTGCGGCCTCCATCCGTCTGGCGTTTTTCACGACGCGCGCCTCGCTCCCCAACGCACCCTCGTCTCGCGTCCGCCGCTCGCTTTCGTCCAGCGTTTCCTTCCTCAGTGCCAGCGCACCTCGCATAATCCAGCGCCCGTTCAACCCAATCCGACGTTTCCCTCCGAGACTCAGTCTCGATCCAGAATTCAGTGCCCTCTCGTACGTTTATCAAGATGGTTCGGACTAAGAATGCTACCAGGTCTAATTCTCATCATCCTCGAGATGACGATGTTCCTATGGAGGAACCAGTGGAGGATATCAGTATAATGTACTCAGCCACATTCTCTATTTATAATCCGATGGAAGGTACACATTATCGACGATTTGCTTTTCAAGATATCACTCATCCGCATCAATTCAATTGGCAATTGATGCAAAGTTTAGGTCTTGAGGATTGAGTAAAGAAATATTTGAAGAATTTAGGATTGCTGCAATATGCTATGATGGATTTGCCTGGTTACTCTCCGTTATTAATTTAATTTTATTGTAGGATGAATATTGATGATGAATCCGATACTTTGACACCGTAAATGCATTGGGGTAAAAGTATCTATCACGCCTCGTATTATGAAGGGGTGTTGGTTCCGACTTTAGGTGCCGTGGTGTACCCCTTTATTCAATGTCGAGAGAGCTTGGCATGAATTATCGAGGTATAACAACGGTCATCGGTTGGAATGCGAGTGGATTCATCGAGATGCGGCATTGGCAATGGTCCGTAAATTTATAGCATTCGATGTTTTCGAGAAATGAGCGAGCCAACAAGGTCAATACTGCTGAGGTCTTCTTGCTCACATGCGCGGTAAAGAAGACAAAGGTCTCACCGACATTCTTCATTTGGGAACACTTGCAGCTGGTTCAGTGGCGTAAGAAATGTCGGCCGACCTTGTGTCAAATCCCTACTGGTCTAGCAATCCATTTAGGGATTATTAATAATGATGGATGCTATATTCCTGGGCAAGATCTGATACAACCTAAGATGATTGATCTTAGTGAGCTTCGAGGCGTCCCTTTTGCATATAACGAGATAACCCTATTACCTTATAATTTGACGAATTGCGTGAAGATTTATATATGCATGCGCAGCTCGCAGAAGCCCAAGCAGCAGGTCCTGGACCATCTCATGCACCTTCGGGTGATATAGCCATTTTTGACACTACCCTTGCATCGGAAGATGAGGTAGCGAGCGAGGGAGGATCTTGAGCGGTTCGAGCAGCGCCGATCCTAACCACCACAGTTCCCTTCACGGCATGGTGCATCGGACGAGGATACTGACTTGATTCATGAAGAGTTGGGTCGGTTTAGGAGTGAATTAGTGGCCACTTGTGAGTTTCATCAAGATATCTACTCTCGATTTGATAAGCAAGATAAGCGTCTTGTGAATAGAATCAATTGTGGCGTGGCGGAACCAACTCGGAATCAATATAATCAGCGAGATGATTGAGCGAGAATCAGCGCATGGCTGCTCTTGAGGCTCAGTGGAACTCTTGGACCACTTTTCATGGCGCTCCACATCCACCACCGCCGTCTGACCAATAGTGATTCATCACTATAGGAGTGTATGTGTTTTTTCTGTTTTTGTGTGGATCGTTTGGTTTTCGTTGTTTTGCTTCTCTCTGTTTGCTGTTTTTGTAGGTTTTGTTTCGTGCTTGATGCCCCGCCTTTCCATTTCTTCGCTTTCAGGGAAGTCGCCTCTACCTTTTTTCATTATATATATATATTTATATATATTATATATATATATATATCTGCAATGAGGACCTTGCCTGTTTTAAGTGTGAGGGGGTTTCATTTTCTGTTTTGTTTGTGTTTTGTCGTTTCTGTTTCGTTTTGTGTTTAGTCGTTTCTTAACTTTTTGTTTGGATTATCGAGGATTTTATTTTCTTAAAATCAATGGTGCATGAAGAATTATGCTTTAAGTTGAATTAATTGTGTTTTGATCTGAATTTCATTGCATCTTGATATATGGTTTTTAGTGTGATGGAACTTAGGTGTCAATTTGAACTGTGAGAAATAAATAGGAAGCTGTGATTAGACAATGTGTGTGATAGGGGGTCATATACTTCGTACATGGAACCCTTTTCTTGTATGATTTAAAAAAAAAAAAAAAGGAAAAGAAAACAAAAAAAAGAAAAAGAAAAAGGAAATCATAGTTGTGAAATAAGTGGGCTTAAAATTCGAATAAGGGGCTCTACCCCTCTTGCTTGTGTTGTATCTCGAATGGAGACTCTATGCGTTGGGTATAGATATCTATGTTAGGATACTCGAGTGTACAACTTGAAGGTTCCACCTAACGATTATTGTCCTATAATCGGTTTTAAGTTCCACATGTTTTATTTATTTTTATCATTGGGATATCTTACATGAAAGGGAACCATATGAGTTGTATATTGATTTTTGAAATCATGTTGAGTCGAAGCACGACTATTCTATGATAAGTCACATGTTTGGATTGGTGAATGAGGATCACTATATTGAGAATTATATTATTAAGATGCATTGAAAGGATGTGAATATGTGATTGATTCTATTTGAAGTATTGATTCTATATGTACCATTCTTTTCAAGAAACTAAAATTTGCTCGAGGACAAACAAAGAGTTAAGTGTGGGGGAGTTGTTTTGCATATTTTTGTTATGTTTTTCTTTATTTGTTTTAGATGATTTGGTTCCTATTTGGTTATATTTGAATATCTTTTATTGGAATCATGTTCGTTTTCGTTTTGTGTAGGGAATGATCGCGTTTGAACCATGTCGTGCATAAAGAGCGCACCCAAGCGCCGAACTCAGCGTAGCCGGTGCTGGGTGCGCATCGTGTTTCTTGGTAGCAAAGAGAAGACCCGCTTCCGGTGCTGCATGGCGTCCGGCGCTGGGTTTACTTCCAAGAGCTCCCACGTCCGGCGCTGGGCGACCAATGCAAGATTCGTCCCGAGAATCCATGCGTCTGGCGCTGCATCGCGTCCGGTGCTGCGCAATAGGTGAAATTCATCCAGAGACACACCACTCTGGTGCGCATTGCGTCCGACGCTGCGAGAGTATTGAAGTTCATCCAGAGAGTCACCGCGTCCGGCGCTGGATTGCGTCCGACGCTGGCACCCCTTCCCCAGAGCGTGCGAGGCCGACGTTTCCCTGCATCAGACGCTGGCTGCTCACGTTTCGCCTTGTTTTAAACGCGAGCATCCGGCACTGGGTGTTTCAACTAAAAGTGTACTCTTAATTGACTCCTAATCGAATGATGTGTTGTAGTAGGGAAAGTTAACCCTAGTCGTCTCTCAAGGAAAACTTAGCAAGGCTATTGTTCGTGTCAAACACAGAAAGCGGTAAATCCTAACACTCTAATACCAACATGGGTTTTTGATCAAACGAGAATTGAAAAGCTGAACGGAAAAATAAATTAAAGCAAGAAATCTAACTAGGAGTTGTCAATCCCTAGTTGATAAATTTCAAAAGCACGAAAGCAGGAAGCTAATCAATAAACAATTAAACTAGATCACCAAACACGAAGCAATGAAATTCGACGAAGAACGATTCAACATATAATTAAACTTCAATATCACTTGCATAGAATTTAGATTATCAAAAGCCGAAAGAATTAGAATCGAACAAGAAACCAACAATAATCTTAGATCAAACACGTATATTAATCGATCAAGAATCAACAGGAAGAACAAACTAATAAACCATTATCAATCCAAGTATTCGAAAGTAATTGTAAATTGATAGAAATAAATAGAGAAACAAATACTGAATTATCTATCTCGATCGTCTGGAAGCTCCGAAGAAAAACATAAAGAACAGCGGCGTGAAGAAGATAAAAATCGGACTCCCCGTCTTTTGACCTAGCGCGTATATTTATATAAATATTGAGTGAGCACCGGTTGCGGAGTCAACACCAGCTTGGAAAACATTATGTAATGAAAGTGAACGCCGGTTAAGGAGTGAGCGTCGGTTCGGAAAACATTCTGTATAGAAAGTGAACTCCGGCTCAGGGCGAGTGCCAGTTTGGAAAACATTTTGTATAGAAGGTAAATGCCGGGTGACATGTGAGCGCGCTCGGAGGCGAAACGATGCTCAGAGGTGAAGTGCGTGCTGGAATGGGCGCTGGGTTCCCAGCGTCGGACGGAGAGCTCGCGAGGCAGAATGGGCGCTGGGTTCCCAGTGTCGGATGTGCGAGTGATGGCGAGTGTGGTTTACGGAGTTGTCGAGCGGGCGCGGGTACGTAGCGCTCTCTGTTGCACTGGAAGAGCGGGCGCTGGGGAGGCGTTGGATGGCTCAGCACCGGATGACATAGTACGTGAGGATGGGCAAGCGGACGACTCAGCGCTGGATGACACAGCATGCGAGGATGGGCGAGCGGGCGACTCAGCGCCGGATGAAGTCCAGCGGGCGACGGCAAGCGAGCGCTGGCTGAGGCAGAACGCGCGCGGGGCTTCAGCGCCATATGCGTTGGGTGCTGGTCGGGCGATGTGCTTCGTGCGGGCGATGGCGGATGCTAGCGTGTGGGTGCGCATGGTCGAGCGTCGGGCTCGTCGTGCGACGGGGTGTCGTGCGCGACTTTGACTATTCGCCCCATTCTCCCTCGCCTGAACTCCGAATTAGGATCCGTTTTCACCTACGGGCTCCTGTCAAGATGCTCTTCAATGTACTTTAACTCTTGGCATATCCATTTCATCCCATTTAATACTGTTTTTCTACTAAATATGAAAACAAACTAAATAAGTCCGAATCGATAAATACTAATCAAAACGACGGCATAAATAGAACAAACCATTGACAACAACATGCAAAATAATACCAAGAATAAGAGAAAAATGAAACCAAACACTGGGTTTGTGTCCGGCACTGCGCGTAATTTTTCGACCGCTATATATATGTTTTTAAAACACTGAAACCCTACCTTATTTTCATTATTAAGTTTTTCTATCTTTCGAGCGCCTCCTCCTAGACGTTTTTCTTACTTCAAGTCTTCCTAAGTATTTCTTGCAATTTGAGATTCAAGATTGTTGTAAGAATTATTAGTATTTGATTTCTACTACAAAAGACTTTAATTTCAATTCCATCATTCGTTCTTATTCGTATGATTTCTTTATCTCTTCCTACCATTTTCTCGTATTTCTTTGATGATGATTGCTATACTTTTATGTTGATTAATATTGGTGTTTGCTTAATTATTCTTGTCTTTCCTTTATTCTCTTCGAATTATGTCTAGGGTTCATAATGTTGATTCTGCGTTCTTCAATCTAGGGTTTAATTCTTGTTTAGATAATTTATTTGCTTTGTCAATTTCCGCCTAGTTAATTCCTCTTACTTTCCTTAATAATTCCTCGCCTAGGTAATCTATTGTTTTAAGGTGACGATCGAACAACCCTTTGTGATTAGAGTGTTTAGGAATTTAATTGCTTTCGTGTGGTAACTTAGTAATGTCCTGTTAAGTTTTCCTTGAGAGACGACTCAGATTAACTTGCTCGCTAGGACGACCTCGTTAGATTGGGAGGGACTTTATTAGTGATCTTTTCAGTCAAAAAAATTTTGGCGCCGTTGCCGGGGAAAACTTTAGGCGTTTTATTAATGTTACATGTTTTTCGTTTTTATTCTTCTCCTTGCCTTTCTTATTTTGTACCGCAGTTGTGTTTGATCTCATTTGTTGAGTGTTGTGTATGCAGGGACGCCGAAGTCTAACTCCTAGATTGGTATCCCCGTTGAAGTATACTCGCAAGCCAAGGAAACCACGACTACCTAGTGTGGCGAAGTTTGATCACTCCGATTGTGATAGCTTCTGTGAGGACAGTTCTCTCACTCTTGAAGGAGGATTCACTACCATCGAGAATTTCTTGTTTGAATAATCCCCACCGGGACCATGGGTGACCGATTTAAACAATAACCATGACAATGTAAACAACAATCATGACACAAATGCTGCCCCTCCGCGATGGGGGATTACTTCCGCCCTAAGATAGGGGAGACTACAAACCCTATCGTGTTGTGCCCCGCAGCACACGGGTATGAGTTGAAGCCGAACCATTTCAATCTCATCCCTACTTTTCATGGCATGGCGAATGAGGACGCCTTAAGCTTCATCAGAGATTACAATCAAGTGGTGCAATCGTTCCCTCTGTTTGGCCTGAATGAGGAACAGTTAAAGATGCACTGCTTCTCTTATGCTCTTAAAGATAAAGCCAAGTCTTGCCTTATGAGCTTTCCTGTCGACTCTTTGACAAATTGGAACAATGTGGTAGAGCAATTCATGTTGAGGTTCTATCCGTAGCAAAAGACCAAAGATCTTTGATCCAAGATTATGACGTTCAAGCAGGAACTGGATGAGCCGTTTCATGAAGCAAGAGAGAGATTCAAAGAGCTACAGAGGTAATACCCACATCACTTCTTCCTGTTGGTTCTTTTGTGCCAATTCTTCTATGACGGGATCCTTAAATTCGATCAGGAAAAAGCTGACGATGCAGCAGGGGACAACATAGCTCATATCACAGCCGAGGCTCTTGACAAGATCTTTGATGTCATGGCGAAACTCCCTCGTAAGGCATCTAGTGCGCGCGGTCTTACACGATTCCGTGGAGACAGGATCGGAATTAACGAGGCAGATGGCGCAGCTTATGAGAGAAATGAATGAGATGAAGATGAAGCAGGCAGAGTTTCCTTCACCGTCCCAGGAATTCGCTGCACCTCCTCAGGATTTCTCTATGCAACCTTGTGGAATTTGCATGGACATGGGACATACAACCGATGTTTGTCCAAATATGGGAGCACCCATCTATGAAGGCGGAGTCGAAGCCCACGCTATGCAAGGCTTTTCGCCTCGGTAGCCTTATGATCCGAGGCCTACCTATGAGCAAACTCAGCCGCAGTACAACTTGAGATGGAAGAATCAGAACCAAGGTCAGGGTTCGGGTTTAAACCCACAGACTCGAGCCCTCACCGCACGCTAGCATCATCGCAGTTAGCATTACCAGGAGGCGGTATCCATCAAGCGGCGAGCTTATGGTCGGCGATACGATATCCACATCATGCTCGGCGGTACCGTCGTATCCACAGATCCTTACCGGCCAGCCCACCGCCACCTCGGTATCCTTACCCACGGCCGCCTCGCAACTGCATTACCCTCGGCGGTCGCGCGCAATACCCTCAAGAACCTCTCCGCCTCAACAGGTTCCGCGCGGCCCCCGCAATCTCAGCGGGCTCCTACTGAGGATTCTGTCAATGCCTACATCGCTAAGAACAATTAGAGGATCGACAGTACTGAGGCGACGATGAGGCATCTCGAGGATACTATGGGTTAAATTGCCACTTCTATTAATGAGATGAGGCAGCAGAGTTAGAGGAACAAGTTGCCCGGGCAAGCTCATCATGCTCATGCTGTGACGGTGCTCCGAAATGGAAAGGTCATCGATAACATGGTGACTATGCCGACTCCCGTGCCTTCACAGGCACCCACTGTCGATGCTGAGCAACCTCAGGTAGAAGAAGATGTTCCCGAGAAAAAAGATAAGTGCACGTTGCACAAAGCCTCCGATCCTTATGTTCCACCGGGATAATCTACAAAAGCATTGTTCAAGCCCTGGTTCCTTATCCCCACCGGTTGATGAATGCCAAGAAAGATCAACAGTTCAATGATTTCTACAAGTTGCTGCCTCAAGTGTATGTCAACTTGCCTCTGTCGGACGTCATCCGGGCTGTCCCTGCCTATGTTAAGTTCTTTAAGGAGCTCACCTCCAAGAAAAGGAATTGGGGAGACACTACCAATGTGGTGGTCACCGAGACGGCGAATTCGATCATGCAACTTTCCCTTCCACCCAAGCTTCGAGATCCAGGTAGCTTTATCATTAAGATTGCTATGGGGAATGGGAAAGAGGCCTCAGGTATGCTAGATTTGGGGGCAGGGATTAATTTGATGCCTTATTCTATTTTTCAAGAGTTAGGTCTTGAGAAGTTGAACCCCACTGGTATGACCATTCAATTAGCTGATAGATCTATGAGATACCTAAGGGGTAGTGGAAAATGCTATGGTTAATGGTGGGGGTCTAATAATTTTGATGGATTTTGTGGTTTTGGAAGTCGGGGATGTGCGGGAGGATGGTAGGTCTCACACTGTTCTCCTACATAGACCGTTTATGGCCACCAATAATACCATGATAGATGTTACAAGTGGTCTTATCAAGATGACTGTTTTAGGGACTACGGTTAAATTTTCTGTGAGAGACAGTCTTAACGCCCCTACTGCTCATTATATTGATGATTGTGCCTTTGTTGTTGCTATTGAGCCCTTGGTCGAGAATGTATTTTTGCAGGCACACGCAGTTGAAGAGGTTTTCATGGGATCGGCCGACGAGCAAGAAGTAGTACGTGAGCTGGCAAGCTTTCCCGAGTCGCCTGTGGAACTCAAGGAGCTTCCCACGATTTGAAATATGTGTTACGATAAGCAGCGCATTTTACGTTTATAGTTGATATTTGAAGATGAGTTTAGCTCGTTTAATGTGCGTTTATGTATCGATTCTTAATGTTTTATCTATTTCTAGAAGATCTTGCTCTTGGGTGTTTCTTTGACGTTTTGTAGGTTTATATGTTGATAATCGAAGCAAGGAGCGACGCGAGAAAGTATAGCAATCGCCCAGTTTCTGCGACCAGCCTAGGCGGTCGCTAGGCTGGTCATGAGGCAAACCAGCGGCGCCCGGAGGATTAGCGACCGCGACCTCGTGCCTTGAAAGCAAGCCCTAACGCCGAGAACTCATTTGGCGATTTCGCGACCGATCTTGGAATTGCTAGCGACCGCTGGCCCGGTCGCGAGTACCATCTGGCGCAATGAGGACCCATGAACGAAGAAGAGCGGGAGATGGCTCATGATCGAGCTAGCGACCGTGAGCGGCGATCGCGGCGGCGGCACGGCAGGATAAAATTAGGGTTTCCACCCTTTCTATAAATAGGGCGAGCCCTTGCGCCTCGAGCCCCATTACGCCCAAAGCTCAATTTCTTGATTTTTCTCTCGGTTTTCCATTCTTTAGTTTTAGTCTTCATTTAGTTTAATTCTAGTATCGATTTTCCGTTGTTCTAGTTTAGTTTATCGTTTAGTTATCGATCGGAGCGTTTTGTCCGAATCGTTTCCGTTGTTCTCCGTTCGTTAAGCTTGGCATTGGATTCAAGACCAACCATTGTTCCTCCAATGTTCATCACGGGTTTTATATATTTGATTTCCGTTTTTATGGTTAAATCGTATTTTATTCCGTTTAATATGTCTGGCTGGTTTTCCGTTCTAATCCTAGGGTTTGCATGATTCGATCCTATATGTTGTGATTCCTGCTATTGTTATTTACCTTCCAGGCATTGATTCATGATTCATGGTGTTTATTTATATGTGTTGATTTCGATCAATCTTGATGCATATCTAGTTGCCGATTAATGGCGTAAGCGTATTAATTGTCGATCGATCTTGAATGCATGATACGAATAAGCCTCGAGTCGTGGCGAGATAGGACATTCGTAGGAAGCATATTCTTAGTGATCCATTTGGGTTGCTTATTTTCCTCTAGAAGCGTAAGCGTGATAGGGAAAATTAGTAATCAATCGCCGCAATTGTCGTGAATGGCGAAGTTGTTGGTTATATATGTGATCTTCCGTCTTATCCGGATTAAAGCGGTTAATAATAAGCGGGATAAACATCGTTGTGGATAGGATTGGTGCATCCTAGGGTTAGTCTTTCTTCATAGTTATCTTCCGTGTGTTTATTGCTTTATTTTATATTTACGCTTGTTCCTTTGCTTTGGATTAAATTCGAAGCCCCAAACCTCTCATCCTTTATCCGTGGCGAATAATGATTAATAATCGTTGAGCTAGCTTCTATGTTTTCGTGATACAATCTCTGTGGATACGATGCTTAAACATTCTATACTTACACCTTTTTCGTGTGGAAAAGGGCGATCAAATTTTGGCGCCGCTGTTGGGATTATTAAGATCACGTAGGAATAATTTGACGATTTGGTTTATTAATTGAGTTATTTATATTATTATTTATTTTTGTCGGTGCTAATTTCCCTCTTTTCTCGGGTGGTTTATGCGTGCAAGATCTCGGGACCTCACGAGTATTATTAGATCCAGGATCGAAAGCTCTCAAGGAGAAGAGGACGAGAGAAGGGCGGGTGCAATGGCAGCCAATCCATGAGCAGGGATTCCTCCCGAGCAAGTTACCGCATGCTAGCCGACTGCGGAGATGCGTCGGATGGCGAATATAGAATCGTTGTCCTGCTCGAGGAGGAAGAGCTTTGAATCACATGTACCGACATCCCACGAGCAGTTCAAGGAGGCGGTTGGCCCGCGTGAATCTGCAAACAATTTTGAGCTAAAACCGCCCCGATCGGTATGGTCCAAGGAGAGCGGTTTGGGGAGGAGTCACGGAAGACCGAATGTGCATCTCGAGACTTTTCTCGATATTTGTGACACCATCAAGCAGAATGGGGTGCCACAAGACACGATCCGGATCTGCGCATGTTCGGTTTCTCGTGCTGTGACGAAGCGAAGATTGGTTCAAGAGTTTGGACGGTGGCATCGACACTTGGGGAAACTTTGCGAGAAGTTTCTTCGAAATACTTTCGCCGGAAAATTAGAAGATCATCGCCGAATCTCTCATTTTGCCAAACCACGGCGAATCATTATTCGAGGCATGGGAGAGATTGAGCTCTATTGAGGCGATGTCCACAACATGGGTTCTCCAAGGGCAACAAATCACACAGTTCTACGGTGGGTGACATGGCGAGGCGAAGAGCATGGTGGATGCGTCGGTGAGGTGTCTATTGAGCCGACAAGTGGACGAGGCAAGCCGTATTGTAGAGAGATGGGCCAGCGCGGTTATCAATGGCCAACGGAGAGACACCATTGTTCAAAGCATTTGCTTGTTGAGGTGATTCAAAATATGACGATCTCATGAAGAAGTTCACTCTTTTGAAGAGTCAGTTGAGACGAGAACGTCGACCACATCAATCGGAGGAATCATCCGATTTCCAACAACCTCCAAAGAGTTTCAATGTTCGTAATTCGTTTGAGCCGAAGAAGCCAAGTCTCAAGACATGATGCGTGATTGGTTGTAAGCAACCAACAATTGGCAACGAACGCAGTCGTTTATAAGCAACACCGGCAAAAGATAAATCATTTGGAGTCCTTCGTGGCGGCTATGGGAAGCATATAAAGATGTTGGAAAATCAAATTGGTCGAATAGCCGTACAAGTGAATGCACTACAAAGACGGGCCAATTTAGGAGTGTCTGGGAGGTGAACCGAAGAATCGGTGCCGCCATCCAGACGAGGTGGGCGAGCCTACCCGAGCCATCTGGGAAGAAGAGCATGAAAGCACCTTTGGAGGCGAACTTCGCGACCGAGCTCGCGACCATGAGCCCGATCGCGAGGAGTCAAAAGTTTTGCCACGGGCGCCCGCGACAAGCACTCATCCAGCGCACCCGACCGCGAGCCATCGAGTATCTTGTGGCAGAGCAGTGCCGAGAAATCGTGTGACTCGCGCCATAAGCTTCGCACGCCGAAGAAGGAGTCCAGTAGAATGATTCCTCGCGACCTTCCAGTGGTCGCGAGGTCATCGCGCGATCGCCCAGGAAGCTAATCGTCGCACGTGCACTCCTCCGGTCCCGTTTAAGTCGACTTGTCAAGTCGAAATATGACGAGGAGTTTGCTCGTTTCAAAGAGGTTTTCAGTTGAGATAAATTTGCCTCTGTTTGAGCGGCGTGAAATATGCCGGAGCTACATGAAATTCTTAAAGGCGGCTTGCAAGCAAGAAGCTGGAGAAATTTGAGAAAATTACCTATCAGAAGAATGCGGTGCCGTCTTGCGAAGGAAAGCTCCTCTGAAGAAGGATCGGCGGTTTCACGTTAGAGTGCGAGATCGCCGAAAGCGGACTTTTCAAATGTTTTGTGCGACTTGGGGCGAGCATCAATTTGATGCCATTGAGCGTTTTCAACCGGCTACACTAGGAAAGATGAAGCCGATGAAGATTTCACTGATGATGGCTGACCGGTCAGTCACATATCCAAAAGGTATCATCGAAGACGTGTTGGTAAGAATTCGGGATTTTGTTTTTCCTGCCGACTTTGTTATTTTAGATATCCCCGAATTCAAACAAACAACCACTAATCCTAGGAAGACCTTTTCTAGCAACTGGTCGTGCGTTGATTGATGTGCAGGAAGGCAATCTCACGTTTCGTGTTAACGATGAGGAGCTCAAGATTTCTATATACGACGCCATCAAGCAACACGACGTTGGAAAGCCGAAAGATTGCTGCTCGATCATGACTGCTGCTGCCGCACACGTCTCGCGTTTAGAGGGTCCTCGACCGATCGAGGAAGCTGCGAGAAGGAAGAAGTGGACTCGGCATGGAACTCCGAGTGTATCGTTCAAGTTTGGGGGCCACTTCCATAGTCGGTGGTGGTCATCCGTGAATGCTAAGTTTAGGAGGATCCACAAGTTGAGAAGGATTTCTGTTGCCACAAAAACGCCGGATTGAAAAAGGTTAGTAATGGTCTAGCTAAAGACGTTAAATGAAGCACTTGTTGGGAGGTAACCCAACGTTTTCTTTGTTTTTTGTTTTCGCGTTTTGTCGTGTCTTTCGTTTGTGTTGCTTTTGTCGTGTTTCGTTTTCTTTTCGTTGTTGTGTCGTCGATCAACGAGTTAAGTGAAGTGTTTTAATCCATGTGGCTAATGACGATAGAAAATTTTGTGAAATTTAATGATAGTGCACATGATATGTTAGAAAATGGCGCATGAATGACGTGAGATGGCTTGGAACATTGTTTTCACCATTTGCTTAACCCGTGAGACTTGAGCTTTCTTGTATAAACATCTTGATCTGATTTCTTTTAATTGTGTGATATCATGCATGTGATTATCTTCTAGAACTTGCCGTTCTTACGTGTCGAGACTATGATATGTGTTTGAATTTGGAAAGGATAAAGGCCGTCTTTGTTAACCACATATTCACCCAAACACTAACCCGATGATATATACCATTTATCGCTTCTTTGAGCCTTTATTAGACTTTTCTTTCGATTAACCGGATGATAGGAGGTGAGGATGGATATGGGAATCAAAAGGGTTGAAATTTTGATGTAGTTATGACGAGAAAAGTTTTTGTAGAAAAATACATCACGTGGTGAAGAATTGTACCTTTGTCGTGAAAGTTAAACCCTATAAGCTCTAGAAAGAAAAGAAAAGAAAAATGTTAAGTTCACTATGAGTGTTGAGCATAAAGGGTCTTTAATCAAAGTATAGGTACATACATGGCATTAAACGTTGATTTAGCACGTTGGGAAGAAGAGGAAAATGGACAAAGTCCATATGTGTCGAAAAGTATAAATGGGGGTGCTTGGAATATTTTTGAGTCACTTAGCCATATTTTATCCTACCTTAACCAATGTGCCTACATTACAACCTATGAAAAGACCTCTTTGATCCTAATTTGAACACATTTGATGCGGTGGAGGTTTTAGAAAAATGGCAAGCCTATGGTAAGATGTTGCATTGCATTGATCGTTGAGTGTATACACGTCCTTAATTTCTTTATGAGTTGAGTGTATCTTATATTTTACACACATGCCGTTGTGAGGGTTGAATTAAATGAGTTTTGCCCTCGATGGTTGTTTGTGTTGAGTTATTCTAACGTCATGTGCGCTAATTTTTGAGCGTTGATATGTTTCGAGGCCTAGAATGGTTATCATCTTTACTACGCTCGTTGATCTTTTGTTGTGTCTTCTGTTTTGGTTTTGTTTGAGGACAAACAATGCTTTAAGTTTGGGGGGTTTGATAAACGCGCATTTTACGTTTATAGTTGATATTTGAAGATGAGTTTAGCTCGTTTAATGTGCGTTTATGTATCGATTCTTAATGTTTTATCTATTTCTAGAAGATCTTGCTCTTGGGTGTTTCTTTGGCGTTTTGTAGGTTTATATGTTGATAATCGAAGCAAGGAAGCCAGCGAGAAAGTATAGCAATCGCGGCTTTCTAACGACCAGACTGGCGATCGCTAGGCTGGTCGCGAGGCAAACCAAAGATGGCGCCCGGAGGATTAGCGACCACGACCTGCGTGCGAGCAAGCCCTAACGCCGAGAACTCATTGGGCGATTTCTCGCGACGGTGCGGATTGCTAGCGACCGCTAGCCCGGTCGCGAGTACCATCTGGCGCGAGGAGGGACCATGGCGAAGAAGAGCCTTGCGAGATGGCTCATGGTCGAGCTAGCGACCGTGGCGGCGATCATGAGGCGGCGCGGAGGATAAAGTTAGGGTTTCCACCCTTTTCTATAAATAGGCGAAGAGCCTTGCGCCTCGAGCCCCATTCGCCCCGAGTTCAATTTCTTGATTTTCCTCGGTTTTTCCATTCTTTAGCTTTAGTCTTCATTTAGTTTAATTCTAGTATCGATTTTCCGTTGTTCTAGTTTAGTTTATCGTTTAGTTGCTATCGATCGGAGCGTTTTGTCCGTCGTTTTCGTTGTTCTCCGTTCGTTCGTTTGGGATTGGATTCAAGACCAACCATTGTTCATCAGCGTTCATTCTGGGTTTTATATATTTAATTTCGTTTTATGGTTAAATCGTATTTTATTCCGTTTAATATGTGCGGCTAGTTTTCCGTTCTAATCTTGGGTTTGCATGATTCGATCCTATATGTTGTGATTCTTGCTATTGTTATTTACCTTCGGTGTATTGATTCATGATTGATGTGTTTATTTATATGTGTTGATTTAGATCAATCTTGATGCATATCTAGTTGCCGATTAATGACGTAATCTGTATTAATTGTCGATCGATCTTGAATGCATGATCTGAATAAACGCTTGAGTCGAATGGCGAGATAGGACATTCGTAGGAAGCATATTCTTAGTGATCCGTTTGGGTTGCTTATTTTCCTCTAGAGCGTAAGCGTGATAGGAAAATTAGTAATCAATCTACCGCAATTGTAAATGAATGAAGTTGTTGGTTATATATGTGATCTTCCGTCTTATGCGGATTAAAGCGGTTAATAATAAGCGGGATAAACATCGTTGTGGATAGGATTGGTGCATCCCTAGGGTTAGTCTTCTTCATAGTTATCTTCCGTGAGTTTATTGCTTTATTTTATATTTACGCTTGGTTCCTTTGCTTTGGATTAAATTCAAGCCCCAAAACCTCTCATCCTTTATCTGTGCTTGAATAATGATGAATAATCGTTGAGCTAGCTTCTATGTTTTCGTGATACAATCTCTGTGGATACGATACTTCGCTTACCTTATACTTACACCTTTTTCGTGTGGAAAAAGGAGCGATCATGTTCCTAGAGGAAGGGAAAGGCAAGCCAGTGATCATCTCCTCGATTTTGTCTCGGTATGAGGAAGATGCGTTGATTGGTGTTTTGAAGAGGAACAAGCTCGCCTTCGGATGGAGTTTGGCTAATATCCGTGGTATTAACTCTGCCACGTGTATGCATCGCATTACCTTGGAAGAAGAAGCTCGTCCGACGAGAGATGGTCAAAGAAGGTTGAACCCTGTGATCTTTGAAGTTATGAAGAAGGAGATCTACAAACTCTGGCGAAGGTCTCATCTTTCCTATCGCCGATAGTGAATGGGTGAGCCCGTGCATGTAGCGAGATGCTCTTCAATTATATCATCACCGATCAATTCATCCAATTTTCTGTGAAAATAGCGAGGAGGTAAGTCCGGTGCGGTCCGAGCCACCAACAATACCAAGAATAATCACAAAATCATACCAAACATTGGTGCGGTGGCGCCATGTGCATGTGATGATTATCGGAGTGAATGCGCCACCAAAAGGATCACTTCCTCTACCTTTCATTGATCAAATGCTTGATAGGTTAGCGGTCATGATATCTATTGTTTTCTTGGCGGTTTGTGCGGTTATTATCGAGTTGTCATAGCTCGGAGGACCAATCGAGGCGGCGTTCACGAGCCCGCATGGGATATTTGCTTACCGCTGTATGCCGTTTGGCCTTTGCAATGCACTTGGAACCTTCCAACGGTGCATGATGTCCATCTTCTCGGAAATGATCGACGACTACATGGAGGTATTTATGGATGACTTTTCTATCTTTGGCTCCTCGTTTGATTACTGCTTGGCTAAAATTGATCATGTGCTTAATAGATGTGTCGAGAGTCATTTAACTTTGAGTTGGGAAAAGAGTCATTTCATGGTTAAGAGTGGTATAGTACTTGGGCACTTGGTTTCTCATGAAGGGATTGAGGTTGATAGGGCTAAGATTGATGTTATAGCGAAATTGCCCCCACCTGTTGACGTAAAGGGGATTAGGAGTTTCTTGGGGCATGCGGGTTTCTACCGTAGGTTTATTAAGGATTTTTCAAAAATCTCTCAACCCTTGTGTCGTTTGCTTGCCCAAGATGTGCCTTTTGTGTTTGATCATGATTGTATGCATGCATTCTCTGTGTTGAAAGAAAAGTTTACTAGTGCCCCCGTGGTTGTAGCCCCGAACTGGAATGAACATTTTGAAATCATGTGTGATGCTAGCAATCACGCTGTAGGGGCTGGTTTAGGTCAACGGGTAGATAAGATGCTCCGTGTAATTTACTATGCTACTTCTACCTTAAATCATGCATAGGTGAATTACACAACCACTGATCAGAAAGAGATGTTTGCTGTTGTCTTTGCTTTAGAGAAATTCCGCCCTTATATCATAGGCTCTGAAGTAATTGTCCATAGTGACCATTCAGCTTTAAGATAATTGTTAACCAAACCTCAAGCCAAGCCTAGGTTGATCCACTGGGTACTTCTCCTTCAAGAATTCGACTTAGAGATTAAGGATAGGAAGGGGAGTGAGAATTGTGTGGCCTATCATTTGTTCAGTCTCTAATCCCCGAGTGTTAGACTCTTGCATGAGACTGTTGCTAATGATTTTTCTTATGAAAATGCCTTTGCTGTCTCATCTTCCCGTAGTTATTTGAAATTGTTAATTATCTTGCTTGTGGGAGATGAGACTGATCTAACTTTCGGGAGAGGCGTTTTTAACCTTGTGCGAGCAATATTTTGGGACGAGCCATATCTGTTCAAATTCGGGAAGGATGATGTGATCCGCCGATGTGTGCCTGAGGAAGAGCAATCCCAAGTATTGGAAAGGTGCCACAACGGCTGTGGTGGAGGCCATTTTGGTGGACAAAAAACAGCCTTCAAGGTGCTCCAGTCGAGATTCTACTGGCCATCATTATTCAAAGATGCCCAAACGTTCTACCGTGCTTGTGACCGATGCCAGCGCACGGGATCTATAGGTGCCCGAAATGAGATGCCCCTCAATAATATTCTTATCGTAGAGATTTTTGATGTGTGGGGAATTGATTTTATGGGACCTTTCCCTAAGTCGTTTAGTTTTGAATATATTCTGCTTGCCGTTGACTACGTGTCCAAGTGGGTCGAGGCTATCCCCACTAGGACATGTGATTCTTACGTTGTTTTGAAGTTTGTGCAGGAGAATATACTTTGCAGGTTTGGTTTTCCTCGAGCAATTATTAGTGATGAGGGAAAGCACTTTTGCAACAAGTTATTTGAGAAGTTGATGAAAAAGAATGGGATTAACCACAATGTGGCGACGCCTTACCTCCCACAGATATCGGGACAAGCCGAGACTAGTAATCAACAAATCAAGGGGATTTTAGAGAAAATGGTCCAACCTTCTCGAAAGGATTGGTCCACCAAACTTCCCGATGCACTTTGGGCGTACCGCACCGCATACAAAAGCATCCTTGGGATGAGCCCTTATCGTTTGGTGTTTGGGAAAGCGTGTCATCTCCCGGTGGAAATTGAGCACAAGGCCTTGTGGGCTATCAAAACCATTTCTTTGGAGATGCAAGAAGCTTCCAAGCGTAGGATATTACAACTCTCGGAACTTGGAGAATTCTGTAATGAGGCATACGACAATGCTCGAATCTACAAGGATAAGGTGAAAGCCCTCCACGACAAACACATTGTGCACAAAGATTTGAAGCCCGGAATGAAGGTCTTGTTGTTTAATTCCCGACTGAAGCTGTTTCCCAGAAAATTGAAGTCTCATTGGAGTGGCCCGTTCATTATAAAGGAGGTGAAGCTGTATGGTTCGGTTGTGCTCATTAAAGAAGGTTCGGAGGAATCGTTCGAGGTCAATGGTCAACGTGTGAAGCCTTATGTAGAAATGGATCCGACCTCCGTGACAGTGGAATCTATTTCCGTTGCTGATCCCCCATTATCATGATCTATTCTCGTCAAGCTAATGACAGTAAACAAGCGCTTCGTGGGAGACAACCCACGTTTCTTTCTGTTCTGTTTGTGTTTTCTTTTCGTTTTGTTTTTGTTTGTGTTTTTATCTTTGTTTTGGTTTTGTGTGGTGCAAGAGGAGTTATTTTATCTAGAATTGGAACATGGATCGAAAAAGATGAAGTGTGGAAATCACGTCCAGGGAGGTACCCCAGGCGTCGGATGCATCCAAACCGGCGTTGTGAGCATGCGAAATCACATCCAGGGAGGTACCCCAGGCGCCGAACGCATCCAAACCGGCACCGCGAGCATGCGAAATCGCGTCCAGAGAGGTACCCCAGGCGTCGGACGAACCCAAACCGGCGTTGGGGTACTGTTGAAAGAGAATACAGGGAGTTTACCCAACACCGGACACGACGAACCGGCGCTGGGTACGAATCAAAAATAGGCATAGAAGCTGACCCAGTGCCGGACGCAATGAAACCAGCGCTGGGTCCTTTATTTAAAAATAAAAATAAAAATAAAAAATAAATAATATATATATTTACGTGAGTTAGGATTTTCTAACTCCTTTATTTTTTTTCCTTCAGCGCCGCTCCTCTCTCCCAAACGCCCATTTCGTCAAACGCTTCAAGCTCCGTCCGGTGCCCCCACTCCGTCTGGCGTTTTCACCTCAGTGCCGTGCTCTCCTTCCGCACTGCCCTCAGCACCGCTCGCTTATCTTCCACGTGCCCAGTGCCCGTTCCACCTCCGTCCGACACTTTGCTGAAGCGTCGCGCGCCTCACGTACATTCCTCGATCTTCGTCCGGCGCTCAATCGCCGCACGCCCAGCGTCCGCTCCACCTCCGTCCGGTGTTTCTCTCCGTGCGGCTCAGCCCAACGCCCGTCTCGTTTCCGTCCAGCGCTGCCTTCAAGCGCCGTTTGCCCAATGCCGTGCCTCAACTCCAAGCGCCCCAGCGCCGGCCTCCATCTATCCAGTGTTTTGTTCACGACGTGCGCCTCGCTCCCCAGCGCACGCTCGCCTCGCATCCGACGCTCGCTTTCGTCCACTTTCTTTCAGTGTCGCGCACCTCGCGTAATCCAGCACCCGTTCAACCCAATCCGGCATTTTCCTCCGAGACTTAGTCTCGATCCGGAATTCAGTGCCCTCTCACACGTTTATCAACATGGTTTGGACTAAGAATGCTACCGGGTCAAGTTCTCGTCATCCGCGAGACGACGATGTTCCTATGGAGGAACCAGTGGAGGATATCAGCATATTGTACTCAGCCACAATCTCTATTTCTAATCCGGTGGAAGGTACACAATATCGACGATTTGCTTTTCAAGATATCACTCCTCTGCGTCAATTCAATTGACAATTGATGCAAAGTTTAGGTCTTGAGGATAGAGTAAAGAAATATTTGAAGAATTTAGGATTGCTGCAATATGCTATGATGGATTTGCCTGGTTACTCTCCGTTATTAATTGAATTTTACTGTACGATGAATATTGATGATGAATCTGATACTTTGACCTATCGTCTGTTGGGGAAGAGTATGCTGTCACACCTCGTATTATGAAGGGGGTGTTCGGATTTCCGACTTTAAGTGCACGTGGTGTACCCCCTTCATTCAATGTCAGAGAGGCTTGGCATGAATTATCAGGGTATAACAACTGGTCATCAGTTGGAATGCCGAGTGGATTCATCAAAGATGCAGCATTGGCAATGGTCCTTAAATATATAGCATTCAGTGTTTTCGAAATGAGCAGGACAACAAGGTCAATACTACTGAGGTCTTCTTGCTCACATGCGTCGTAAAGAAGTCAAAGGTCTCACCGACATTCTTCATTTGGGAACACTTGTAGCTGGTTCAGCGGCGGAAAAAATGTCGGCCGACCTTGTGTCAAATCCCTACTGGTCTAGCAATCCATTTAGGGATTATTAATAATGATGGATGCCATATTCCTGGGCAAGATCTGATACGACCTAAGATGATTGATCTTAGTGAGCTTCGAGGAGCCCCTTTTGCATATAACGAGACAACCCTAGTACCTCATAATTTGAGGAATTGCGTGAAGAGATATATGCATGCGGCTCGCAGAAGCCCAAGCAGCAGGTGCAGGACCATCTCATGCACCTCCGGGTTATATAGCCATTTTTGACACTACCCTTGCATCGGAAGATGAGGGAGACGTGGCAAGAGAGGATACTAAGCCGGTTCAGAGCAACGCCGATCCTAACAACCCATGGTTCCCTTCATAGCATGGTGCATCCGAGCAAGGATACAACTTCATTCGTGAAGAGTTGGGTCAGTTTAGGAGTGAATTAGCTGGCCACTTGACAAAGTTTCGTCAAGATATCTACTCTTGATTTGATCGGCAAAATCAACGTCTTGACGAACAGAATCAATTGTGGCATGAGCAGAACAAGCGCTGGAATCAATATAATCAACAAATGATTGAGCAGAATCAGTGCATGGCTGCTCTTGAGGCTCAGTGGAACGCTTAGACCACTTTTCATGGCGCTCCACATTCACCACCGCCGTCTGACCAATAGTGATTCATCACTATTGGAGTGTATGTGTTTTTTATGTTTTTGTGTGCATCGTTTGGTTTTCGTTGTTTTTGCTTCTCTTTGTTTGCTGTTTTTGTAGGTTTTGTTTTGTGCTTGATGCCCCGCCTTTCCATTTCTTCACTTTCAGGGAAGTCGCCTCTACCTTTTTTCATTATATATATATATATATATATATATATTTATATATATATTTTCTTGTTTTAAGTGTGGGGGGGTTTCATTTTCTGTTTTGTTTGTGTTTGTCGTTTCCTGTTTCGTTTTGTGTTTAGTCATTTCTTAAATTTTTGTTTGGATTAGAGAGGATTTTATTTTTCTTGAAATCAATGGTGCCTGAAGAATTATGCTTTAAGTTGAATTAATTGTGTTTTGATCTGAATTTCATTGCATCTTGATATATGGTTTTTAGTGTGATGGAACTTAGGTGTCAATTTGAACTGTGGGAGATAATTAGGAAGCTGTGATTAGACAATGTGTGTGATCGGGGGTCATATACTTCGTACATGGAACCCTTTTCTTGTATGATTTTTAAAAAAAAAGAAAAAGAAAAGAAAAGAAAAAAAAAAAAAGAAAATCATAGTTGTGAAATAAGTGGGCTTAAAATTCGAATAAGGGGCTCTACCCTCTTGCTTGTGTTGTCTCTCGAATGGAGACTCTATGCGATGGGTATAGATATCTACGTTAGGATACTCGATTGTACAACTTGAAGGTTCCACCTAACGATTATTGTCCTATAATTGGTTTTAAGTTCCACATGTTTATTTATTTTTATCATTGGGATATCTTACATGAAAGGGAACCATATGAGTTGTATATTGATTTCTGAAATCATGTTGAGTCGAAGCACAACTGTTCTATGATAAGTCACATGTCACGACCCCATTCCGGACCAACCCGGACTGGAGGGCGACTAGTACTAGGAGTAGTACTTTAGGGGTTACATGAATAAACTAGAGATGCGTGAAAATAAGCTAACATGCTTGAGCAATCGAGATGATATTATATTGTTTTTGAAAGGTTTAGCCATCGGACCCCAAAACTTGGCCCGATCCGATGGGCCTCAATAGTTTAAAAACATAAAAGCGTAAATAAGGGGAGTTCGAGTGTAGCGGCGAAGTGTGTGAATACATATATGATGATATGCATTGAGGTATAAACCACAAATTCAGTAGAATCGGTCGAGGACCTTTGGACTCCTCAACACTTTCCCATCATCACCATCAGACTCAACCTCGCACATTTAAAACAAACATGCGGGGCTAAGTACAAGAAATTGCACTTAGTGGACTCATGCGAAAACATTTGATAAGTTTGGATTACGCTGCCAATATCAAGTAAGTCACAGGGGTTTTAGTTAAAAATGCCTTGTGCTTACCAAATCATTTTCAGTTCGTAAACATAGCTCGGCCGAGCATTTTCTTGGTGTGTATGGTCCGTATCTCATAGTCACAATACATAATAATAAATAATTAAATAAACGTCGAGAGGGAGGCCTCCCATCTACGACGCCGTGACCGGCCGTAATCCCGTACAGCACACAGTCACTCTCTGCAAGCATATGTTAACACAGCGTATAGTTCCAACCTTCACGCCAATCCTAGCCAGGCATTTCACATCCGGCACAGGACCCGACATTAAAAGGGTTGGGTGCTACCACAACAATTGATATAATAGTTCCAACCATCTCCACAGCCCTACCCGGGCAAACAGATAGGATCCATACACAAAACGAAATATTTTTGGCAGGTAATGCAGTAAAACATTTGATAACAGTTGTAGAATAAATATCGTAAATAAACTCATTTGGAATAACATTAAAGTCACATTTTAGTGGGGTAAAAAAGACCCACATTTAAAGATAAAACCCACATTTTGAGGTAAGAAAGGAAGCCCACGGACTATGGTTCGTTGTAAAGTCTAGGAGTTCGTTTGTTCGTCAAAATCCGTCATTGCGTTTGCGTCCACACCTACGGCGAGGTTTTAGTGCGTCGCTCAAGTCTTTCGAGACTTTCGAAAACTAAGATAAACTTGATATTTCATATCGTTGTGGTGAATTCTTAGTGAATTGAACACGTCTCTAACACGTATCACGATTGACTTGTTCTCGATTCTTGAGATCTTTCAACGATATAAAATGCGTTTTCGATATATGGATTTCATTTGTGAAATCCTTTCTTACTAATGGGTATCATACTCAATTAGTATATCTTCACGTCTTGACGTATTTATAAGCGTATAATCGTCGTTTGACTTAAAAAGTCAACGAAGTCGACATTGATCAACAAAGTCAGCGATTTTGACCTTTAATAATAGTAACTTCTTACTATTTTGTTTTATAAATCGAATTTGATCGATCTGAAAGCATAAAGTCCTATTGCTCGGTTTATCTTGTAAATCGAGGGCTTATAATTATTTTCGCATTTTAATAACCCTTTTATAAATAAAAGCGTATTTTGGTATTTTAAAGCGTTATAAAATGAGCGTTCGTCTCAAACATAGCAATCTATGTTTATAAAATTTTGTAAAATTTAAAACTGTCCAGAATATCATTTGATAAATTTTCATAAATAAACTGCTTTTTAAAAAGTTTTAAAATCCTTATTAATTATCGATAATTTCGATAATTAGATTAAAAATACTAAATGACCTTTGAAAATTTTTCTAAATTCATATAGTGTATTATTACACACTATAGTCCAGAATATGAATTTATGAAATTCATATTATGCTGTTTGCTAATTATTTATATATATACATATATATATATTCGCGGTAATTCACAATAATAGGGAATAATCATCCAAAAATTCCCAAAATTGATATATACTTATTATAACATCCCAACATCAGTATATAATAATTATATAACCCATAGTTACTCATAACTATTTATTTCACAAAATGTAACAATATTCACGGTAATATAAGATAATTACCCAATAAATAGCAAACAATTTCTAAAAATTCTAAATAAATTCCAACATCAATAAACATTATATTATAACATTGTAACATTATAACATCAACCAAAATAATTTAAATCGTCACCATATGAGCTTTGCAAGCTCTCGGCTTTTTCGATTTATTTTAGCATTTGGTTTTCAAAAATTCCAATAATTATATACTATGTTTATACACTATAGTATATTAATATAACATCATATAATCATCAAGAACTAATTAAATCATCACCATATAAGCTTGTAAGCTTTCGGTTTATTTGATTTAAATAGGTAATTGATTTCCAAAAATTCTAATTAATTTACACAATGCATAAATAATATACTAAAGCATTAAAACACTATTACATGTTCAAAAATAAAATCATACATTAACCTATACATACCATATGCTCTCGGCCCTCTTGAAATAGTTAGCAAATGATTTTCAAAAATTTCTAATTAAAACATATATCATATAATCAATACATTAAAGCATCTATATGTCATCACAAGCTTAAAATAAAATTTATACACCATGGTACACACTTGAGAAGCTCACGGTATTAATGAAATTTTAGGCTAGGGTTTTCCAAAAATTTTAATTAACATACCATAGGTTTAAATCATAACATACATCAATATTTCATCATCAAAATGTTCAAGAAATAATCGGTCATCTCATATGTATTTTTAACATTTTCAAAAATTATTTCAAACATACTATATGGTTCGAAAATAATATAGCATGCTAGATCCATTCAAAAATCAAATGAACAACAACATATGATTATCTAAGCATACATTTCATATATTTTTCAAATAAATCATCAAGAACAACATTCTCATGCTCAAGAACATTAAAACCTACATATACATACATATAGCATTCGAACACAACAACATATATATATATATAAAACAGTTCGAAAATTTCAGAATAAATAGGGTGAAAAATCGTTACTAATGGTCCTTATTTACCTTGGATATGGTATTGATTCACAAGAAACAATATAGTATAAATGTTTGGAGAAGAAATGGAGAAGAAGAATGGAAGAAAATCTGAAAATAATGGGGGTGTTTGGCTCGGTTCTTGGCTGAAGAAAGGAGAGAGTGGAGAGGAAAATGGGAGTTCAAAAATGGGAGTGATGGTGTATAATGATAGTGAGGTGTTGAAGTGGAAGAGTCCCCCTAGTATCTACCCTCTCTCTCTCGATTTTTTTGGCCAAGAGAATGGCTAAAATCTGCAGCCAAATGATGAGGATTATGTGATGATTAGGCTAGGTTTAAAAGCTAAGCCATGCATTGGGTAGAAAATAGGTGGAGCTCATGCCTTGTTTAATGAGGGTGGCCGGCGGTTTTAGGGTGTGTAGGGGTAGGATTTAATTTATTTTTGTACCATAATACAATGTATTAATCCTAGTATAGTTCATAGATATATAATACATGCCATAAAAATAATTAAATCATCCCAAGGACACAAATTCGAAATTACCGATTTTAATTTGGAAAAATAGGTATATAAATACAAATCACACCTATTATTGATACTCATGCTATTTTCGATCCAAATGTACACATGTATATCATAATATATAATTTAGATATTGAATAATAGCATAGAATAAAATTATAGCATTAATTTATGCATAAGAAACCCTAATTTCGAAAATTAGATTTCGAAATTTATAAAAATTTGTTATCGAGTTTTAATGCTCCAAAAACTGATTTCATAGCTTAATAACACTCATATATATTATATTATAAAGTTTAGATACCATAGGATAATTTAATGGTATCATTTCATGTGATAAAACCCTTATTTATAAGATTAGGGTTTTCGAAATTACAAATTGAAATAATCGAGTTTAATAACTCAAATATTGATTTTAATAATCCTTAATACTGTAATTATATAAAATAATAATAGGAAACTAATTATTATAATTTCCTGAGCATTAAACTCATTTTGAAAAATCTACAGGCGTTGACGTTCAAAACGTCTCAAAACGTTCAAAATCGACTCATCTCAAAATGGTCGCAGTAAGTTCATACTTACTAAACAAATATATCCCTTTTAATAAAGGAATTAAGATGGAAATTAATTCCAAGCTTCACTGCTCAGAAAATTTCATGAAAAGCTGACGTTCGATACGCGTTTGATGTTTAAAAATATTGACGAATCATTTCGTAATATTTCAATCCTTTAATTCACAATCCTTAGTGAATTATGAAAAGGAATTCGTTATAACGATATCGTATCGAAAACACAAGGTTCGATGTCGTAAAAAGATAATATACGGCAAAAACCCTAATTACGGGTTTAGAAAACCGTAATTGTATATTTGTTTCTTTGGAATATTACATCACATGTTTGGATTGATGAATGAGGATCATTATATTGAGAATTATAGTATTAAGATGCATTGAAACGATGTGAATATGTGATTGATTCTATTTGAAGTATTGATTCTATATGTACCATTCTCTACAAGAAACTAAAATTTGCTCGAGGACAAGCAAAGAGTTAAGTGTGGGGGAGTTGTTTTGCATATTTTTGTTATGTTTTTCTTTATTTGTTTTAGATAATTTGGTTCCTATTTGGTTATATTTGAATATCTTTTAAAGCTAATTTGCGATAATAAAAATCGCTAATTAGGGTTTTGTTTCGGTAATCGAAATAGTGAATTTATCGAAGCCCGATTTCAACTTTCCATGATACGAGGATCTTAGGATCATATTCACTAATAACTAGTGAATTAAGGAATATAGTTTATATTATTCATTCGAAAGTATAATTCTAACGTCGATTAAATTTCGATAGTTAGTCCTACGATATTTTCTAAGTGACGAAGCTTAGAATTAAATTCCTTATTAATGAAAGGAATGAATAAAGTGAGTAAGACCTTATTATGAACATTTTTGGAGATGATACGATTAGTGTCGGTTTGAGACGTTTTGAACGTCAACGTTTAGAGACGATTCTAAAACTTAGTTTAATGATCAAGGAATTATAATATTTAAATTCCTATGATTATTTTATGTAATAATAGCATTATTTAGTATTAAAATAATGCTAGAGAATTAAGGAATAAAAGTTGAACAATTAAGCTAATTTTCGAAAACCCTAATTTCGAAAATTAGGGTTTCGTGATTTAGAATAGTTCTAAATATTTTTGTATGATTTAATTCATCATATAAGACTTATAATATGTCACATAGCTATATATTAGCTATTTATTACAAGAAAATAAAATTTATAGCATTATTGCTATAAGTTCGAAAATTAGGGTTTGCTTAAGCATGAATTGAATTTAATTCTTATCCAAATGATGATGTATAGTAATAATTATATTATGGAGATATTATTAAGGGTAAGATGAGTTGTATTATCAATTTTCACAAGTGGGAGGCCACTTGTATTAAGGGTGCCGAAAATCTTTTGATTTTAGGTGTGAAATGAAGAAATATCATGCTCTAATTAGTGCTATGTTATTATTATATTGATAAGATATTATTATAAGATAAGATGGAGTATGTATCCAAATTGAACAAGTAACTATGATGGTTGTCTTGTAGTGGCCGAAAAATTGGACCAAAATGAAGAAAGAAATTAAACCTTCTAACCTTATGATAATGACATATATCATAGTGTAAATATTTGACTTTTCAAAAAATGTCATGATCCTATAATGATATTATAATATATGATAGTATAAAAATAAAATTTATTTCCCTACACCTTGTAATTGTCGAAAACCATACTTATGAGAATGGAAGGTATTAAAATTTAAACTTTATAATAGTGATAAGGGTTGAGATTGTTGACTTTGAAATTATATTTTTCTAGAGCATAATTATAGAGTATAATCATCAAAACAATTAAGGGTCATCCTTGGTGAATTGAAAGTGCCGTGCACTTTGTGAACAAAAGAAAGAAATATTTTCTTCTTTCTTTGAAAATGATAGGAATTGATGGTGATACACATTAATTATGGGATAAGATGACAAATTAAAGTATGTTATAAAAGAAATAAAAATCTTATCTCTAGCATACAAGTTGGACGAAATTGTTGACAAAATGGTGCAGGTGTATTAAGTTATCATTTTATGTAATAATTGGGTGCAAGTGGACAAGATCTATAAATAATAGCATAAGGTCACATTTCTCCCATTTTGTTCACCTTAGGACCGAAAATAAGGGAGAAATTTTTTGAGAGAGAGTTCATCACTTTGTTCCCAAATTTTAGATAGAAAAACGTTGCCACCGATAATAGACTCCGATTAAAGGTTAGAAACGTTACGAGCTTTGTATACATGTTAGAATTTTCGATTTTCATCCATTAAATCTTGTGTTATGAGCTTAGTTCAATTATGATGGAATTTTAAGAAATATTGTTTATATGCTAAGTTGTTTAGAAACTATGTTTATATGATGTTCCTAAGCATATGTTATGAAATTAGTTTAAAGTTGAGCATGAATAAATATTTTGTGAAAGGACCGAAAGTTATGATGTTCATAGGTTGATGAAAATGATTTTTTTTTCATTGTTGATTTGAGCATGAATTAATGATCTATGGTATTAAATAAGCTTATATGATTTTATGTAGAATTTTTGGAAAAACATTAGTGTACATTTTCGAAAATACCGAAAATTATAGAAAAATATTTTGTTGATATATGATTCATGTTTAAATGATATTATAGCATATTAATGATGTAGATTCATAATATAGTGTAGTATGAATTTATTGGAATTTAAGAAAATTAAATTGACCTAAGTCATATTTTCGAAAATATGGGTCTAAGACATCTTGATGAATAATTCATATATGATGAAAATTATGTTATAGTGATGATATATGGTGATGATTATGTATTATGTAATTTAATTAGAATTTTTAAAAAATGTTTGTTAAGTATAATGAAATTACCGAAAACTATGTACTATAATTATGTGATGTATAATTTTTCTATGGTCAATATTATTACATGTTATTGATCCTAGATTAATATAGTGTATTATGTGAATTTATGAGAATTTATACATAAGTCTTGGTAATTAAACCATGAGGACCGAAAACGATAGAATATGATATTAAAAGTTTTAAATTTATTTTATCAAGTAGAATCACATAATATGTTCTAAAAATATGTTTTAGACATACTATGAATTTGTGTGATTTTTAGAATGAGTTATGTTAGGTTTACGTCAAAATATTTTACTAATTGACGTAAGGTTGAAAAATAAAGTGCTTTGTGTAAATTATATCATACTTGTGCGTATTATTGAGTATGATTGTTGAATAACGTGAAAAATCGAGACTTATGATAATATGATTAGAAATCGATTGAAAATCCATTTATATGAAAGCTTATTGATATATATGAATAAATCGAAAAATATATGTTAATAAAAGTCAAAGACGTTGACTAAAGTCTAAACGTATGAAATACGTTAGTACGTGATCAAAGTGATGTGTACGTCTAGTAGGAATACAGTTTACGATGATCAGATACGCTAAGACGTTTAAGACGTATTGAATTGGTTAGAGAGATCCCTGAATCTTATTAGACTTGGACGTTTCAGAAAAACGTGACCATCGTACTAAATTAGTTTCTTACGTAGAGATGGAACGCGACGTGATCGTTGGCGTTAGAAAGTAACTTTGTTGAAAAGCTACGTACCAGGTGGGCTTTACTCGAAAACCCTTTTATTTATTATGCTTTCTTCGAAATGCAAAGTATTTAATTACAGTACTTCTGTTGAGAAATGATGATGAGATAATTACCTGCCCAAAGTGTTTATGTTTTTATGTATGGATCCTATCAAGCAGTTGGGCAAGCCAACTGTGAAAGTGAAAAAGTTGTTGGGTCGCTCCCAACTTATTATAGCGAATTCGTATCCTTGCTAGAACTCGCAGGATGATTGAAATTGAATCTCGTGCCGGAGTGGCGAGATCGAGATGTGCACTATAGGTGACTGTGTGCTGAAAGAGTTCTCGGCCGGTCACAGCGTCCGTGGAAGGAGGCCTCCTTCTACGGCTTGAGATGAGTTTATGAGATGAGATTATGAAAAGTGATACGGATCATACATACAAGAGAAAATGCCTGCGCAGGCGATGGTTTTTAGAAAATTAGAAAATGTTTTAGTAAGCGCAAGGTCTTTTCAATAAAACCATTGTGTCTTACCCAGAAGGGGCAGTGTAATTTAAAGTTGATCAAATGTTTTGGCAATGAGCCCACTGAGTGCATTATTTGTACTCAGCCCTGCATGTTTGTTTTTAAATGTGCAGGTTGAGCTGATTGATGGGATGGAGCAGTGTTGAGCAGTCGGATCCTTTGTTGCTGATAGTAGAACCTTGAGTATACATCGTCACATGTGTACTTCACATGTTTTCCGCTGCTAGATTATGAAGTCATATCTATATTATGTTTTGTCAAACCTTAAACACTTGAAGTTCTAGAAATATCCCCGATATATGTCATACCATTCAGTGTTCTATGTTATTATTCGTTACTTAATCCCGTTTCAAATAACAGTCCCTACTAATCCGTACTTTGGGTTGGCGGGCTGGTACAAAGTGGTATCAGAGCAATTCGTTCCTTGAAACCCCCAAAAAAAAAAATCCTTCTTTCAAAAGTTAAGTCTAGATTGAGTCACTAGACTTCTAGAGATCAGCTGACTATGCTCAACACTCCATCACATCAAGCTCAACCGGAATGAGGTAAATGATTTCTTCGCAAAAGTTTTGAAAAATAAGAGATTCTAAGAATATGCAGGTATGGGACTGCATATTCATGGAAAACTTAAAAGATTTGATATGCGTTAGGAAAATGATTTTCTCAGTTTTGAAAATGAAAAGTTTGAAAGTAAATGTCTCTTTCTCAAAGTTTTGAAATGAGAAGTTTGAAATTGGGAAATGATGTTTCCAAAGAAGTGAAAGTTATGAGAATTTGTTGAAAGTAAAAGTTTTTGCAAATGTTGCAATAAAGTTTTATGTGTAAAGAGAAAAGTGATATGATAATATCAATAGTGTTGGTTCGCTACCAACATATGATGAATGTTTATGAGGAGGAATGTTATATGAGGAGGATGTTATGAAAGTTGTTGGTTCGCTACCAACGTATGATAATGTTATATGAGAAAGTGTTGACATTGAGATGTCAAAGATGATATGTTGAATTCTTGGAAATCAAAAAGGTACATGAGTACTGATGAGCATGTTATGAATAATTGAAATTTTTATTTCAAATCTCAAAGTTGTCATGAAAGATGATTGATATGATGTTTTAAAGTCATGAAAAAAAAAGACAATATGAGAAAGATGATGACAGTGATATGAGAAAGTATTGACGATATGTCAAAAGTGAAATGTTTGAATTCGTGGAATTCAATGAGATTTATTGTTATGAACAAAGTTATGTTATCAAATGTTTAAATTTCTGAAATTTCAAGTGTTGATGACAATGAGTATGTTATCCCAAAAGAACAAAGACTGTTTAAGTCGCATGATCCCTTTTCGAAAGAACATAGAAAGAGAACTATGAGAATTTTAGTCTATCATGAGACAGAAACGAAATCAAAATGAGAATTTCGAGTTGAATGACAAGAACAATGAGAACAAAGAGGAGAAAATCAAAGAGCAAAGATGAGAATGATGATGTTGAGATGATGAATGTCACTATACTACAGGACATGAGTATAGTCTTTTGTTTGGATGTTCACGTATGACGGAAATCCAAACTAACTATGACTTTCTCGTTAGGAACGAAATAAGAATGTGATCAAATAAACAGTTGATACTAATCTTGTGACGTACATAGAACGAGAACTCTACAGTGAGACAGAAATCTTAGAATGCTACTAGAAGGTAAGATTCTCAATAGTACAAGTAGAGCTATAGAATATGTGTACATGAGAACCTTTGATGACTACTAAAATGAGTTGTATAAGGTTTCAAATTTTTATTCATTACCCAATTCCTGTCATTGAGTTTAACTCTATGACCTAGTTCCAATAGAGATATCATTTGAGTTCTCACTCCTTGTGAAAGAAGTTTACAATCGGAAAATTTCATAAAGCGTCCTTTTGAAACCAAACTTGCATGTGACTGAGAAAGTATTTGTGACGGGTTTGGCCAGCCCATATGACCAAAGAAATCTCAGTAGTTGTTATTCTGGTTTTCGGACCCTACCTCCCAATTATTCAGTTCAAAGAACATGTTGATTAAAACCTTCAAAGAATGTCATCTTGAAATTCAAACCTTTATCATTTGTAAGTTGTCATGATGAATTCTCTTCAATCCTTGAAACCAATAAGTATGACGTAGGTTGACTATCTTGTCACCTAAAAGTTTCAGATCAAGTAAAGTGATAGACATCAAGATATGATGTAAAGAAGTTCTCGATGAGACGAGATATATTTCTCCCCTATGATACACATAAATGTAAGGATCCTTGATGGGCTTTCCCAGTACTGATAACAGTAAAGATATACCTCCACGTAAGTGTATGATGATTAAGTTATGAACGAGATACTCTTTAGCATTAAGTGCTAGAGTAGAAGTAAAGAAAAGTATATGATATCCTTGGGATATCACCTCCTCTTATTATGTCATAATGAGAAAGAATACAACTTATCTTTAAGATAGTTGATTGTCCTTAAGACCTCGTTAGTAGGTTGGACATGTTTAAAGTATGGAGATGAATAATACTCATTTGATGAATATAAAGGGATGATAGCATCTCAGTTAACAAGTCTCTCCCTTTATCCGTAAATCGATAAGATTATGTTTAGGTGGAATTGATTCCAAATATTTGAGACTTTGGTTAAACCAATGATAGTGAGATCGATGGATTATAAATAATGAGATATGTGAATAGCTAGGCTATTCCTAGTTTTTAAACCAAGTATGGGGAAGATACCCCGAAGTCAAGACTTAATAGTGAAACATTGGTACTTGGAACTTAAGTTTTGATGTACAAACGTACTACCTTACCAGTCTAGATTATAATGATGACGGTCTTGATCCTAAAAGTGAGAATCAAAGTATAACGAAAGTAATATGACTTTCGGATATCATGCTCAAGAAAAGAAGCAAGAGTTAAGAATAGCTGAGGAAACTACAAGCTATACAGTTATGAGATAGCCTTGGGATATGATATAAGTTTTACAAACAGTCTGATTACGATAAGTAAAGTAATTCCTTTGAAGTAAAGAAGGGAATTAAGAAGTAGATTTATTATTTGAGATAAAACCGTCGTACTCTAAGTCATATAGAGACAAAGGGGCTTATCTTATGCGTGATTTAGTAATTAATAAGCAAGATAACTTTTAAAAGACGATTGCGGAAATACGTTCAAGCGAACAAAGAAAGGGATTCACAAGGAAGAACCTTTATGCAAACCTAATTGGAAAGTTTATTCCTCATACTTATGCGGTGATCAATAAAGTGAAATATTGGGTACCCCAGCATTGAAAGGAAGTAAACATAGAATGTCGAGAAGATGGTAAGGATATATGACGTCAAGGCAAAAGTATGATGCGTTCCCAGTGAACAAAGGATTTTAACTTATGTGAAACCACTTAGTCAAACCAATGAAGATTAAGAGAAATGACGTATATCCAAAGAGGATATTACATATGATAGCACAACAAATGCTAATATAGGGATTCTTCTTGAAAGGATTTTTAAAAGAAAGAATATATGGAAGATATATTCTAAAGAGCGATAAAGAAGAAAAAGGAAGTTGAATCATTCATACTGGTTAAGAAAGTATGATAATGACAGAACGAACAAAACCAGGAAAGCCTGGTAGGTAAGAGAAAACTTCTCAGCATACCTAAAATACTTTTGTTTGAGACAAGTGCTTCATATTCATTATCACAAGAATAGTAAAAGCATGCGTGGACACGTTAGGACTCAAATCAGAATAAGCAAATCAAGGGATGAGAATTTCTTTACTTAAAGGAAGGATCATGGTCGCCACACGTATTTACTCGAACTTAGAATTGAACCTTGGATCACTTAAGACTTTGGTAAAGAACTTGAACATAATACCTATATGAGATGTAGATATAATCCTAAGAATGGATTAGTTAGTCGAAAACCATTCCACGATCCTGTACAAGGGGAGGGAAATTTCGTTCCATTTCTCCAGACAAGAAGCTACGAGTTTCTATGGAATCCACCTGGGAAAGAAAATTCCGACTATATCCGCACTGCAAATAAGGAGAATAATAAACAAGAAGGGATGTCAAGCATTCCTTGTTTATCTAAACAGAGAGGAAAAAGCGGAAATAAAGGTCGAGGATGTGGAAAATTATTCAAGAATTTCCAGACATTTTTCCGACAACTTATCAAGATTACCCCCTGATAGGCAGCTAGAGTATTACTATCAACCTAGAACCATTATTAAACCTTGTCAAAAGTACTTTTATCGAATGGCTTCAAAGAAATTGGAAGGACAGAGATTCAAATTTAAAGGCTGTAGGACCTAAGTTTTATCGGACCTAGAGTATCACCTTAAGAAACACCCAGCTTGCTTGTCAAGAAGAAAGATGGCTCATTAAGGAAGAGCATAGATTATTGAGAAGTGAATAAACTGACACAATCAAGGATAAATGATTGTTTGATCAGTTAGGAAGAGTAAGAGTATTATCGAAAATCGATCTTAAATTTGGTTACTATCAACCTAAGGTACGAGCTAAAAATGTACCCAAAATGGCTTTCCGAACAAGATATGGCCACTATGAGTTTATAGTTGCGCTGTTCGGACTAACAAATGCACCAGCCATATGTATGGACCTCAAAGAAATCGAGTGTTCCATCCATACTTAGACGAATTGTCTTAGTCTTCATAGATGATATCCTCATCTATTCAAAGAGGAAGAAAGGACATAAGGAACACTTGAGGACTGTCTTACAAACCTTAAGAGCCGAATAACTTCTTGCCAAGTCTAGTAAATGAGAAGTTTGGTTTAAAGAAGTAATGTTCCTTAGACACATCGCGTCTTCAGAAGGAATTAAAATGGATCCGGTAAAGGTTGTAATAGTGCAAGAATAGAACTCGCCAACGACCCAAAATGAAATCCGGAGTTTCTTAAAATTTGTTGGTTACTATCAGAGATTCATAGAAGGATTCTCTAAGATAGCAAGGCCAATGAAACAGTTACACCAAAAAGGAATAAAGGTTACTTGGATTGATAAATGCGAGGTGAGCTTCCAATAGTGGATTAGATTGTATGTTAATGCAAGAGAGAAAGGTGTTAGCCTATGCATTATGATAACTTAGACCACATGAATTAAATTATCCAACTCATAATCTGGAACTAGCAACAGTAATACACGTCTTAAGTTATGGAGACATCACCTTTATGAGATAAGGTGTGAGATCTTCACCGATCATAAAAGTTTGAAATACTTCTTTCAGCAAAGAAAGTTGAACATGAGGCAAAAGAGATGGCTCGAATTAGTAAAGGACTACAACTGTGGTATAAATTATCACCCAGGAAAGGCAAAGGTAGTAGTTGATGCCTTGAGTCGTAAAAGTCAATCCAAATTAAGATGTTTCTTAACAAGAAAAGAGAAACTCGTTAAAGAGTTTAAGAAATGGAGATAGAAATAGTGGAGTAACCAGAGACAATCATGAGCTGTATTGCTACACTCACTCTGACGTCTGACTTAAGGAAAAGGATAATAAAAGAACAAATGAAAGATGTCAAAGTCGAAAGGGGTAACACTGCTATATGAGTAGTAGTGGATCGACTTACTAAAAGAGCTTATTTTCTGCCTATACGAATTACTTATGGATCCAATAAGTTAGTTCTATTTTACATAAAGGAGATCGTACGTTTATATGAGTACCAAAATCTATCATATTTGATAGATGTTCTAAGTTTGCCTCTAGATTTTGGATTAGCTTACAAAAGAGTTTGACATGAAATTGAACTTTAGCATAATTTTTGCTCACAAACAAATAGACAGTTGGAAAGAACGATATGAACGCTTAAAGATATGTTGAGGACATTAGAGTCGAAATGAAGTACAAGTTGGAAACGCGTTTTTCCATTTATTAAGATCACTTACGACTACAGCTGTCAAAAAGCGATCAATATAACCTATCTGAGGTATTATACGAAAGGAAGTGTCGATCGCCTCTTTATGGTGATAATAAAAGTAAGAGGAAAGTTTTAAAGTTGATATTGTGAGTGAAATGATTAAGATGTTTGCCAAGATAGGCAAAGATAAAAGAAGCTTATGATAGACAAAAAGTCTTACGCTGATATGCGTAGATATGAACTGCATTTTGAATGCAGAGATAAAGTTTTCTTAAAAGTTTCTCCATTGAAAGGAATTATAATGTTTGGAGAAAGAAGAAAGTTGAGATTTCGTTTTATAGGACCTTACGAGATCCTAGAGATGATAGACCCAGTAGCCTACAGATTGGTACTTCCACCAAATTTGGGGAATGAACAGAATGTTTCCACGTGGCATAGTTAAGAAAGTACGTGTATGATTCAAAACACATGATTCATCACTATGATGTTATTCTTGAACCAAGATATGAGTTATGAGAAAGAACCTGCGACTATTTTGATCATAAGATTCAACGGTTAAGAATTAAGTGTACACCCTTGATAAACGTCCAATGGAGAACCCATGGACAAGAGAAAGCCACGTGAGAACTTGGGAATGTTATGATGAGAAGGTACCCCATGCTGTCCTAAGATATGCAAATTTCGGGACGAAATTTCTTTTAAGGGGGGTAGAATATAATATCCCGAAGTTTTAAAGCTAATTTGCGATAATAAAAATCGCTAATTAGGGTTTTGTTTCGGTAATCGAAATAGTGAATTATCGAAACCTGATTTAAACTTTCCATGATACGAGGATCTTAGGATCATATTCACTAATAACTAGTGAATTAAGGAATATAGTTTATATTATTCCTTCGAAAGTATAATTCTAACGTCGATTAAATTTCGATAGTTAGTCCTACGATATTTTCTAAGTGACGAAGCTTAGAATTATATTCATTATTAATGAAAGGAATGAATAAATTGAGTAAGACCTTATTACGAACATTTTTGGAGATGATACGATTAGTGTCGGTTTGAGACGTTTTGAACGTCAACGTTTAGAGACGATTCGAAAACTTAGTTTAATGATCAAGGAATTATAATATTTAAATTCCTATGATTATTTTATGTAATAATAGCATTATTTAGTATTAAAATAATGCTAGAGAATTAAGGAATAAAGTTGAACAATTAAGTAATTTTGAAAACCCTAATTTCAAAATTAGGGTTTCGTGATTTAGAATAGTTCTAAATATTTTTCTATGATTTAATTAATCATATAAGACTTATAATATGTCACATAGCTATATATTAGCTATTTATTACATGAAAATAAAATTTATAGCATTATTGCTATAAGTTCGAAAATTAGGGTTTGCTTAAGCATGAATTGAATTTAATTCTTATCCAAATGATGATGTTAGTAATAATTATATTATGGAGATATTATTAAGGGTAAGATGAGTTGTATTATCAATTTTCACAAGTGGGAGGCCACTTGTATTAAGGGTGCCGAAAATCTTGTGATTTTAGGTGTGAAATGAAGAAATATCATGCTCTAATTAGTGCTATGTTATTATTATGTTGATAAGATATTATTATAAGATAAGATGGAGTATGTATCCAAATTGAACAAGTAACTATGATGGTTGTCTTGTAGTGGCCGAAAAATTGGACCAAAATGAAGAAAGAAATTAAACCTTCCAACCTTATGATAATGACATATATCATAGTGTAAATATTTGACTTTTCAAAAAATGTCATTATCCTATAATGATATTATAATATATGATAGTATAAAAATAAAATTTATTTCCCTACACCTTGTAATTGTCGAAAACCATACTTATGAGAATGGAAGGTATTAAAATTTAAACTTTATAATAGTGATAAGGGTTGAGATTGTTGACTTCGAAATTATATTTTCTAGATCATAATTATAGAGTATAATCATCAAAACAATTAAGGGTCATCCTTGGTGAATTGAAAGTGCCGTGCACTTTGTGAACAAAAGAAAGAAATATTTTCTTCTTTCTTTGCAAATGATAGGAATTGATGGTGATACACATTAATTATGGGATAAGATGACAAATTAAAGCATGTTATGAAAGAAATAAAAATCTTATCTCTAGCATACAAGTTGGACGAAATTGTTGAAAAAATGGTGCAGGTCTATTAAGTTATCATTTTATGTAATAATTGTGTGCAAGTGGACAAGATCTATAAATAATAGCATAAGGTCACATTTCTCCATTTTGTTCACCTTAGGACTGAAAATAAGGGAGAAATTTTTTGAGAGAGAGTTCATCACTTTGTTCTCAAATTTTAGATAGAAAAACGTTGCCACCGATAATCGACTCCGATTAAAAGGTTAGAAACGTTACGAGCTTTGTATACATGTTAGAATTTTCGATTTTCATCCATTAAATCTTGTGTTATGAGCTTAGTTATTATGATGGAATTTTAAGAAATATTGTTTATATGCTAAGTTGTTTAGAAACTATGTTTTATATGATGTTCCTAAGCATATGTTATGAAATTAGTATAAAGTTGAGCATGAATAAATATTTTGTGAAAGGACCGAAAGTTATGATGTTCATAGGTTGATGAAAATGATTTTTTTTAACTGTTGATTTGAGCATGAATTAATGATCTATGGTATTAAATAAGCTTATATGATTTTATGTAGAATTTTTGGAAAAACATTAGTGTACATTTTCGAAAATACCAAAAATTATAGAAAAATATTTTATTGATATATGATTCATGTTTAAATGATATTATAGTACATTAATGATGTAGAATCATAATATAGTCTTGTATGAATTTATTGGAATTTTAAAAAATTAAATTGACCTAAGTCATATTTTCGAAAATATGGGTCTAAGACATCTTGATGAATAATTCATATATGATGAAAATTATGTTATAGTGATGATATATGGTGATGATTATGTATTATGTAATTTAATTAGAATTTTTGAAAAATGTTTGTTAAGTATAATGAAATTACCGAAAACTATGTACTATAATTATGTGATGTATAATTTTTCTATGGTCAATATTATTATATGTTATTGATCCTAGATTAATATAGTGTATTATGTGAATTTATGAGAATTCATACATAAGTCTTGGTAATTAAACCATGAGGACCGAAAACTATAGAATATGATATTAAAAGTTTTAAATTTATTTTATCAAGTAGAATCACATAATATGTTCTAAAAATATGTTTTAGATATACTATGAATTTATGTGAATTTAAGAATGAGTTATGTTAGGTTTACGTCAAAATATTTTACTAATTGACGAAAGGTTGAAAAATAAAGTGCTATGTGTAAATTAGATCATACTTGTGCGTATTATTGAGTATGATTGTTAAATAACGTGAAAAATCGAGACTTATGATAATATGATTAGAAATCGATTGAAAATCCATTTATATGAAAGCTTATTGATATATATGAATAAATCAAAAATATATGTTAATAAAAGTCAAAGACGTTGACTAAAGTCTAAACGTATGAAATACGTTAGTACGTGATCAAAGTGATGTGTACGTCTAGTAGGAATACAGTTTACGATGATCAGATACGCTAAGACGTGTAAGACGTATTGAATTGGTTAGAGAGATCCCTGAATCTTATTAGACTTGGACGTTTCAGAAAAACGTGACCATCGTACTAAATTAGTTTCTTACGTAGAGATGGAACGCGACGTGATCGTTTGCGTTAGAAAGGAACTTTGTTGAAAAGCAACGTACCAGGTGGGCTTTACTCGAAAACCCTTTTATTTATTATGCTTTCTTCGAAATGCAAAGTATTTAATTACTGATTTACATTGAGAAATGATGATGAGATGATTACCTGCCCAAAGTTTTTATGTTTTTATGTATGGATCCTATCAAGCAGTTGGGCAAGCCAACTGTGAAAGTGAAAAAGTTGTTGGGTCGCTCCCAACTTATTATAGCGAATTCGTATCCTTGCTAGAACTCGCAGGATGATTGAGAATTCGAATCCTGTGCCGGAGTGGCAAGGATCAGATGTGCACTATAGGTGACTGTGTGCTTAAAGAGTTCTCGGCCGGTCACAGCGTCCGACGTGAGATGAGTTTATGAGATGAGATTATGAAAAGTGATACAGATCATATATAAAAGAGAAAATGCCTGCGCAGGCGATGTTTTTGAGAAAATAAGAAAATGTTTTAGTAAGCGCAAGGTCTTTTCAATAGAACCCTTGTGTCTTACCCAGAAGGGGCAGTGTAATTTAAAGTTGATCAAATGTTTTGGCAATGAGCCCAGAGTGCATTATTTGTACTCAGCCCTGCATGTTTGTTTTTAAATGTGCAGGTTGAGTTGATTGATGGGATGGAGCAGTGTTGAGCAGTCGGATCCTTTGTTGCTGATAGTAGAACCTTGAGTATACATCGTCACATGTGTACTTCACATTTTTTCCCCGCTGATAGATTATGAAGTCATATGTATATTATGTTTTGTCAAACCTTAAATACTTGAAGTTCTAGAAATATCCCTGATATATGTCATACCATTCAGTGTTCTATGTTATTATTCGTTACTTAATCCCGTTTCAAATAACAGTCCCTGCTAATCCGTACTTTGGGTTGGCGGGCTGTTACACCTCGGCATTCCTCGGCAGCATCAAGCATCGCGGGGTGCGCGTTTATCATGCGGGAAACCTCAGTGCGCTCGGCGAGTCATGGCCGAGATCGCTCGGCGGGCTCGACTGTGCCCTAACACCCTTCGGCAGAGCTCGGTAGGTCTCGGCGTACGTTTCTCGGTAGATCGCGTGCAGCAGTCTCGGCCGACAGCGCGCGACTCGCGCGCGGTTTGCTCGGCGGGCTCGGTACGGGTTTCTCGACAAGGCTCAAACGATGCGCGATGGAGGGGCTGTATTGTGCGGTGACTTGCTCGGCCAGGTCTCGGCAGGGGCGTGGGCGACGACGTGCGAGGTAGGGCGGCTGGGTGGCTGGACGTGCGCATGGGCTGTGCCCTAGCGCACGGCCCAGTCCACTTGGGTCGACCCGGCCCATTTTCGGCCCAGACCCATTTTTTCGACCCAAACCCGAATTTTGACCCGGTTCCATATTTTTGACCCGATTCAGCCCGATCCATTATTTCGGCCCGTTTTCAATTTTTTTGCCCAAATCTAGTTTTGACGAATCCGGCCCGTGCACGCGAGGCCCGTTTTCGAGATTTTTGTTTGAAGATCTGTACTTTGCAAATTTATGTAATAAATTAGGTAGGGAAGTACAGGATCCACGAGTGGGCTGCGATGAACGAATTTATTTTAATTTTATCGTTCAAAGCATGTCGTGGATGTTTAAATAATGCAGAAACATGCTATGTATGTTTAATTACGTAGATAAAGATATTATATGTTTTCGTGATTTGATGCGCATAGTAAGCATACTAGGTTTATCGCGTCTTTCAAGCATATTTTAGAATTTTGTGAGCAGGTTTTACATGTTGAGTTCTATAGAAAAACATGCTAGTATTACGTGATATGCATGGACAAACCTTTTGAAATAAAAAGACTAAACAAGAAACTCGACATATTAATTTCTAAAATTAAAATGTCAAGACCTCCACTTTTTAATCTCTAAACAAAGTGATACGCATTGTGAGTAAACGTCCACACGCGTGGCTTGCTTGCACTGTTTAATCATAAGTTTGTTAGATGAGATTTCTAAATAAAACATTTTAATCTATTGAGAAGTGGGAGTTTCATCTCTAAACGTCCATACGCGTGGCTTACATATACGATTTTCATAAGTTCTCTAGAGATAGATTTAAAATAAGAAGACAAAAGAATTTGGATTGGAAGCGGCATGGTCCGAGTGAGTATGCCAATTCTAAAATTCATTTTATTTGTTAAAATTGTGGTCATTGCTAGACATCACCTCAGTACAACTTCCCGAAGTCCCTTCTTGTGATAGTGATGTGGTCTAGTAAGGTCAATCATTAATTTCATTTGTCATAAGGATAAGTTGACATGGATTGAAATTAAGCGACTAAAAGGTATATTTTAGTGCGGTGGGGGTTCATGTGTGGCGCCCACACGCGTGGCTTGCATGTGAAATTCCTTGGGCGATTGGAGGTTTCAATTAATATTGTTTTATCAAAAGGTTACAATATTATTATTACGAATTATGTGCGATCGTATGCTTATGTGTTTACATTATCTTTTCAGATATGTCTCTTACACCGATTATCAATATGCTCGCACAAAATCCTCTATCCGGTCCAAATTTTATCGAGTGGAAACGAAACATTAAAATTGTTCTTACTGTCGAAGAAAATTTATTTGTACTCACTACACCCCGTCCCCAACCTCTAGACGATTTATCTACTGATGAGGAGCGCAAGGAGCACGAGAAATGGGACATATCAAATAGAATGGTAAAGTGCCTTCTTTTGGTCACCATGTGCGAGTCCCTGCAACTCCAGCATCAAGAGATGGATGATGTAGCCACAATATGGCTAAATCTCAAGAAATCGTATGAGAGTCGGACAGAATCGCTTATCATAATTTGACAAAATTAATAATGTCAAGTTCAATGAAGGAAAGCGATTCAGTGCATGACCATGTAGAGCAAATGATCAATCTCTTCGGAGAGCTCGAATTGGTTGGAGGATATATTGATAACTTAGTCAAAATTGATATAATCCTCAACACTTTGCCCAAGTCTTTTGATAACTTCCGTTATGGAGTAGTCCTTTATGATAAGAGTTATACTCTAGATTCATTCTGAGAGGACTTAGTAGCGGAGGAGCATAAAATGGGCAAGGTGCAAAGTCTTTAATCTGCACCTCAAAGAAAACCACCGCTTTATCGAAGATGAAAAGGAAACCGAATTCAAGATATGCTAGGGCTAAAGAAAAGAGTGGAGTAATACAAAGGGCTCTACCAATTTGTTTAAAAAGCCAAGGAGAAGGGCAAATGCTTTAAGTGCGGTGAGGCGGGCATTGGAAGGCTAAGTGCCCCAAGCTCGAGGCTCAGTGCGCCATTTGATTTAATGTGAAAACATGTTTAGCGACTTGTTCTACTCATTCATAGGTAGTAGATACGGGTACGACTAATCATGTTTGTTACACCTTGCAGGGGTTCCTGCGGACAAGGGAGCTGCATGATGGCGAGATAACGATCTCCATGGGCAACGCGGTGAAAGTTCAGGTCGTTGCAGTCGGAGATGTTTCTTTATGTTTTGATAGAACAATTTTAGTTTTAAAAGACGTTTTATATGTGCCGGAGTTTCGGCGGAACCTTATTTCCGTTTCCAAACTATTTATTCATGGATATTCAGTTGTTTTTGATAGTGGTGTTTCTATCATAAGAAATAATGAAGTTATCTGTGGTGGCACTTTATATAATTCGCTTTATACTATTTCTGCCAAACATAATACCTTTAATTATGTTTCATCTACTTCAAACCTAAAAAAGAGAAAGTTTTCTTCGCAAGATGACGCCACATTTCTTTGGCATCTTAGATTAGGTCACATCAATCTAAATAGGATCCAAAGACTGGCTAAGAATGGAGCATTGGGTGATATCACATTTACACCGTTCCCAGTCTGCGAATCCTGTATAGAAGGAAAGATGTCGACCAAACCCTTCAAAGCGAAGGGTTATAGAGCCAAAGAAGTGTTGGAGCTAGTCCATTCTGACCTGTGTGGACTGTTTGGTATGAATTTGTGCTTATTCTTGGTATTGTTTTACATGTCATTCTCAGTAGTTTATCCTATTTATGCCGTTGGTTCGATTATTATTTATCGATTCGGACTTACTTGGTTCATTTCAATGTTTTGCAGAAAATCGGCATTAAATATGATGAAATGAATCTGCCAAGGATCAAGTATAATGAAGAGCATCTCGACAGGAGTTCATAGGTGGCTTGTGCATAAATCGGAGTTCGAGACGAAGGAGAGCAGGCTGGCTAACGAAGTCGCGACGTTCATACGTGCCGGCTCCGTCGCACGCAGCTAGCGCCGGCGCAAGCGCGCCGCCCAGCGCGCGCACCCACTCTCCCCGCATGCCCCTCATCAGCCCGCGCGCCGCCGTGGCGCCTCGCGCGCATGCCCACGCGCCCGCGCCCGTCGCGCGTCGCCCGGTAGCGCCAGCGTGCCCGCGTCGACCAGCGCTTCGGCGTACCACGTCCGTGGCTGGCATCACCGGCTCCGCGCCCAGCACCACGCCCGCTACCCATGCCCGCCTGCGCTGCCGCTTCGTTGTGCCCGTCCGGCGTTGGGCATCACCCGCGCCATGCCTCTCGCCCTTCAGGTTGCGCCTCGCACAGCGCTTTCGGACATCTTTCTCGGTGGCGGCGAGCTCGGCCGCTCTCTCCAATTTCACGCTCATCCCTCCACCGGCGCTCATCCCACCTCAGCGCCCCGCACGCGCTGCATCCTTACCCATCTCCCGCGCTCGCCTAGCTCTCCACCTTGCGCTGACCATCCATCCAACCGCCTCGCCTCCGTGCTCGACCTCCTCGCCACCGCCGGCCTGCTGCCTCGTGCCCACCATCCGGTATAGCGTAACGATCCGGCGTTCACCCCTTCAGCGCCCACACCGCGCGCGCGTTCTCCATTTTCCCTCGCGCGCTCAATTTCAGCCAGCGTTCAATCTCAGTACAGTTTGTTTTCTCAACCGGCGCTCACCTTCATCCAGCGTTCATTTCCAATGCAGATTGTTTCTTGAGTCGGCGCTCATTCTAAACCGGCGCTAACTTTCACTTTATATAAATATATGCGCTAGGTTAAAAATAAGGCGGCTCTCAGTTCTCAGTTCCTATTTTTCTCACGTAGCCGCGGGTGCTCTTCACCATGGTTCTTCTGGAGTTTTTCAATGGCGACGAGAGAGCGTATAAATCCTAGATTTAATTCACTTTTAGTTTCATCGATTGAATAATTTAATTTATCAATTTATGCTTTGGATTTATTAATTCTTTTGGAATCGATTTCATAGTTTATTGTTTGATGGTTTTTGTTGGATTCAATTCTATAGTGACAATGGATTGTTCTCGTGTTTCTATCAATTTATATTGCTTTGATTTATCCTGCTTTCGATTAATTCATGTCTTGTTGTTTGATTGATGTTTATTGTTCATTTAGAAGTAGACTTAGATTAGGGCTTGACGAACCCTAAGTATAGGTTTACTATTGCTTTTGTTTACTGCTTTCGTTTTATTACTTTCATAATTCAACTAGGGATTGACAACCCCTGGTTTAGATTTAATGTTTTATTAGTTGAGCTCAGGATTGACAACCCCTAGCTTTGGTTGCTGTTTATTTTCTCGTAGTTATATTCCTGCATGTTTTAAAACCCTTGTTGGCATTAGAATGTTTAGGTTTTAATTACTTTCTGTGCGCAACACAAACAATAGTCCTGTTAAGTTTTCCTTGAGAGATGACTTGGGTTTACTTATCACGCTACAATTACCTCGTACGATTGCGAGTAAATTTGAGTGTGTTTTTAGCTCGATCATGGACCTATGTCCACACAAGCTCGTGGAGGGTACGAGTATTTTGTTACTTTCATTGACGATTACTCAAGGTACGGATACATATACCTGCTTCACCGCAAGTCTGAATGCTTTGAGATATTCAAAGAATTTAAGACGGAAGTGGAGACGAAGCTTGGTAAAAGTATCAAGTTATTGCGGTCTGATCGCGGTGGCGAATACCTAAGTAACAAGTTTATGTACTATTTGGTACAGTGTGGGATTACCTCCCACTCTACTGCAAGACACACCACAAAAAATGGTGTGTCGGGCGAAGAAATATGACTCTTTTAGAAATGGTTAGATCGATGATGAGTTATGCAATGTTGCCTATTTCGTTTGGGGGTATGCTTTAGAAACAGCGGCATACTTGCTAAATCTAGTACCATCCAAGTCAGTCGAAAAGACCCCTTTTAAGTTGTGGTTTGGGCGCAAGCCTAGTTTAAACCACATAAGGATATGGGGCAGTCCAGCACATGTGCTGAACAAGAAGGCTGACAGGTTGGGGTCTAGATCTGATGCAAGGCTGTTTATTGGCTATCCTAGGTGAAAAAAGGGTGGTTATTTCTATAGTCCTAAAGATCATAAGGTCATTATTAGCACTAATGCTCGATTCTTAGAAGATGACTATATGAAAAACCATAAATCCAAAGTTAAAATCATTCTTCAAGAATTAGAAGATGATCGTATTCCGCCACCGATTAAACCAAAGGTATGAGATGGCGTGTTTAGTGGGAGGGATCGACACCAGATACTTCAAGAAATTGAAGTGGGTCGAGTTCCACTGGAGATACCGACCGTATAAGTGGCACCTATCCAGCAAGTTGTGCAAGATAGAGAACCACAAGTTAGTGCACCCACCGTTACCATTGTGCCAGTAGCGCCTCGTCGTAGTGGGAGGGTTGTTCGTCAACCCGAGCGATTTATGTTCGTGGGTGAATCTTTGGATTTAGTCGAGAAACGAACATGCAATAATCGACCCATGGACATACGGTGGAGGCGATCTGAAGACATTGATGCAAGATCATGGCACACTACTATGGATTAGAAATTGAGTCCATAACAGCTATGGATGTATACGAAAAGACACCTCTACCAGATGGCAAAGAAGCCATAGGTAGTAAGTGGGTATACAAGAGGAAGAGAGATTCAGATGGAGAGGTTTCGGCTTTTAAAGCCAGGCTTATGACGAAAGGGTACACTCAGATTGAGGGCATCGATTTCGATGAGACCTTTTCACCTGTAACAATGCTCAAGTCCATCAGAATTCTTCTAGCCATAGCAGCCCACTTAAACCTCGAGGTTTGGCAAATGGATGTGAAAACCGCTTTTCTATACGGTTACCTTGAAGAAGGTAGAGACATCTAGATGCAGCAACCCGAAGTTTATGTGGTGAAGGGTGAAGAGCATCTAGTTTGGAAGCTTAAGAAGTCCATTTATGGACTCGAAGCAAGCTTCGATCATGGAACTTACGCTTTGGAGGTGGTAAAATCCTATGGATTTACCCGATCGCCTAGCGAAAGTTGCGTGTATCATTGGATGTCAGCGGTGACGTGGTATTTCTTGCACTTTACGTAGATGACATCCTTCTACTTGGCAACAATGTGAAGTTGTTATCAGACGTAAAGAGTTGGTTATCCGATCAGTTTCAAATGAAAGACTTAGGAGATGCAGCGTACATTCTTGGGATCAAAGTTTATCGAGATCGCAAGAGGAAAATGTTGAGCTTATCTCAGGCGTCTTACATTGATACTGTGATTACTCGTTTGAGCATGCAAACCGCCAAGAAAGGATTGCTACCTTTTAGGCATGGTGTTCCTTTATCTAAGGAGCTGTCACCTATGACCGCAAAGGAGATAAAGGAAATGAGACAAGTTCCTTACGCTTCCGCCGTAGGAAGTCTCATGTATGCAATGCCATGTACGAGACCCGATATCTACTATGCGGTAGGCATAGTAGCTAGATATCAGTCTAACCCTGGACAAGCTCATTGGACTGCGGTAAGGCATATACTCAAGTACCTGAAAAGGACTTGAGATTATAGGCTAGTTTACCATGCAGATAGTCTAATGCCTTTCGGTTATTCATACTCGGATTTCCAAGCTGACTGTGATGAGAAAAAGTCTACCTCAGGCTATGTGTTTACCTTGGGAGGAGGAGCCGTATCCTGGCGGAGTGCAAAGCAGCGATGCATTGCAGACTCTACCATGGAACCGAATATGTAGCTGCTTCGGAGGCTGCTAAAGAGGTTGTATGGTTCAAGAACTACCTCATGGATCTAGATGTGGTACCTGGTTTGCCCAAGAGTATCATAGTTTACTGTGATAACTCAGGTGCAGTGACAAACTCGAAGGAACTACGGACCCACAAAACAACGAAACACATAGAGAGAAAGTGCCATATCATACGAGAAATCGTTAGATGAGGAGATGTGTTGATTGAAAAAATTAGTACTGCAGATAACCTAGCTGATCCATTCACGAAGAGCCTACCGCAAAAAGTCTACGAAGAGCATATTCGAGGACTTGGATTGCGCAAGATGGCACCCACTTAGAAAGGAAACTTTTGTTTAAGTGGGAGAAACAAAGTGATGGTGTTGTTTGTAATAGCTAGTAGAGAGACACATTGTATACTAAAAGTTTTGCTTTAGTATAAGTGGGAGATTGTTGGATTTGTATACTGGAAGCAGTTTGGTTGAGCTTGTATACAATGTTTCGTGTTATCACTATTTCCTATCTGAATTGTTTACTTGATTGTTGATCGCTCACTTTTCTAACACGAAAAAGTGCAAGTATAAAGGTAAGTCGAGTATCGTATCCACATGGATTGTATCACAAAAACACAGAAGCTAACTCAACAACAATTCATCATTATCGAAGAAGATTTGGTTTATAAAGGGTTTAGAGCTTGAATATTAAATCGAAAGAAAAGGTAACAACTTAAAATAAGCGAAAGCAATAAACACTCAAAGAGATAATAAGATAGAAACACTAACCCTAGGGATGCATTAATCCTACCCACAACGTATGTTTATCCTGCTTCTATTAACTAATTTTAATCCGGATAAGATGGAAGATCACATATGTAACCAACAATTTCGATTCGACAATTGTGATAGTTGATTACTAATTTTTCCTATTCTTGTTACATGCATGGGTGAAAATAAGTAACTCGAAAAGGATCACAAAGAATATGTTTCCTCGAATGTTCCTATCTCACTCGACTCAAGGCTTATTCAGTATTATGCATTCAAGATCGATTGACAATTAAAGCGGTTAAGTAATTAGCGGCAACTAGATATGCATCATGATTGATCAGAAATTAACACATATAATTAAGCACCAAGAATCATAAATCAATGCCTGGAAGGTAAATAACAATAGCAGGAATCACAACATTTAGGATAGGATCACGCAAACCCTAGGATTAGAATGAAAATTTAGCTAGACTTAATAAACGGAATAAAATACGAAATAATTATGGAAATAGAAATTATATAGATAAAACCCGTAATGTGGCTTCTGAAGACAATTGTTGGGTTCGTATCCCAACCTCAGCGGAAAACGGAAAAAAGATGGAAATTGTTCGGACAAAAGCATTCCAAAGCGTTAACAAATCGTAGAACTAAAGTAAACCAATGTAAAAACTATTGCTAGATGGATCCAAATCAAAGCTAGAGTGCAAAAATAGGAAAAACTATGAAAATTTGAGTAAAAACGTGCATTCCAGGTCTGGGGGCGCGAGGGGGGTTTATGCCCTATTTATAGGCAAAGGGTGAAAACACTAATTTTTTGCCCAGCCGCCTTGCTTCGCGGCCAAGCTCGCGGTCGCGAGGAATCTGGGCGTGCACGTCTTCTTCGGCTTGCGGCTGGACTTGCGACCGTTAGGTGTGCTTCGCGACCGGGCTCGCTATCGCTAGCCTTGGTCGTGAGAAATCGGACAGTAGCTCTTTTTCGGAGGCATCTAGCGCCCAAGTCTCGTGGTCGCTTCTCCGATCGCGTGGCATGGTCGCGTCGTGTGGTTTTTCCTTGTGGACGACCTAGCGATCGCTAGGTCGGTCGCAAGACATCGTCCAGAGGCCCATCTTCGGCTCGCGACTGGGCTAGCGGTCGCAAAGGTGGCCTCTAGCCTCTGTTTTTGCCCTTCTTTTGCTCGTGCTTAGTTCCATGCTTCGATTATCATCTTATAAGCCTACAAACCACCAAAGAGGAACACAAGAGCAGTATCTTCCAAAAATATATAAAAGCATTAAGATCCAATACATAAACGCACTTAATATATAGATCTAAATTCATCTTAAATTATCAACAATAAACGTGTAAAAAGCGCGTTTATCAAATCCCCAAACTTGAAGCATTGTTTGTCCTCAAACAAAAACAAAACAAAAAGAAAGAAAGACAACAAAACGATAGGGAATGAGTCGAACGACAACAGCAATAACGCCTCAAAGTAATGAATCAAATCATAACATCTTCGTTCAACTCCACATATCATAATAACCATAAGCACAAGCTCTCTCAAACTTTAATCCTCAAGGCATGGATATATATATATATAAGAATCTCAACACTCAAGTGTATCAATGAGGATGTGTATACTCTCAAAGTTTAAAAACACACGGAATCTACCATAAGCTTGCAAATCGTCTAATTCTCTATTGCTCAAATATGTGCTCAAGAACCAAGATCAAAAAGGTCTTTATAACGGGTTATAATGTAGGCTCTTTGGTAAGGTAGGATATATTTATGCTAAGTGACTCATAATCCTATAATGAAAACACCATAAATATCATAAGACACAATTCCCAACTTTTCACAATTCATTTCAATTTTCCATACCAAGAAGTCATTTTTCTTTTATGAACATCACACTTATCATATAAGTGATATACTCATCTCAAGCACTAGATACTTACCCATTTATGTTCTTTTCACACATAGTTGTGCCATTTTTTCTTTTTCTTTTCTTTTCGAACTTATATGGGTAAGCAACTATTTTTGATTATCACTTTTCATCATCTATTTTCTTTTTTCTTTTCTTTCTTTTTCTCAACCCTCAATTCAAGCGGCCAAATCTCGGACTAACAACATAACTCAACCCACAACTATATGAAAGAATAAGGAACGCTCAAACGGGCTCATCAAAGGATAAAATAACAGGTTAGTGTTTGTATAGTATATAGGCTACGAAAAGAATGCCTAATATCATCTCTCAATTCTTAAGCACATCAATGCAACCTCGAAAAAGAACCAGAGCAAGTTCTAGAGAAACACATGTTATTTCAAACTATTCACACATAAAGAAACGAGACTGCAAATATACGACAGTCAAGAGCTCAAGTCTCACATGTTTAAAAATGTGATGAAGTTCTCAAATGCTCAATACTCAAAATAATCATAACATGCTTCGTCTCACAAAATCAGTTGCAATCGATTTTCTAATAAAAATAAATCTCATCATCGGCTGCTCGTCATTCAACTCAACCCCATACCGACACAAAACCAAACAAGAAAAACAAGACAAAAACAGACAAAACAAAAACAAAAGCAAAACAAAACGAAAAGCAAAACAAAGCAAAGCAAAGCAAAAAGATTGGGTTACCTCCCAACAAGTGCTTAATTTAACGTCTTTAGCTAGACCATCACATACCTCGATCAATCCGGTGTTTTGGCAACTGCCTTCTTGCCAAACTTGTGGTTGCTCTTATACTTTGCATTCACAGCAGACCACCACTGAGTATGGAAGTGGCCCCCCCAAACTTGAACGAATCACTCGGAGTTCCATGCCGAGTCCAACTCTTCTTTTTAGCATCCTCATCGACTGGTCAGTTGAAATCAAAGCTCAAAGTTGGGCTGGCTGTGGCAGTGGTGACCGAACAACAATCTTCATGCTTTGAGTTATCTTGTCGCTTCATGGCATCATAGATTGAAATAGTTAACTCCTCCTTATTTACACGGAATGTGAGATCACCATCCTGCACATCGATCAGAGCCCTGCCTGTGGCTAAGAACGGTCTTCCGAGAATGAGAGGTGTGTTCCCATCCTCTGGCATATCAAGGACCACAAAATCAACTAGGAAGACAAAATCTTTGACCTTGATAAGCACATCTTCTACTATCCCCTTTGGACGGGTGACTGATGCGTTTGCCATCTCGAGAACAATTGTAGTAGGCTTTAACTCCCCAATCTCCAATTTGTTAAATATGGAAAACGGAATCAGGTTGATGCTTGCCCTTAAATCGCACAGAACTCTGGAGAAAGTATGCCCTCCAATAATACAAGGTATTGTGAAGCTGCCTGGATCTTTCTGCTTCAACGGCAGCTTCTTTTGCAGCACAACACTGCACTCTTGAGACAAATTAATAGTCTCGAACTTTTCCAACCTCTTCTTGTTGGCAACAGCATCTTTTAAAAACCTCATATATCCCGACATATCTCTGAGTGCATCTATCAATGGAATATTGATATTCACCTTTTGGAACATTTCCATGAATCGGGTCAGCATCTCGTCATGTTTCGGCTTGGCTAGCCGACTCGGGAACGGGATCGGAGGAGTATAAGTGGGATATTTCTTTTTCGTCTCTCCCTCGTGGCCATCCTCGCGGTCGCGAGAATGGTCGCTAAGCACTAGAGTCGCATCGGTCATCTTCTTCGCGTCCGGGCACGCGGGTGTGAACTTGGTCGTGAGCTTTTCGTCGGGGCTCTCTGGACTGTTTCTCGTGGCCGACCTAGCGGTCGCTAGGTCGGTCGCGAGCTTCTTGGGAAAACATTATGCCTCTTTTCTCACGGTCGGGCTTGCGATCGCGAGCTCCTCTTCATTCAGCCCTTGCTCGTCTTTTCGCTCCAGGTGGTTCTGGTAAGCTCGTCCACTCCACAACTTGATGGTATAACACTGATTCTTCGGGTTCACCTCCGTATTACTTGGAAATTAGCCCGACTTTTGTTGTGTATTATGTTGTGCGGCTATTTGATTGATTTGGTTTTCCATCATCTTCATGTGTTTCCCCATAGCCGTCACAGTGGACTCCAGATGAGTTATCCTCTGACCAGTGCTACTGATGAAGGCGTTCTGCTGAGTCGCCAATTGTTGGTTGCTCACAACCAACTGTTGCATCATCTCCTCTAAGCTCTGCTTTTTCGGCTCTCGAATCATCGCATTTTGCACAGCGGAGCTCTTGGAGGTTGTTGGAAGTTATTGGGGTTGACATACGACAAATTAGGATGATTCATGTTGTTAGGATGGTATGCCAGATTTCCCCCATGGCTCCTCTGATTGATATAATTGACATCCTCTGTCTCGATCTGGCTCTTCAAAAGAGTGAACTTCTTCATAAGATTGTCGTATCTCGAGTCGACCTATACGGCAGCTGCTTTAACCATTTTTATTCTCTCCATCGGCCATTGATAGCTATTTACCGCCATCTCTTCTATGATTCGGCTGGCCTCCTCCACTCGTCGGTTCAACAGGCATCCTCCTACCGATGCATCTACTATGCTCCTCGTGTGAAGCGTCAGCCCATTGTAGAATTGCGTGATCTGCTGCTCTTTGGAGAATCCGTGTTGAGGGCACTTTCTCAATAAGCCCTGAATCTCTCCCATGCCACAAATAATGATTCATCTCCTTGTTGGCAGAAATGGGAGATCTCGGCTATTATCTTTTGTGCTTTTGCTGGCAGAAAATATTTAGAAATAAACTTCTCGCAAAGTTTCCCCCAACTGTTTATCCTAGTACGGTCCAGTCTCTTGAACCAATCATTCGCCTAGCTACGCAGAGAAAATCCGAACATGCGCATCCGGATCGTATCTTGTGGCACCCTATTCTGTTTGATGGTGTCACATATGTCGAGGTATGTCTCGAGATGGGCATTCAGATCCTCTATCACTCCTCCTCCGAACTGTTCTCCTTGAACCATGCTGATCAAGGCCAACTTCAACTCGAAATTATTCGCATTCACTTTCGGGCCCCATCCGCCTCCTTAAAATTGCTTAGTCGGAGGTCGATACATGTAATTCAATGGTCTCATCTCTAGAGCGGGGACAAGGAGTCCCATGTTCGCCATTTGGCGCTGCATCTCAGTAAATTCTGCCAGAAGACGTGCAGCCTGCTAAGGAGGTACACCCCCGTTCGTCGGATTCGCTGCCATATCTTGCCGCCTCCTTTCTCGTCTCCTTCTCCTCTGAGTGCTTTCGATCTCGGGGTCTAAACGTTGTTCAGGTTGTCCCCGAGATCTTGTGATCATATACTACCTGGAGAAAAATGGAGAACTTAGCTCTGGCAAGAAAAAATAAATAAAATAAAATTACAACTTGAATTAATAATTCCAAATCGTTAAGTTATTCCTATATAATCTTAACAATCCCCGGCAACGGCGCCAAAATTTGATCGCTCACTTTTCTAACACGAAAACGTGCAAGTATAAGGGTAAGTCGAGTATCGTATCCACAGGGATTGTATCACGAAAATACAAAAGCTAACTCAACAATAATTCATCATTATCCAAGAACATATTTGGTTGATAAAGGGTTTAGAGCTTCGAATATTAAATCCAAAGCAAAAGGTAACAACTTAAAAATAAACGAAAGCAATAAACACCCAAAGAGATAATAAGATAGAAAGACTAACCCTAGGGATGCATTAATCCTACCCACAACGTATGTTTATCCTGCTTCCTATTAACCAATTTTAATCCAGACAAGATGGAAGATCACATATGTAACCAACAATTTCTGTTACGACAATTGTGGTAGTTGATTACTAATTTTCCCTATTATTTTTACGTCTCTAGGTGAAAATAAGTAACTCCAAAAGGATCACAAAGAATATGTTTCCTACGAATGTTCCTATCTCAGCTACGACTCAAGGCTTATTCGTATTATGCATTCAAGATCGATTGACAATTAAAACGGTTAAGTAATTAACTGGCAACTAGATATGCATCATGATTGATCAGAAATTAACACATATAATTAAGCACCAAGAATCATAAATCAATGCCTGGAAGGTAAATAACAATAGCAGGAATCACAACATTTAGGATAGGATCACGCAAACCCTAGGATTAGAACGGAAATTTAGCTAGACATAATAAACGGAATAAAATACGAAATAATCATGGAAATAGAAATTATATAGATAAAACCCGTAATGTGGCGTCTGAAGATAATCGTTGGGTTCGTATCCCAACCTCAGCGGAAAACGGGAAAAAGATGGAATTTGTTGGGACAAAAGCGTTGCAAAGCGTTAACAAATCATAGAACTAATGTAAAACAATGTAAAAACTAATGTTAGATGGATCCAAATCAAAGCTAGAGTGTAAAAATAGGAAAAACTATGAAAAACTGAGTAAAAGGTGCATTCCAGGTCTGGGGGCGCGAGGGGTTTATGCCCTATTTATAGGCAAAGGGTGAAAACCCTAATTTTTGGCCCAGCCACCTTGCTTCGCAGCCGAGCTCGCGATCACGAGGAATCTGGGCGCACGCGTATTCTTCGGCTTGCGGCTGGACTTGCGGCCGTTAGGTGTGCTTCGCGACCGGGCTCGCGGTCGCTAGCCTTGATCGCGAGAAATCGGGCAGTAGCTCTTTTTCGGAGTCATCTCGCGCCCATGTCTCACGGTCGCGTGGCGTGGTCGCGTCGTGTGGTTTTTCCTTGCGGCCGACCTAGCGGTCGCTAGGTCGGTCGCGAGACATCATCCAGAGGCCCATCTTCGACTCGCGACTGGGCTCGTGGTCGCAAAGGTGGCCGTTAGCCCCCGTTTTTGCCCTTCTTTTGCTCGTGCTTCGTTCCAATCTTCGATTATCATCTTATAAGCCTAAAAAACACCAAAGAGGAACCCAAGAGCAGTATCTTCCAAAAATATATAAAAGCATTAAGATCCAATACATAAATGCACTTAATAGATCTAAATTCATCTTAAATTATAACAATAAACGTGTAAAAGGTGAATTTCTATAGCACTCTCCATAGATTGTCCTCACTCGGCATTGGAGTTTAGGCAATCGGGATACAGTCCAGAAGATCAAAGCACGAGTCTTGATCCATTCTTTCCCGACAAATTCGCAGGTAAACACGAGAAAACACCTACGTGTTGCAATTAATTATATAGATGCATGCTAGGTATATAATCAATGTATGGTGAATTAAACATCCAAGATAGATCCTCGGGAGAGGGTTAAAATCAGATTTCCCTACAGTTGATCCCATTGAACAACTCATAGACGCTCTTCCAACTCAAATTGAAAATGAAGAACAGAACAAAGAAGATGATTTTGTTGATGCGGTTCAAACAAGTGTTCAATGGAATCGAACTAGAGATGCAATAGCACATTCCATGTGGCAAATATAAACTGGATTTGCTTAGAGTGACATGGAGCTTACCCCTGATCAGTAGATGTTAGGTAGTTTATTATGTCAGTTATGTTGTTCCATAATCTTTATGACATTCCCAAATTAGTTGTAGATCCTTATGCATATTAAATTATAAGTTGATCCTGTCCCAATACTATGTAGACGTTTTTTTATGGATTGTGTTTGTATGTTAGTTTACTTTTATTATCTTTTGACCTATAATTATGTACTTCATGAATTGTACCTTATATGTAATCATTTTCATTATAATATGCATTAACCTACGTGTCATTGTATTAAGACATGGACCTTATTCCTGAATCTCGATGTGAAAGAGGAAAGATGATATTGAAGTGTGCTGGGAAGGAGGCCATGCATTCAGGCCGCTATTATTACAAGTGTCCGGCAAATATCAAACATGATATGTATTTTTTATGGTGTGATGAGTATCACCAAGGACATCCTTCAGGTATAATTCAAATTACATCTTGAATCAGGCTTACACCACAAAACTAGGATCAAACTCAGCTTAGTCATCAACTAGTTTAGCAACAAATGATAGAAGAACAAACATTAACACACCAATGCGTTTAAGGAGTGACATTGAAGTTTATATTGCCTTTATCTTCATGTCAATCGTTTTGATAATGTTTGGAGTGATCTTGGTAAATTAATATAATATGTAGTCATGTCCCAATTGAATACTCATGAACATAGAATTGTATCTTCTCATTGTTATGTATAAGGGTTATGGGGCAGGTTTGTTTATTATTGTTGGATAATTGTGTATTAATAACCATATGTTTGCTATTGTGGAGTTTATGGATCTCCTTCGTTGTTAGTTGACTTATGATATACTTTGTTATTGAATGCCTATTATCATTGTAGTATACGGTCTTTGCTGAAGTATGATATTTTGTTGATATGTGTATACATGAAGCTTAAACTTTCTGTAGTATAAGACTATTGTAAACATTACGTTTACAACAGACTGCCCCTATTTCAATAATCCCAATATAGGTAAGTCTGAAATTGTTCAGGTATCATGCGAAAGTGAGCATACATGACAGGAAACAAATTCATATGTTTACATGAGCTAAGAGATCTGACTTTATCGAATAGGCTGATACAAAAGGATAATAGCCGTGACATTTAGCACTGTTTGCTATTCATGAACTTTGAAATTGGGCATTGTTTGATGTTCAGGACTTTGTATGAAAGGATAAATTCATAAACTTGGCTTTCTCCGGTGCATATTAGATGTTGCTGCGCTTAAAAATCGGGTTGACTGTGCAAGAAAAAAGGCTATGTTTGCTGTTGCTTTTTGTTGTCCGATGTAGTTCCCCGCCACCGCAAATACCATAATACCCACTTCCATTTGTTAAATCTGTTGAGCCGACAACCAGAATTAGATACATTATATCGTATCTGGTCTCTGTCTATGTTGATATGTACCAATTAAATGCAGTTACATTATTTCTGTACTGGAAATTAAAATTATATAAACGTATTAATTTAATGGAAGTTGGGAGAAGAGGAAAAGGACATAGAGAATAATTAAATCATAATGAAGATCTGGCTTAATAAGGAAAAATGAGATGGTGAGAGGCCACTCGGCAGTAGGTGTTTGGCTAAGAGAGAGAAGCGAATCTGTGATTCTGTAGTGGGTTTAACATCAAGAAACTAAGAGATGCAGGAAAAAATGGGACAAATTCCTCTTGTTTTTGCCTACTATGTCTCTGGTCATGGATTTGGCCATGCCACCGTGTTGCTGAAGTTCTCTTTTAGCTATCGCATTTTCTTCTGTTTATTTATTTATTTGTTTATATTTTTTTATCTGACAGAGTTGTTGTTCTTGGCAATTTAGAATGTTTAGGAATATCTCATTGTTTCTATAATAAATGTGCATAAGAATCTCTTTGGGTTCATTTGTTTCTATGAGTATGAGATCTCCATTTGAACTTATGAGAGATCGGTTTATGTGTTAACTTGTGTATCATTCGAAATGTTATAGGTGCAGTTTTTAAAAAGTATGATTCTCATTCTATGTTAGCTGTTGCTGTTTGTTGCCTTGGTGGCTATTAGTTCTTGGAGAGTTGAGATCAGAAGCATATATACTAGTTCTACATTAGTATTAGTTTGACATTCTGCAAAACAGCTTGTATAAGTATGATAGCGTAAATAGGGGAACAATATGAGACAACATCTACACCTAATACCAATTAGCTGTTGCTGCATTCGCACTTAATACGAAGACATTTGTTTGCAATTAACCAAACTAATCAACACAAAAAAATTCAGAAAAAATCAAATAAAATATGCATTAAGTGAAACTTTACAAGAGAGTTTACATTTAATATGATTTCACTGTCTCCTACACTATTGTGGCCAGCAGAAAGTAAAAAATACAGCGTGAAAGCTAGCCGAACACAAAGTGTTGTCTGTAAACAATTGTCGTCTTCCCATCTGTTCATGAACAGTAGCATAGTGACTGACTGTCCCACCACTTTGCCACCTATCTCAATCATTGTAAAAGTGTGTTCTGAATTCACAAATGGCAAACGGAAACAGGACCCCAAATTAAAATTTGTGTAATAATTCTTGTCGACACAATGTAAAAGTTACATTACAACGTCGCATTCTCTTACTCGGCGGCTATTTTTATGTTTGCCATTCGTGCGCATATAATGATAGTTGTTATAATTGAGCACGTATCCTTCTTGTATACATCAAAGCTTTCTTCGGACAAATTCTTATGCAAACGGATAATGTAAACATTTGACATTTACAAGAAGCTTCGTTAGCAACAAGTTAATCCTGGTTAAGGATAATGAGTATGACTAAATGTAGAGGACTTTCATTTCACAACTAATGTTTTTATAGAATGCAATAAAATTGTTAAAATTCTACCACGAAATAAAAAAAATGGGAGTCCTACGTCAATAATGCATTATCTTATTTCAGTCCACTTGCTCATAAAGCACCAATTTGCTAGATCTGAGCCTACCATCATGCACAAAAACAATATTGATTTGATTTGATATTCCATGCTTGTCATGGGTATTCGTCTCTAGTATGCTTGGTCATGATTTGTAATAGGTACCCATTTAATAAGAAAGATTCTTGCTCAGGTTGTATCTATTTATAACACCTACGCTTTACTCATTTTCTCTACACCAGCAAGAAAGAAATGTCTTTCTATCCATCCTACTAAATAAACATAATTTATATTCCACCATAATTTTTTTTATATACATCTAAATGGACTGCAGAGATGGATGCAGATTCACGCCATCCATTATTCAAAGACAAAAATCGTGGAAATTGGGAATATCTTGACGTTCGACCGATGCCTTCTTTGGGGCGCAAGGAGTCAGATTTGAAAAGTTCGGGTGTAGGTTCAGTTGGAACGATGTTTACGAGGGATGGAAGTGCTGGAGTCCCGTTATCGGACGTTTAAACAAATTATTGACATCCCACATACTCATTGGCATATTAACGGGAACTTGATCATGGCTGATGAAAAAATTTAGAAGAAGATATTCAAGGTTAACTTATATGATTGAGTACAGTGGAATATGGAATAATGTTTAATTTTGTTCATCTATAATGTTTAATATTCCTATAGGACAACTCATTTGCTCAAGCATACTATCATAATGCGGAACTCGAGTATGACAACACGGTAATTCTTATAAGTGACTCAACTGAAGCCGGGGAGAGAAACAAGAACGTTACTATCATTGTTTTGTCAGATGATGAAATAACGTATCTAATTCCAATGCACACTGCCAAATCAAGAAGGAGATTGTTTGACGACAGTAGTAAGCCTATGGATCTCGAGTCAACCAACAATAGAGGGCATTATTTTACGGAAGAAGGTATGGATGGATCTATTTCTCATTATCCATTAACAAATGCTTTTCTAGGAAGGTATAACGACAACAGTAATGTTCAGCCTTCGAAAGTGAACGGCTCGAGTTCTTGTGCATCGTCGAGTCCATCAAAATGGTGGAAGAACCCCATCAAATAAGTGTTACCTTTCCATTCGTGCACTTATTAAGAAGATCTCAGCTTGTGTCCCAAAGCCGAGTCATTTATATCGGGATATTCTAGCAATTTTATATCTTATGCATTTTAGTATTAAGTCTTGTTTGGTAATCATTCAAAAGTGTCGAATAGCACTATTTGAAAGATTCATGTGTTACTAGTAATTGAATGTAATGTATTAACTCATTCAGTTTGTGTATTCCAATTTAATAATTTATTACTCGCTAGTGGGTTCAAAAGTCGATGTTTAAAATGCCCAAGTTATTTAATGTGAGCGTTTGTCCGAATTAGCGGGAGATTACCCCTATCTACCGCTTTGCGTGTCTTAAAACTTGGGATGTTCAAGTTAACTCACAATACCATATTAACCACAAATTCAAATTGAAAAAATAATCAGTTTGTGATATTCTCATTTTACACGCATATAACTCCAAAATATCATATCATTCAGCAACACTTTCCATCATTATTTTTATATAAGAAGCAGTAGAATCTGTAAACTGCATTAATTTTTTTTATGCATTTCATTTTTCTTTCTATACGATCCTATCTGCTTCCGCATCTGTCGAGCTCGTCCTACTTGCAGGACAATTGAAGTCAAAAGATAAGTGAAACTCTATACTATCTTGATTGAATGGTCATCTTATTCTACTGCCAATTCTGATGTAATTTTTTGGCTTTATAATAGAATTTGAAAATTTCTCATGTTTTCATCTTATCATGTGTTTTGTAGGCTTTCAAGATGATAATCAAAGCACGAAGCGAAGCGAAGCACGAGCCAAAGACGGAAAAGAACAGGGGCTAGCGGCCACCCTCGCGATCACTAGCCCGGCCGCGAGCTCGCCCGAAAACATTCTGGACAGTTTCTCGCGACCGACCTAGCGACCGCTAGGCCTGCGTGAGGCAAAGCTAAGCGACCGCGAGACTGGTCGCGAGAGACGTCGAAAAGCTACTGCCTAAAAACTAGCGACCGAGCTAGTGACCGCGAGCTCGGCCGCGAGGTAAAACCAAAGGATCGCGAACAAGGCCGAGGGCGCATCAAAGGACTTACGGACTCAGTGTTCGCGACCGAGCTAGCGACCGCGAGCCCGGCCACAAAGCGCAACTGCTGGGCGCGAATTAGGGTTTCAACCCTGCGCCTATATATATCCCTAGGCTTGCTCATGCGCCTCCAATCTGGAACATACTTATTTTGCACGATTTTCTTCAGTTTTTCACATACTTTTTCTCTAGCTTTAATTTACTTTCATCTAGGCATTAGATTTTCATTGTTCTACATTTATTCTACGCATTGTAATCGCTTTGGAACATTTTCATCCGGACGAATTTCAGATTTCTTGTTCTCTACTTGGGTTTGGATTCGAACCCAACCATTGTTCTTCCAACGCTACATTACGGGTTTTATCTATTTAATTCTTATTTTTTATGGTTAATTCTTATTTTATTCCAAAGTCTATATCTAGCTAAATTTCCTTTCTAACCCTAGGGTTTGTATGATTCTATCCTAAGTGTGGTGATTCCTGTTGTTTCTATTTACCTTCAAGGCATTGATTTGTGATTCTTGGTGCTAAATATTATGTGTTAATTTCTGATCAATCTTGATGCATACATAGTTGCCAGTTAATTTCTTAACAGTTTTAATTGTCAATCGATCTTGAATGCACAATACGAATAAGCCTTGAGTCGTAGCTGAGATAGGGACATTCGTAGGAAGCTATTCTTTGTCAGCTTTTAGAAGTTGCTAATTTTTACTAGAGACGTAACAGTAATAGGGAAGATTAGTAATCTACTGCCACAATTGTCGTAACTAAAATTGTTGGTTATATTTGTGATCTTCCATCTTGGCTGGATTAAATATTCGTTAATAGGAAGCATGATACACATACGCTGTGGGTAGGATTAATACATCCCTAGGGTTAGTCTTTTAGTCAAATTATCTCTTTGAGTTTTTATTGTTATCTTTATTTGTTTTATTTGTTCTTGGCTTTGAATTTAATATTTGAAGTCCCAAACCTTTCCAAAACCAAATCTGTCACTTGGATAATGATGAAGGATTATTGAGTTAGCTTCTGTATTTTTGCGTTACATTCCTTGTGGATACGATACTCGACTTACCTATCTACTTGTGTGTTTTGGTGTTAGAAAATAGTGTGATCAAATTTTGGCGCCGTTGCCGGGGATTGTTTAGATTATATAGGAATAACTTGACGATTTGGAATTCAAGTTGTAATTTTATTTGTTTTACTTGCCAGAGCTAATTTCTCCTTCTTTCTCCAGGTAGTTTATGATCACAAGGTCCCAAGGACCTCCTGAGCCACTGTTAGATCCAGAAATCGAAAATATCCAAAGGAGAAGGAGACGAGAAAGAAGAATGCAAGAAATGGCAGCAATTCCCAACAACGGGGGTGTACCTCCCGAGCAAGCTGCGCGTCTTCTGGTAGAATTTAATGAGATGCAACGCCAGATGACAAACATGGGACTCCTCATCCCTGCGGTAGAGACGAGACCGTTAAACTATATGTACCGACCACCAACTGAGCAGTTCCAAGGAGGTGGATGGGGCCGGGAAGTGAATGCAAACAATTTTGAGTTAAAGCCGGTCCTGATCAGCATGGTACAAGGAGAGCAGTTCGGAGGAGGAGTGACAGAAGATCCAAATGCTCATCTAGAGACATACCTAGATATATGTGACACCATCAAGCAAAATGGGGTGCCATAAGATACGATCCGGATGCGCATGTTCGGATTTTCTCTGCGCAACCAGGCGAAGGATTGGTTTAAGAGCCTGGATCGAACTGGAATCAATAGTTGGGGGAAGCTTTGTGAGAAGTTTCTTTCGAAATACTTTCCACCGGCTAAAGCGCAGAAGATTATAGCCGAGATCTCCCACTTCTCCCAACTAGGAGATGAATCATTGTTCGAGTCGTGGGAGAGATTCAAGGGCTTATTGAGAAAATACCCTCAGCATAGATTCTCCAGGGAGCAGCAGATCACGCAGTTCTATAGTGGACTGACCCTTCACACGAGGACAATTGTAGATGCATCGGCAGGAGGATGCCTGTTGAACCGACGCGTAGAGGATACTAGCAAGATTTTAGAAGAAATGGCTGCTAACAGCTATCAATGGCCTATGGAGAGGACACATGTGGTTAAAGCAGCTACTGTCGAAGCCGACTCTAAATTCGATGATCTTATGGAGAAGTTCACTCTTTTGAAGAGTCAGTTCGAAAAGGAGAGGAAAGAAAAGGGGGTGGCTCACATCACCGCTGCTGAGTCAGATATGAATGAGGCGGAGGATGTGAATTATATTAATCAGTGGAACCGTCCTGGGGGAAATCCGGCATACCACCCGAACAACATAAATCATCCAAATTTCTCATATGCCAACCCCAACAACTTCCAGCAACCTCCGCCAGGCTTCTCAGTGTAGAATGGAATGATTCAAAAGACGAAGAAGCAAAGCTTGAATGATATGAAGCAACAGTTGTTTGTGAGCAACCAACAATTGGCGACGCAACAGAACTCGTTTATAAGCAACACTGGGCAGAAAATGATTCATCTGGAGTCCACTGTGACGGCTATGGGGAAACACATGAAGATGATGGAGAACCAAATAAGTCAAATAGCCACACAGCAGAATGGGCAACATAAGCAGGGCTAATTTTTGAGTAATACGGAGGTGAACCCAAAGAATCAATGCAATGTCATCCAGTTGAGGAGTGGGCGAGCTTACCAGAACCACCCGGAGCGAAAAGACAAACAAGGGCTGAACAAAGATGAGCTCGCGACCGAGCTAGCGGCCGCGAGGAAAGAGGCAGAGTGTTTTCATGAGAAGCTCGCGACCGACCTAGCGACTGCTAAGCCGGCCGTGAGAAAATATCCAGAGAGCTCTGATGAAGAGCTAGCGACCGCGAGCCCGACCGCGAAGAAGAAAGCAGACGCAACTCATGTGCCTAGCGACCACCCTAGCGATCACGAGGGTCGCTGCGAGGCATTCCCAATGAAGAAATATCCAACCTATACTCCTCCGGTCCCGTTTCTGAGTCGACTAGCTAAGCCAAAGTATGATGAGAAGCTGACTCGGTTTATGGAGATGTTTCCGAAGGTGCACATCAACATTCCATTACTTGATGCACTCAGAGACATGCCGGGATACGTGAAATTTTTGAAGGATGCGGTGGCCAATAAGAAAAAGTTGGAAAAATTCGAGACTATCAATTTATCTCAAGAGTGCAGTGTTGTACTGCAAAAGAAGTTGCCACTCAAGCAGAAGGATTCAGGCAGCTTCACAATAGCGTGTGTCATTGGAGGACAGACCTTCTCCAAAGTATTGTGCGATTACGGGCAAGCATCAACTTGATGTCGTTGTCCATATTCAATAGACTGGAGATTGGGAGATCAAGCCTACGACCATTGCTCTTCAGATGGCAGACTCATCGGTGACTTATCCGAAAGGGATAGTTGAAGACGTGCTCGTCAAAGTTAGAGACTTCATCTTTCCAGCAGATTTCATAGTTCTCGACATGCCAGAGGATGAGAACACGTCTCTTATTCTTAGGAGACCGTTCTTAGCTACTGGCAGAGCATTGATCCACGTGTAGGATGAAGATCTCACCTTTAGGGTCAACGATAAGGAGATGAAAATCTATATTTATCATGATGTGATGAAGCAACCTGAAGAGAAGATAATGGACGAATGTCGAGTTATAGAGCAACTGCCTTCCACTCACTTATATTCATCAGATCCGGTGGAGTTTTCTATGCAGAACTCGATTTTCTCATCTTCAGACCTCATTGAGGCGTGTGATGAGATTTTAGAGTATCTTGAAGCCATCGAAGAAGTAAAGGCCCTCCCCGAGGAGTCAGTGCCTTATCTAGACGTGAGAAAGCCGATTAGGGGAGAGGATGCTGTGATGACGACAAAAGAGCACACTCCCAAGGTGGAGTTGAAAGAATTACTTGACCACATTCAGTATGCCTTTCTAGGCGAAGACGAGACGTGTCCTATCATAGTTTCTTCAGATCTGACAGAGGAAGAGTCAAAAAGTTAATGATCATGCTGAAACAGTACAAGTCTGTGATTGGGTGGACTATCTCTGATATCAAGGGGGTTAGCCCTTCGATTTGCATGCGTCAGATCTTATTAGAGAATGAGTATAAGCCCAGGTGCAACCTCAACGCCGCCTGAATCCGACAATGCAAGAGGTCGTGAGGAAGGAAGTTCTAAAGCTATTGGACGCGGGTATGATATATGTTATATCGAGAAGAACGAGCTTGTATGATCGCTCCTTTTCACACGCAAAAGTGAGTGGGTGAGCCCAACTCAAGTGGTGTCTTGAACTCAAAAGGGATGTCACCGTGATTAAAGTTTATCCCGAATCCGGACAAGGCGGAAGATCACATATATAACCAACAACTTGAAAAATAAGCAACTCAAAAGGATCACTAAGAATATGCTTCCTACGAATGTCTATCTCGGTTATGACGAGCTTGTAGCAACAAGATCTTGTGAAATCGGGAAGATGAGTATGCATTGACTACAAGGTTGGTCTTGTGCCCAAGCGAATGCGATCGGACAAAGCGTTCGATCGATAGCAACTATAAACTAAACTAGAATAACGTAAAAGCAATACTAGAATTAAACTAAACGAAGACTAAAGCTAAAGAAGGACGTGAATGGGGGCATTTTCCCCCTAATTTTCTCTTACGCGCCTTCACGCGATCGGATATTGGACGTCGCTAAAACACGCCAGTTGTATGTTTTGGCTCGGCGGTATGGGTTCTATTGCTTAAAATGCGCGTTAGATAGGTATTGCATTGACTACCGGTACAATCAGATTGTCATCGCCCTTAGATAGGTATTCAGATCGCCCGAGACAGCACAAGACGGCGTTCACGTGTCCGTATGGAATCTTTGCCTATAAGAGAATATCGTTCGGTTTGTGCAATGCTCCAGCCACTTTCCAAAGATGCATGATGTCCATCTTCCATTGCTTAATTGAAAATATTATGGAAGTGTTCATGGACGACTTCTCCGTATTTAGTTCTTCTTTTGACCATTATCTCCACAATCTGTCCCAAGTGCTACACAGATGTGAGGAGACGAATCTAGTGCTCAATTGGGAGAAGTGTCATTTCATGGTTAAGGAAGGTGTGGTGCTTGGCCACAAAGTTTCTGCAAAGGGTTTGGAAGTGGATCGAGCAAAGATTGTTGCAATCGAGAAACTACCTCCTCCCATAAATGTCAAATCAGTGAGGAGTTTTCTCAGTCATGCTGGCTTTTATAGAAGATTCATCAAGGACTTTTCTGCGACTACAAAGCCGCTGTGTGGATTGCTCTAGAAGGATACCAAGTTCTTGTTCAGCAATGATTGCTTGGGAACATTTGAGAAACTAAAGCAAGCTTTGATCTCGACTCCAGTTTTGGTCTCACCTAATTGGAGCCAACCATTCGAGCTTATGTGCGATGCTAGTGATTGGGCAGTAGGAGCCGTGTTGGGATATAAACGAAATAAGTTATTCAGAGTCATATATTATGCGAGTAAGACACTCGACTCGACTCAGATGAACTACACCACCACGGAGAAAGAATTACTTAAAGTGGTCTATGCTTTCGATAAGTTTAGACCTTATTTGGTGGGAACCCACACTATTGTCCACACCGACCATGCCGCCATTCGCTATCTGTTCAACAAAGAAAGACTCGAAGCCGAGATTGGTGAGGTGGATTCTCCTTCTTCAAGAGTTGGACATGGAAATCAAGGATAGAAAAGGATTCGAGAATGTGGTTGCAGACCATTTATCGAGATTGGAGAAGCCAGTCGAAGGAGAAGACAAGAGAATTGGGATCAAGGAGAACTTCCCAGACGAGCACATTTTGAGCATCATTGATCATACGCCATGGTACGCAGATTTTGTGAACTACTTGGTGATTTGAGTAATGCCTCCTTCGTGCAGTCATCATCAGAAAAAGAAGTTTATCCACGACGTCAAGTTCTATTATTGGGATGATCCCCATCTTTATCGTCGATGTGTCGATGGCTTGATACGTCGCTGTGTTCCCCAAGGGGAATGGGAGGCCATAATCCATGAGTACCACAGTTCGTTGAATGGATGACATTTTGTAGCGGCCAAGATTGCAGCAAAGGTCTGCCAAAGTGGTTTCTACTGGCCTTCTATATTCAAGGATTGCCAAGCCTTTGTGAAGAGATGTGACAGCAGCCAACGGATGGGAAACGTCACCAAAAAGGATGAGATGCCACAAAAGAGCATCATGGAAGTGGAATTATTTGATGTGTGGGGAATTGACTTTATGGGTCCGTTTCCCATGTCTTGTGGTTTCTCCTACATCTTGCTTGCTATGGAGTATGTATCACGATGGGTGGAGGCGATTCCCACAGCCACTAGCGACTCCAAGGTAGTTATCAAATTCCTACATAAAAACATTCTGACTCGCTTTGGTGTACCTAGGGCATTGATAAGCGATGAAGGTTCATATTTCAACAACAAGTGGCTAGGCAATGTCTTGCTAAGTATGGCGTGAAGCACAGAGTCACCTCTCCTTATCATCCGCAGGCGAATGGGCAAGCCGAGCTCACAAACCAAGAGATAAAGAGAATACTTGAGAAATCGGTTGTCCATAGGAAGGATTGGGCCAAACATTTAGATAATGCTCTTTGGGCCTACCGGACTGCCTATAAAGCGCCTGTAGGTTTATCTCCATATCAACTGGTATTTGGAAAATCTTGCCATTTGTCGGTTGAGTTGGAACATAAAGCCTATTGGGCCACTAGGAGAATTAACATGGACTTCAAGGAACCCGGTTTATGAGAGGCGAACAACTATTAGAGCTCGACGAGCGAAGGACCGAAGCTTTTGAGAACTCCTGGATCTACATGGAAAGAGCAAGGAAATTCCACGATCTCACCATTCGACCAAAAGGATTCTCACCGGGTAATGAAGTCTTTCTCTACAATGCCCGACTGCCTCTTTCCTGGAAAACTGAAATCAAGATGGTCGGGGCCATATACTGTCTACCGAGCACATGCCAATGGGAGCTGCGAATTGCTAGACTCAAGTGGCAACATTTTCAAAGTGAATGGGCAGTACCTCAAATCCTACTTCAAGTCACACTTCAACCGTGAAGTCAAGGTGACCAAGCTTAATGAACCATGATGAGAGGTAACGTCGAGCTAGCGACAAAAATAAAAATAAAAATCTAGCACTGGTTAGGAGGTAACCCAACATATTTACCTGTTTTTTATTTTTTTTCGTTTTGCTTGTTTTATTTTTCTTTGTTTTTGTCGTGTCGTGTCTTGTTGGTCGTTTTTGTGTCCCAAAATATAATTGCTTTTCATAAAAACATTAAAAAAATGGGGCACGGCTCGCGACCAGGCTAGTAGTCGCTAGCCCGGCCGCTAGAAAGCGAGCATAATGCATTCGTCAATACTTGCGACCACCCTAGCGTTCGCGAAGGGTGGCCACGAGAAATCGTCCAAAACATCTCCAGCATAGCTTGCGACCGAGCTCGCGACCGCGAGCTCAGCCGCGAGGCCCGACCCATCCCGAAAATAGGCGTCGACCCGCGTGTTATGTATGGTTTTAAAACCATTCTCCCCCTCATTTTACACTCACACACATAAAAATTTGCAACACACACACTCCCCAAGCTCTCAAGCTTCTTCTTCTTCTTCTTTCTTGTGCTTTCCAAGTAAATTCCACTCAAGGTATGCTTCAATTGTTCAATTCTTCTTAGATTTTCGCTTGTAAGCATGAATTCAAAGAATTTTACCCATTATTTCTTCTTGTTGTGGAATATTGACGAATTGATGAACTCGAGCCTATATTACTAGATTTACATGGTTTTTGAGCATGCTTCTTACATTGTTAGGTGTAATTATGTTCATTGAAGTAAATTATTGGTTGAATCCACCTGCATTGTTGATTTGAGAGTAAAAATCTCGAAAACCCAAACGTCATTCAAGCTTAGAGACCGTGGCTCATGACGGTGGCGTGGCGCAGCCCTGCACGATCGCGAGGCGTGCTGCGACCACCCTCGCGATCGCGAGGGTGGCCGCGAGGCGATATCAGAGTCGTGTTTTCACGTGTTTTGAGCTTCTGTGTGCGTTTCTTTCCCTTGTTATGCTTTGTAAAACCATAGGTTACCACGGGGGGAAGATTTTGATAATTCTAAGTTTGGGGGAGCTATATGTTGTATGGGTTAACGTTTGTTTTGAAATTTATTATGTACATGAGCTAACATTGTAATATCTTTTAGGTACAATATGCCGCCGCATCATTCCGGTAGTAAGAGAAAGGGGAAGGAGATCACTATATCCTCGCAGGAGGAGACAATCGACGAGTTCCACCCCAATTTTGGGGTGCAATTGCCGAGCCCATCTTCAAGGGACTAATGGAGACGATTTGTGCAGCTGAAGTACCGACATTCAAGATTCATGTGCATCAATGCTTGTCAAGAGATGGGGATAGCCAACGATGTCACGTGGCTAGCCGAGCAATCCGGACTATATTCTATCATTACGGTAAATTATTTGGCGTACCGGATCCTCACACTGGAGTTTCTGTCGACTGTCCATGTACACAAGACGCAAGGGTCGCCAGATTACATCACATTCCAGTTGGGCAATGAGCCCCGGCGGCTCTCAGTTGACGAGTTGAACGCTATCATCGATGGCGCCCCCGATGGCAAATACATCGGAGATTTAGAGAACACGGCTCACCAGATGTGGCCGTTGTTCATCGACACAGCAGCGGAGCAGACCCTGTACTATGATGCCTCGAGAGAAAAGGCAAGTTCGATACGGAATCCCACGATCCGTTACTTCTATTGCCTCCTCACCTTCACAATACATGCCCGCACCAACGCCGGCACAGTCCTCTCCCAAGACATGAGCCTCCTGATTGGTGTTGAGACCAGACAGAAGATGCACGTCGGCATGTTCCTCGCCCAACATTTTCAGATGCAATCAGAAGTTTTGAGGAATGCGAGGATCTGCATAGGGTGATTCGTCACCCCTATTGTCGACTTTTTCGGGGTGGCGATTCGTGAGGATCCAATCTTACAGGATATCTTTCTGGATAAGTCATATCATTATGTCCAGACGTTCCTGAGGCGAGACTCATGGTGCTACCTCTGGCTGTTCTACGATAAGAACGACCAGTCCATCTTTCGGCTACCCCACACAGATCTCATCAGATTAAGCGCAATTGGGCAGTTCGACGCCAACTGGAACATGAGTACGCACGTGCACTATGGATGGGCTCAACGCTTAAATGCGCAAGGAGAGGTAGAGGAATCCCAATAGGAAGAGGAAGCGGAACATGAGGACGCGCCCGAGACAGGTGGTGCGTTACACCCACCATCCATCCAAGGCGATCCCGGGATCTATGAGCGCCTTGATCGGATAGAAGGTCGTTTAGACCACATAGACGGGAGTATGACCTCCATGATGGCCCAGCAGCAGGCCCTCCTCACCCAACACAAGGTGCATCAAGAACACCAGCGTCAGATGATGGAGATGATGCAGCGGTGGGATCAGTGGCGAGGATTCTATCCACCGCCGGAGTAGCGACGTATGAGGTAAGGTCTCTCTCCTAACCACTCTTTTCTACAAACCTTATTGCCTCCATTTCAAACTTTTCACAATAAGTTTGGGGGGGATTAGACGAGTTTGATTGGTTGAGAGCCATTTTTATGTTTTTGTTTTGTCTTGTAAAGTTGTTATGTTTTGGGGCTTTTGTGTCTTTTGATTTTTGTTTTTGTGTCTGTTGATCAACGAGCTTAAGTGAAATGTGTTAACCTATGTGGCCAATGATGATAGATTTTTTATAAAAAAAAAATATGTTGATGGTGCACATGATGTGTTAGAAAACGACGCATGGATGACTTGAGATTGCTTAGCTTGTTGTTTTTCACCATTTTCTTAAACCGTGAGACTTGGGCTTCACTGTATAAACACTATGTTACAGTTTCTTTAATTGTGTGGCATCGTGCATGTAATTATCTTCTAGAACTTGCCATGTTTTCTATGTCGAGGCTGCAATATGTGTTTCGAATTTGGAAAGGATAAAAGGCCATCTTTGTGACCCACGAATTTACCCATACACTAACCAAATGATATATACCATTTGTCACCTTCTTTTGAGCCTTTATTAGATTTTATTATTCTGTTAACCGGATGATAGGAGGTGAGGATGGATATGGGAATCAAAGGGGGGTAAATTTATTTTCATATATTACGTTGGGTTGAAAGAAAGAAAGGTACCTCTATTGAAAAGAACGGTACCTATGTTGAAAAGAATGGTACCTCTGTGAAAAAAATAATGGACCCTATAAGCTCTAGTACAAAGAAAATAAAAAGAAAAATGTTATGAATAATATGAGCATAAAGGGATTTATTAATCAAAGATAGGTATCTTGAGTGTGCATGAACGTTGATTTAGCATGTTGAGAAGAAAAGGGAAATGGACAAAGTCCATATGAGTTGAAAGTATAAATTGGAGTGCATGGAGTTATATTTGAGTCACTTAGCCATATATCACCCTACCTTAACCAATGTGCCTACATTACAACCTATGAAAAGACCTTTTTGATCCTAATTTGAACGCATTTGATGTGGTAGAGATATTAAAGAAACGGCAAGCCTATGGTAAAATTTTGCATGGCATTGATCTTTGAGTGTATACACATCCTAAATTGTTTCTGAGTTTAAGTGTACACTATATTATACACATGCCTTTGTGAGGGTTGAATTGAATAAGTTTTGTGCTATCAATTGTTGTACATTGTCGAGTTGACTAACGTCGTCATGTGTGCTGTTGATTTCAAAATTTGAAAGACTTCTGAAGCCTGTTATAGCTACCACCTTTGCTGACGCTCGTTGATCATTCGTTGTGTCTTTGTTTTTTTGTTTTTTTTTTTAGGACAAACAATGTTTCAAGTTTGGGGGTTTGATAAACGCGCTTTTTACTCGTTTATTCATGCTTTATTTAGATAATTTTAGATCAGTTTAAGTGCGTTTATATAGTTGAATTAATGCTTTTAGTTATTATTGGTAGATACTGCTCTTGGGTTCGTCTTTGGTGTTTTGTAGGCTTTCAAGATGATAATCGAAGCACGAGCCAAAAACGGAAAAGAACAGAGGCTAGCGGCCACCCTCGCGACCGCTAGCCCGGCCGCTATCTCGCCCAAAAACATTCTGGATAGTTTCTCGCGACCGACGTAGCGACCGCTAGGCTGACCGCGAGGCAAAGCTAAGCGACCGCGAGACTGCCCGCGAGAGACGCCGAAAAGCTACTGCCTAAAAACTAGCGACCGGCTAGCAACCGCGAGCTCGGCCGTGAAGTAAAACCAAACGACCGCGAACAAGGCCGTGAGTGCATCGAAGGACTTACGGACTCAGCGTTCACGACCGAGCTAGCGACCGCGAGCTCGGCAGTGAAGCGCGACGGCTGGGCGCGAATTAGGGTTTCAGCCTAGCACCTTTATATACCCCTAGGCTTGCTCATGCGCCTCCAATCTGGAACATACTTATTTTGCACGATTTTCTTTAGTTTTTCACATACTTTTACTCTAGCTTTAATTTACTTTCATCTAGGCATTAGATTTTCATTGTTCTACATTTATTCTACGCATTGTAATCGCTTTGGAACATTTTCATCCGGACGAATTCAGATTTCCCGTTCTCTACTTTGGTTTGGATTCGAACCCAACCATTGTTCTTCCAACACTACATTACGGGTTTTATCTATTTAATTCTTATTTTTATAGTTAATTCTTAATTTATTCCAAAGTCTCTGTCTAGCTAAATTTTCTTTCTAATCCTAGGGTTTGTATGATTCTATCATAAGTGTGGTGATTCCTGTTGTTGCTATTTACCTTCTAGGCATTGATTTTTTATTCTTGGTGCTAAATATTATGTGTTAATTTCTGATCAATCTTGATGCATACATAGTTGCCAGTTAATTTCTTAACAGTTTTAATTGTCAATCGATCTTGAATGCACAATACGAATAAGTCTTGAGTCATTGCTGAGATAGGAACATTCGTAGGAAACTATTCTTTGTGAGCTTTTAGGAGTTGCTAATTTTCACCTAGAGACGTAACAGTAATAGGGAAGATTAGTAATGTACTACCACAATTGTCGTAACTGAAATTGTTGGTTATATTTGTGATCTTCCATCTTGGCTGGATTAAATATTGGTTAATAGGAAGCATGATAAACATACGCTGTGGGTAGGATTAATATATCCCTAGGGTTAGTCTTTTAGTCAAATTATCTCTTTGAGTTTTTATTGCTATCTTTATTTGTTTTATTTGTTCTTGGCTTTGAATTTAATATTTGAAGTCCCAAACCTTTCCAAAACCAAATCTGTCACTTGGATAATGATGAAGGATTATTGAGTTAGCTTCTGTATTTTCGCGTTACAGTCCCTGTGGATACGATACTTGACTTACCTATCTACTTGCATGTTTTGGTGTTAGAAAATAGTGTGATCACTTCTGCTATGTCATCATCCTGTAGTAATTCATTCACCACCTGCATAATGTCCTCGGCACTCTCTCCGGTCGCTCGGTCCTTACCAAAAATTTCTTTGCAATCATCGAATAAGGGCCACGACTTAAAACGCATCAGACACGCATTATTATCAATCTGAAAAAAATATAATGACATTGAGTTTATAAAGACATGCAAAAGCACTATGTTGATGCGGTGACTAATATAACTTAATTGAAAACAAGTTAGCAAGCATGCTATTTTTGGCCAAAATATAGTAAAAGATGGGTAAAATAAACAAATTAATAGAATGACTTGTACACGAATACTTGGCAGCCAACAAATATTAAAACATTTAAATCAAAAATTACCTTGACTATTTGATCTCATAGATCGTTGTCACGGTCAATCATATAATTCCCTTTAAAATTGAAGCCAACTCCACTTTTGCTCAGCATTTGGGTCAGAGAATAGTAATTCTTCTTCCAAGTACTTAGCTTCGAGTTGATATGTGGCATTCCCTTCAAATATGTGCTTGGAAATTCCTTCTTCATGGCGTCTTCAAGCCGGTTCAAGTAACTAGCTCTAAAACCATTGTCTGATTTACAACCTTGTGCAACAAGTTCCTTCAAAGACGTTATAAGGATCTCCTCCTCTTTATGCGACCAACAACACCTAGTCTTATCAGTTTTGTTTACCCTGCCACGTCCAATATCGCTACTACTTGTGTCCATACCTTGCAAGAAGAAATGTTGACCAACAGCATAAAGTATAAAAAACAAGTTGTAACTATAAACTGTTCTCACTCATGGACTTGTATTAATAAGTCACAAACATGTAAGTACTTAGACTAACATAGTCGTAGTGAGTTACACCATCATGAAGTAAGACCATTTTAGAACTATGTCAAAAAATTTACTTTTTGTGTTTAGTATATCAACCCATTGTATTATCTTAGTCATAGGAACCATTTTCTGTGTTTAGCTTACCCACCCTTGATTATCCTGTTTAGGCCTTTTGTTCCAGGAAGGCTAAAACATAAAAAGTATGCATATTGTTGGAGCAAGGTTTAATGTTCAGTGAGTAATGTCCCTGAACACTAGTGTGTTATAGGCATGTAGCCCGTTTAACCCGAATTTCCTAAAAATCATCAATCAATTGCGTCAAACATGCTTCTCGAACCTGCCACATTCCCAAAACTGTGAATAAATTACACTCCTACTAGTTAAAAGAAGGTTTGTTGACATCCTACACCATACATGCTTTCGAATTCTATTCCTTTCGGTATGTTGCCCACAAAACCCACATATGTTTTCAAGACAAAATATAAAGCATATGATTACTAACCTTCTTGCCCAAAATTCATATCGGTCTACTATAACGGCAAAGTGGTCTTCTTCGCACCCACCGTGTTTTATATTTTGGGAGAATGGATGGGAGGGATTCTTCCCGACAGGTTGCGGATCTTGTGAAATAGAAGCCGAAATCATTATTTCGGAACCCATTTAGTTTGAACCCCTTACTAACCTTCTACCCATAGAATCTGAAAATATGCACAAATTAATACTCTATAACCCATCATCATTGTTTTCACTTGCATATCCTGGTATGTACTAACTCGAACAGGACATACATAATCAAGGATGTTTATACACATCCTTGCAGTTATACAGCGATCAAATACTAGACTATTTCGCACCTATGGAATTCGCAACAAACAAATGGATAAGAGGCTATTGCCATTTAGTCATGTTCAACAATTGGCCATTTGCAGCTACAAATAAAAAAAAGGGCATTGTTCTTGTTTTCACAATGGATGCACCAACACCTATCAAAAATACAGTGCACCCCAGATAGATATTTTACGAATAAATACGGGAATTTAGTAGCCTAAAATATCTGAAATCGCTTTCCAACAATATGTTGCGGTAAAACTCAATAAATCATGATGTGCCAACGCACACTACTAGGAACCCTAGCACAAAAATCAATTTTTTTTTAAATACACGGAACACATACATACGCTTAAGTTTTATGATGGTGTGATGAAGAAGAACAAATTACGATGGCGGCGAAGGCGTACGCTTCATTGCTGTGCGTACAAAGTGTTGTTGAGTTGTAAACGACAGATTGGGACGGGCAGGGAACATTCTTGCTCGATCTTACCTTATCACGTCGTCGGAGAAGATGGGGTAAGGAAAACAGAGGGCAAGCGAGGGCATTGTTGCATATCTGAGTTTGCAGAAAAGGATAGTGTGCCCGAGAAGGGTCTGCACGAATTCAATGTATGCCCCGGGTGGTATCTTTGAGTTTGTAAACTTATGTAAGGGTAATAATGTTCGATTGCAAGTTAATCAATCCAGATAACTTGGGTATCAAACATAGACGCTATTTTATCCAGGTTTTATATGACATATACCAAGCACAGAGAGATTGCCTACCAATCTCAATTGTAATCTCAGCAACAATCTATCTTGCATTATCCTATCCCTCATACCAAACAAATCCTTAATGTTAACGGGGGAGGCCGGCTGCACAGAAAGGTAGCCATAAAACACAACGTATTTCAAACCTGCAAATTCTGAGTTTTCTTTTAATATGTTCAACAATCAACATTAATTATTCATCATACGAGAATTAAGTAAACGTTAAATGTTTAGTTCTAATTTTAGCAGTATATATAGTTGTGATCCAAAGAACAAACTGAATATACTGTGTTAGATGCAGGACAAATTCCACAACAACTGTTACCTTAGAGAAATATATCAAAGATAATCAAGAAAATAGATATATTGTTGTATAGATCTTTTGCATAAAGCTTGCGATTAACAATGAAGGGCATGCAAAACAAACCTGGATGCGGTTCTTATAAGAGACTCTAACTTAAGTTAGAGTTTATACGAGTGTTGAATGTAGGGGAGTCGCATGTGGGAATACATGAACTTGTATAAGTGTATTTTTGAGATCACGTACCTTTTTATATCGAATAAAGGGTATTTATAGAGGATTCACCTAGGGTCATGCCTGAGGCATGGGCATGTGTTCTCGATAGTAGACATGATCATGTCAAGTTATGTAATAGACCGGTATCACCAAACCAAGTTAAATGCACTAATCTATGTTATTAGAATTTTGCATCCATATTTATGACTGATGAAACCAAGAAATGAAAACGGAATCGATTATGAATCGAAAAGTTAAGGAGGCCAGTATTATTATATCGGGCAATTAGGGTTTTGAACCAAAAATGAAGAATGAGAAATAGAAACGATACCTAAAGATATACGTGATTTTATGTGTGGAAAAAGTTGTTATATTAGAAATCGAAAGTCTCGATGAATTTTCACGAATTAATCTACTTGAGAAAACTTGATTTTACGTTTTCTCACAAACCGAGAAGAGACCTTAACCTAATAATTATTTTTGCCCCACATAACTTTCTAAGATGAAGGAAGTTTGAGAGTTTGAGAATTTTCTGAGAATGGATGAAAATCGAAGAAAGGCGCATCCACGACTAGTTACGTGTCGATTTCACGCAAATCGAAAATCGATCTTGAAGTATAAATTACTTTTACACCACACAATTTCTGTAAGAAAATTCCACTATGATGATTTATTTAATTATGAGAAATCAAGATACTTAAAGAAACGAGAGTTTACGATTATGACTTAAAAGTCGGAGACGAGAAATCGAACATCAGAAACAACGTCCGACTAATGGACGATGAAGGTGACAGCCAAATCTCATCAAATCAGCTATGACGCTTTGAGCCATCGCACCAACACATCACATGTCAAGCTTTTTGCTTTATGTCATTTTTTCCCTATTCACAGCTCACATTTTTTACCTAAACATTATTTATGATCTCATAGCAGAGTATTGAGGTACCTATTAGCCTAAACACCACCTTGTCACTCCACTCGACAAGAAATCAATCATTTCTCCCACCATAATTTTGTACACTCCCCTTTCTTCTCTTCTCTTCCATTGTTCTTCAAGTGTTCTTCAAGGATAAAGCTCGAAGACGACGATCGGAGCTTGACTCTCAATATTAAATCCATTAACGAGGTAGGCATTGACCTCCTCTACAATTCCATGGTTTTATTCTTGGATTCCAATCATGTTTAGCTTTAGGAATAATGAGGGATGAAGTTAAGATTTTCATATGTTGTTTAGATATGCGTAGAAACGACGTATAAATAAAAAAACAAAAATCGAATGAAGAGAGTTATGATCAAAACTTTAAAACTTAGGGAAGCATGATAATCAAACATAGTGAAAGTATTGAGGAATCATACCTCCGTGGACGTAGATCTTTACCTTGATCGAACCACGTAAAAACCTCTTGTGTTCTTTATCGTTTTCATAAACTCACACACAAGATTTATCATTGGCGCCTCTTATGTTCTTTATCGTTTTCGCAAACTCACACACAAGATTTATCATTGGCACCGTCTGTGGGAACTTTGAACAAAAAACTTCGTTTTCTACAAAATCAATGACAAGGACTCGTGCAAATATTAGCGCCGCTGGTGGTGCTGGCAACGGACGGACTGAAGACCCCAACCAGGCTATTACGCAGCACCGGGGAAAGGAAGTCACCGCTACCGATAACAACAACACGCCTGAGGGTTACATAGAGGATCTACCTATACACCCTCAGGACCGTTGCCCTACCGAAGAGGAAGAAGACGACCTCAACGCCGGTGAACAAGCAACTCACCAATCTCATGAGGTCCTCGACAGAGCCGTGTCTGAATTCCTCAATGCCTATATGGGCCAATTTCAATCTTTTACGAGCGAAGAGGCGAATGGGCGGAACCTCAAGAACCATAAATAGAGCGCCCGGTTTGGCAATCACGGGTGCCCGAGTCACTTCCTCTCCGTAATAGCCGAGGACGTTCACCTCAGCGAAATAGCCAGGGCGTTCGCCTCGGCGAGATAGCCAGGAGATCACCGACGAGATAGCGATCACCTTGCCATGATGCCCAAGTCGATCACCTCGACAAGCCGCCCATAACTATTCACCCCGGCGTCACCCGCAAAGTCGGTCACCTCGGCACAATTGCTGAAGTCGTTCGCCTAGACACGTCCGCTTGCCCTAACGGGACCGAAGAGAGGAAAGACGGAGTTGTTCCCCTCATCAGAGAGACGATAGATATCGCTACCGATCTCCCACTCCTCCTGGGAGGGATGGCAACGAACTCCCGGGATTTGACCGACATGGACGGATCATCTCCCTTTTCAAGAGAAATCCCGGATACACCCCGCGCAGCGATATCGAGCACCCAACATCGCCGCCTATGAAGGTGCAGGAGATCCCCGATTTTCTTTTGCCTATACTACTAACATGGCAAATCAGGGGATGGAAGATTTTCACATGTGTAAAATCTTCCCCGAGGTGCTGGTCTCCAACGCCCGGCGTTGGTTCACCTCACTTCGCCAAAACAGCATACATAGCTTCAGAGATCTCATGGATCAATTCAAGTGTCGTGATAAGCCTCAGTTTTGCATGATTTATAAGGCTATATTCGTTTCGTTTCTAAGTGATAAGTGATCTTTTGAGTTGTCTTTTGATATATTTATGTTTGCCTTGAAAGATATTATGCCGTGTGTATTTCATGTCATTTTAGCATAGGTTTTGATGTCAAAAAGGTGGATCACGATAAAGAGGAATCAATAGCCCAGTCGCGAGCTCGTGCGAAGAAGAACTATTTGAAAACGACGTTGAATATGACGTAATGGATTTGAAAAATATGGATGTGCAAAGTATACTATGTTAAAGAGCATCTCGATAGGAGTCCGTAGGCGCAAACAGATCGCAATTCGAAGTCCGGACGAGAGAGAACGGAGCGAAACGGCGAAGTCGCGCGCAGGGAAGTATGCCTCGCGAGCCGTGCTCGCGACCGTTGGTCGCTATGCCGGGTCGCGAGGAAGGCCGAAATTTCAGCAATTTTGAATGCCTCTCGACATGTCTTCGCGGGGGAAGGTTTTCTTACACGCCTCGCGAGGCTCTAGGTTGCGTAAGACATATATATATGCACACAACACGCAGGAGGAAGGGGGGGGCGAGAGATTTAGACGAGAGCTTTGTGGAGGAAGAACAGAACACTTTTTTTCATTCTTTTTGCTTGGCTTTTATTTATTTATTTTCTTTCGCACGTTTTTCTTCAAGATTAGATTAGCTTTGTTCTTCAATTCTTTTGATTCTAGTTTTCCATTTATTTTTAATTCCAGTTCTTAGTTCAGTTTTTATTGGAGCTTCTAGCTTATCTTCCGGATTCAAGTTGTTACATTGTTCTTCGTGGATTCCTACGGTTTTATTTATTTAATTCAGTTCATGCTTTATTTATTTATTTATTGTTTTGTTATTTTAATTATGTGTAGCTAAATTCAGTATTGATCCTAGGGTTTGTAAGTCTGACTAGATTTATATAATTTATCTGTTGATACTGTTTTGCCGTCCCATTCATGATTTATAATTCTTGGTTTTAATTCTCATGTGTTGGTATCTGGCCAATATCTATGCATGCTAGTTATATGATTAATGTCTTGGCGGAATTGATTGCATAATCGATATCTGGAATTTATAATACAGTTTTTGCCTTGAGACCCGACAGAGATAGGTGAACTGTAGGAGGTTATATCTTTGTGTGCTTTTGGTAATTAGCTTACTTCTCTTGAGACCCGACGGAGATAGAGTACCTACTACTATAGGTCGTCTGGCGGAAACTATAGTTACATTAGTGATCATTCATATGAATGCGGATTAAATTGGTAAGCAGTTAATAGGTTAATTGTGTGAATCGGTTAGGTTAAGTACATCCACAAGGTTAGGTCTTTCATATCTGATTTTATTCCTATCTTTATTTTCGAGTCTAGTTTTATAATCTTCTCTCTTGATATTGTTGCCTAGATAATAATAAAGATTATGTGTTAATTAATTGATGTGTTCTCGAGTCGCAGTCCCTATGGATACGATATATATACTTGATGTTTTACTATTAATTTATTTTGGTAGGAATATAGCGATCATGGCGCTTCTATCAAAAGATGCCACCTCAGCAACCTTCATCCAACCTGCTCACATCCGCCAAGGACGAGACGAGACGATGTCAAACTTCATCTCAAGGTTCATCAAAGAATCCCTCAAGATCGATGAGAGCAACGACCTCTACATCATCAATGCATTCAAAAATGGGATCCGACCTGGCGCACTAAACAAAGAAATCACCAGGGAGAAACCGAAGACGGCGAGTAGCCTTTGGACCTTGGTGGATATAACTATGTTAAAGGGGACGAGTCGGATCGTAAAAAGAGAGAGACATGGGACGAGCAGAAAATCGAGAAAAAGAAGTCGGATGATCGAGGAAGAGGTACCGATCGACGAAGTGCCTTCGACAGAATGAAAAAAGGCCCAATAGAGTCTAGACTGGGACCTCGGCCAAATCCTGGCAATAATATGCATAATCTGCTCAAGTCGAGGCGGAGATATTGAACTCCACCGAGCACTTCCGAAACCACCTCCCATGAAATGAGGATCCAAGAAAAATCGAAGGACAAGTATTGTGACTACCACGAGGGTGCGGTCATAATACCGAAGGCTATGAAGGTCGAGCTCGGAGATAGAGCGAGCTCGTTAAAGAGGATGCTTAAGAAATACCTCGACCGCACCACAACCGAGTCGGGAAGCAAGAAGGGCAAAGGAAAGAACGGAGGTGGCAACAATTGTGGACAGACCTCGAAGATGACGCATCATGACGATGACGAGGACGACGACTCACCCAACGCAATGGAACAAGTCTATGCCATCACCGGACTTCCTATGGGTGCGACGAGGTCGTCACTGAGAACCGAAGCACGAAGATCGATCCCCGAGGAGCCAAAAAACAAACGACTTCGGGACGATGAGAGCGTCGTGTTTTCCAACAATGACCCGGTACCCAAGATCATGCCCCATCAAGATGCTATTACCATACAAGCAGTTGTGGGTAACAAAAATGTCCACAGGGTCTACATCGACGCCGGTGCCTCTGTCGGATCATCTTCTAAAGTTGCTTAGACAAACTCGAGGTCGGAGGATTCACATTCTTCGGCACCATCTAAACTATGGAGCTTCACTCGGGAGGCGATACAACCGAAGGCATCATCACCCTTCCGGTCATCATGGGGCGTGCTCTCGGTCGATCACCAAAGCCATTCGGTTCTTCCTTGTCAAGGCTCCTTTCCGTATAACATCATCCTCGGAAGAGACCGGCTCTATGCCACCAAGGCCGTCGCTCGGTCTACCACCTCACCGTCAAGATACCCATCCGCAAGAGTATTAAGTATCGAGGTGATCAGCGGCGAAAAATAATGTCGAGGATCTCAACCCAGATGGGGCCTTACCTCGGGCCTAGTAATTCTGTAACCCTCGAAGTTATCACCCGGGATGATCGGTGACGACCTCCAATTATATGACGACGATCCTCCAAGGTCGTCAAGGTCGGCACCTGTGGTCCCACCGACGTTCGACAAGATGTTATGCAACTTCGAGGAATACGGATGTGTTCGCATGGTCACCACTCGACATAACAGGAGTGTCACCCGAGCTCATCACTCATCGACTCAACATCGATCCGGCTACCAAACCAATTCGACAAAAGAAGAGGGTGTTTACGGCAGAGCGCAGCAAGGTGATAAGGGACGAGGTGACCAAACTCCAGGAAGCCAAGATCCTGTTCGAGGTCAAGTACCCAACCTGGATGGCTAATCCCATCATAGTTCGAAATCCAGGAGGTGATGGCGCATGTGTGTCGACTATACCGATCTGAATAAACACTACCGAAAGGACTGTTATCCCCTCCCCGATATTGATAAGAAGGTGGAGGCATTGGTGGGCCATGAAATCTTCAGTTTCTTGGATCTATATAAGGGATACCACCAAGTCTTGATGAGCAAGGAAGATGCTCCAAAAACGGCATTCATCACTGACTTCGGTGTCTTCGCATACCGAAAAATACCTTTTAGATTGAAAAACGTCGGAGCTACCTACCAACGAATGGTGGATGCAATATTCAAAGACCACATAGAAAAGATCGTCGAGGTCTACGTCGATGACATCGTGGTGAAAAGCAAAAAAATAGAAAGTTGTGCCGAGGATCTCAGAACTATCCTCCCGCTCCTCAGGTCGGTCAACCTCAAGCTCAATCCTCAAAGTGCGTTCGTGGTAAAAAGGGAAATTATTAGGATTTTGGGTTTCTCGAGAAGGGTTGAAGGCTAATCCCACCAAATCGAAGGCGATACTTGACATGCAGTGCCAAAACAATCCATGAAATCCACAAACTCACGGATGCTTAGCCGCCTCGGTAGGTTCCTATCCCGGTCTGTAGAAATAACTCCATTTTTCAAAATCTTGGCGAGCCGGACTTCGCTTTGGGAGAAGAGCACCGCATCGCCTTTACACAACTAAAGGAGTACCTCGCCGATCTGCCCATCGTCAAGCCCCAAAAGAGAGCGAACTCCTTTCCTTATATCTGGCTGCCTCGGATGAGGCAATCAGTGCGGTACTTGTGCGAGATGAACTCGGACGACAACTTCCTATTTACTTCATTAGCCGAGCTCTCAAAGGACCGGAGACTAGATACTCCAGCTTCGAAAAAATAGCGTTGGCACTGGTGAATGCCAAGCGACATCTCCGACCTTATTTTCAAGTCCATTCCATCCAGATACTAACTGACTTACCCCTGAGGCAAGTCTTGTCGAAACTTGAATCGCCAGGACGTATCGCTAAGTGGGCACTGGAGCTCAGCGAGCATGACATCATATACTCACCCCGACCGGCCATAAAGGGGCAAGCTCTGGCTGATTTCCTAGTAGAAGCTAAGTTTACCGAGGTCAATCCTACCAGCGAGGTCACTCCGATTTCCACCCTAACAACGGAGGAACCGGCCCTCAACCTACCTCACGGCTGTTGGCAAATGTACGTGGGCGTAGCCTCATGCAAAAGCAGTAATGGGCGGACATCATGCTTCTCGGTCCGTAAAATCAAGAGGTAACCTATGCACTTCGGTTCTTCTTCCCACCACAAACAACGAGGTGGAGTATGAAGCACTAATCTCAAGACTTAGTCTCACGTAAAAATTGAAAGTGGAAAATATCTAGATCTTTGTAGATTCCCGGTGGTGGTAAACCGGTCTTAGGAAACACTGAGGCCAAAGAGGATAGGATGAAGCAATACCTTGAGAAAGCTAAAGAGATCTTGACACCTTGGTGTTTCACAATTCACGAATCCCACTATGAGAGAATAGCGGTGGCGTCCTCAACAAATTAGCCTCGTCATCAACGAATCCACCAAAGGAGAAAGTTTAATCCGAGTATCGAGGAGCCCCACATCGGCATCATCACGAGACCGAACCGAACTGGATGACTCCTATAAGGGCATACACGGAAGAAGGCGTGCTACCGCGAGGATCGGCTCGAAGCGAAAAAATGATGGTCAAGTCCCAAAGATACCTTATTCATGAAGGAACTCTCTATAAAATCTATCTCCAACCTCTCCGAGATGCCTTGGGCGTAAGAGGTGGACTATGTACTTAGAAATTCACATGGGATCTTGTGGAAGCCACATCGGATCACGAGCTCTCTCAAAGAAAATGTTGAGGTCGGGATATTATTGGCCCACCCTCATCCTAGATTCGGCCGAGCTCGTCAAGAAGTGTCCGAAGTGCCAACTTCATGCCACAGTTAAAAAGCTACCTCAAACCGACCTCAGTAGCCTACAAAGTCCATGGCCTTTTATGCAATGGGGAATCGACATCGTTGGTCCCTTCGACAGAGCACCGGGACAACTTCGGTATTTGGTTGTAGCCATAGACTACTTCACAAAATGGGTCGAAGCTGAGCCTCTTTCAAACCTCACAAGCAAAAGGATTCAGAACTTTGTTTGGAAAAGTATAGTTTGCCGCTTCGGCATACCACATGTCTTGATCTCGGACAACGGCACCCAGTTCATCGACAAAAATTTCAAAGAATGGTGTGAAGAGCTCCAGATTAAGCAACAGTTCACCTCGGTCGCACACCCACAGGCGAACGGTCAGACCGAAGTGACAAATCGTACGATCGTACAAGGATTAAAAAAGAGGCTAGATCGAGCTAAAGGGATTGGGTTGAAAATCTCCTCAAGTCCTCTGGGCATACGAGCGACACCTCGAACTTCCCACGATGAAACACCCTTCACTTAGTCTATGGTACCAAGTCATTATACCGGTGAGATCGGTGCCCCGAGCCCAAGAACTCTTAACTTTGCCGAGCATGGCGACGAGGAGAACCTACGAGCCAATCTCGATGCTCTATAGGAAAAGCTTGAACTCGCTTTCATCAATGAAGCCAAGTACAAATGCCAAGTAGCAAAGTACTACAACAGGAGGGTGAAAGCCTCCACGCTCCATGGGTGACCTCGTCCTACGGAACAATGAAGCTAGTAAAGCCGAGCGCCTTAATAAGTTGGATCCAACATGGGAAGGCCCATACCGCATCCACAAGAACCTCGGCAAAGGAGCCTATAAGCTTGCTCACCTATCCGGTACACTTATCCCCCGAACCTGGCATATTACTCACCTGAGGAGGTATTTTACATAGTTTTTATTTCACATCGGCATTATGTTAGCCCTCTTTCTATTTTTTCCAAGGCACGATGTCATTTACTTATCAATAAAACATCTTTTTTTATTATGAGTGGATTTCTTCGTCCCATCTTATATCTATGTGAAAATCCGTTCTCACCTCGGGTGAAATACAACTTACCTACAAAGGGGCGCCTTGCGAGGGACGACAAACCTACAAAGTAGGGTACTCAAACTAAGCGGCGCGAGGACCACCCTATCGATATTTCTCGACAAACAAGGCAAGCACATACAGATTACTCATTAATTTGAACATCTACGTGCAAGCGGCGTCCAAATCGGATCTCGTACAATTTATACCTCTTTATTGGGAAGATATACACTTGATTACACGTCTAAATACATTTATGACTATACAAAGTCTAAATACATTTATGAGTAAAAATCAAGTTCTAAGCTATATACATATTACTCGGGTTTCGAGCAGCACCTCGCCAAGACTAGCTAAAGCTATACCAGTTCGAAACAAAATCTTAGGGTCGACGGTGAATACCCAGAATGAACTCGGTGCCTTCCACCCAGTCGACGAGATCGGCGTTGTCACGACCTACGCCCGAGCCTTCTTGAGTAGGCGCAGAGGTGCTCTGACCTGAGGTGGATATCCTTTGGGCCGAGGTCGAACTCCTGCCTCTTGACCTCGCCATTCTGCCAGGGCTACGACCTCGCCCTCGACCTCACATCTTTCCTCGCCGAGCTGCCAACAATGGGGACCGACCACGATATGACGTTCCTGTCATATCTGAACCCATCATTCGGACCACCTCGGCGTGGTCCAGGTAGCTGCCACCCACTTCTACTTCTTCAATCCTCACATCGGATGGAGCTTGACTGCATGGCTCGGGCATGCGTCGCTTGCGAACGACCTCATAAACCTGGAGGCATTTGACCGACTCTTGAGGCGCCTTTAAACCTCTTGCTATTGGGTCCTCCTCCTCCCTCGCACCATGCCCTCGATTAGCAGTTGAGCTCGGTCATCGGCCTCGGATATGGTAATACCACCAGATCGGCGGATGATCGCCTCATACTCGGCATGTTCTTGAGATCCGCACCAACTTCTCTTGACAAGTTCGCGGCTCTTCGCATTATCAAACCGGCTTGAAGGCCATCGCGCGAAACATCCACCTACGGACCTCGAGATAGATAATCTTGAGCTTTAAGTCTTCATTGTCTTCCCAAAGACGGCCACCTCGCGTTTTGACACCGGTCTACTTTTCGATCCGGTAACGCCGTACATCGACCCGAAAGAACTCCACTATCCATATTATGCAAGGTTTGAGTCAGCTCGGCAGAACGGCTTCTCCAGAACATTACATCTTCATCCTTCTCATTAAGGGCATCCTTGACCTCTTTCAATTTGGTCAGAAGATCATGATCTAGCCCGATGTATCGAGAAGATGATTGCTAAAGCATAAACCAAATAGACAATACAACACATTCATTTCAACAAAAAGATGTATTTATTTAAAAGTCGAATTTTATACAAAGCTCGGGATCCTAATGATCCCGACAGATCAAACCTATTACAACTGGTAACCTGACCTGAGCCTCTTGGCGGGGCTCATCAGAACCTTCCTCAGACTACGCTCGCGCCACCCGCTCTTCGTAAGAAAGCCTCGAACTCGGCCCAGCACCGCGAGCTTCATCGACTTCAGGCAGGAGTTTCTGAAGATCGGCATCTTCATCCTCCTTGCATTGGGAGACGACCTCGGCCGTCAGCAGAGAAGTGGAGGCCGCCAAGGTCTCCAGCAGAGGGAAGAACATCACCTCGATAATTACACGAGCGTAGTCCTTCTGCTGCTCTATCGGATCGACCTCAACCCAACCATGCCTGACCTTGTCGAAGTCAGGCATCTCGCCGCCAACTCCTCCGGATGGTCAGCACCACCGTGTCCTCAAAGACGGTAGCCAAGTCCGAGATGAGCGGAGAAGGTCTCCGATTGAATAATCTCACCGTGAAGGCCCTCGGCATCGGCCCTGCCCCGCCAAGCGGGCATCCTTCTCTTTGAGAACTTCTTCTCCGCTCGCCACCGCCGCACGCCACAAGCGCCGCCGTCTCTCCCCATGCCTTCCTTACATCAGCCTGGGCCACCTCCAAAGCACGGGTCTTCTCCTTCAGAGCGGCCTCCGTAGTGGCCTTCGCGACCTCAACAACGGCCCTCTCCCTCTCCACCGTGTCATATGGAGAGACAACCTCGATAATGAATCCGGCTATCCGGTGCAGTTCTCCCGCTGCCGCAGTCGCATCCTGAAAATCATACCGTTAAAAACACATCACAGAAGGAGATAACAACGGATATGAAATATATTTGTACATGTAGAAAGATATAGGAGAGCTTGGAATCGGCACCTCATAAGTGATCCGAGTACGGGTATCTCCCGCCGATGTCGGACCTGACCTCGACTGAGGTACCGGGGTCCTCATTACCAACTCGCTGAGCTCGAGCAACCACTTGGGGCCCCTTGCTCTGCTCGACCAACCTCACCTTCTTCGCCGGCGGCCTCGGGCTCGGTGATTGCCCGGGAGACGACGAAGCCGACACCTTCGCCTTCTTACGAGCATCGAGCTTCACTACATAAAAAGAAGAGGAGTTGATTAGCACAAAGACATCATCAGAAATATGAGGAAATAAAAAAAAAATGGGGGGCCTCACCCGATCTGCCCCAGCTCCCGAAGCTCCCGATCTATAAGAGCTCAGCCCGGCATCAACCAGGTCATCCTCAGTGTAGCTACAGGAGATTTCACCCAACATATTTAGTTGATCCTCTATAGCACCCAGGGCTTTGCACTTCACATCCCTCATCTTACATATGCCCTACTCATACCTTGGTTGCCCCTCGGCCCGCAAAAAGAAGAACTTCGTTTGCCAATGGGAAACCTTGGAGGGGGCGGTCACTTTAAATGCTTGCCGAGGTGACAAGTAGTACACACCCCCTATACTCTTAATGCAAAAAAAACGCATCAAGATTTCAAAAGAAAGCTTCTCGTCGATGCCATGGTAGGCAAGCCCTAACCCTACTACCGACCTAATGGAGTTTGAGATTAACTGGCAAATGGGGATTTGGAAATATTCTTGAATGCTCAAAAAAATAGGAGCCAAGGGAAACCTAAGATCGGCTTTCAAAGCATCACTATATACGGTCATAAATCCTTCCTGGAGGCCATCGCCTATCCCGGATTAAAGCAAACACCACCAAAGACTCCGCCGAATATGGAATTCGAGGCTATCGCGCGCATATCCGCGCGGTCGAAGCGAACCAACATCCCTAATCTTATAGCTATCCCAGGTGGCTGGTATCACCGGAACCCTAGCACTCATGCTCCTAGACCTACCCGACAAGGTATAACAAGTATACTCCCGAATCTCCACCTCACTATCAACGAAAGTTGATCGGGAAGATTCAGAAATCTCTATCGGAGAAGATAATAATCGCGAATATTCAGAAATATCTACCGGAGAAGATGAGGAAGACATACTTACTTTTTCAAAGTGGGATTTTGCTTCAACTTCGACGAAGTAAGGCACCACCGATTTGAAAATTTATCTCTGGAGCTAAAATGGATGAAGATGAAAGAAATAAACAGTTTCCCCTTTCTCTGACCTATTTAAAGTAAAATAGGCACCCAAAAACTGCCTTTTCAACTTCCCACGTGGTTGCCCATGACTTGGCGTGAGGTAGACGCGCGCGTGATTCGAGCGTCAACTAACCGACTGGTACACATGACGTAATATCCTAAACGCTCAGACGTACCAGTCTAATCATGCAATCATCACTCTAGCTCCAACTCGGTCAACCACCTCGGCATTCTCTTAATTAATGAGAGGACGGCATGGTTCTAGATCGGTCAACCACCTCGGCATCCTTTAATTAATGAGAGGATGGCACGGTTCCAGATCGGTCAACCACCTTGGCATCCTCTTAATGAAAGGACATCGCCATCCAACTCGGCAAATCATCCAACTTAGTTCGGACCTCGGCAAATCGTACAACTTAGTTCGGACCTCAGCAAATCATCCAGTCCAGTTCGAACGAGATAATACGATTCCACCTCGTCATCCAAAAGGCAAGAAAATCCTCGACAATGACCTCAGCCGAGCAACAACCAACCTCAGCAAAATACATCCTTCACCTCACCTCGGCGTAGTTGTGACTCGACTAATTGGGGGGGCTATGATAGGATATGGGGCCTAACCGCTCAAGCCCAATAGAAGGCCCAGCGAACTGGTCCCAGCCTAGCAACTTCAGCCTACACGGTTCGGCCCAAAGCCCAACATCTAAACCCTATTCAAGATCAAATCTAAGAAAAGATATGGATGGAGATATTCAAGGATCGAGCCTATCATCAGAGATCGGATCACACAAGGCAAGAGATCCATGGTAATCTTGAGGGATCCACAACATGTATAAATAGAGGTTAGATTGAAGGTAGAAAGGTTTGTATGTTAATTGGAACCGATTAAATGTTGATTTTGGTAAACTTGGAAGTAAGTTGAGGTGATAAATTCACCATTTTTGCATGACATAATTGTGCAAACGAAGTGTTTGACAAAATGCATGAAAGAAATTAATGAAACTATGAAAACTGAGAGTTGGTTGTGTGAACAGCGACTTTATAAAATTTATTTACTAAGTTGTGATGGTTCGATGATCACCAAATTTTACTATGTTTAACTTAAGTATGTCTAGTATGTCTATGTCAAATTTCAAGTTAATAAAAGGTGGTTTACTATTTTAAATATATTGTTCAAATACACTGCACAAGCTGCCAAAAATTCCATGTTCGCACCTATGCTATTTAGCTTCCATCTAGAGTTAGGCTATTAGGAACATGCTCATATTTTTCATAAACGTAATTTAGTGTTCTTAGAAGTTCTCTGTAATTTTTCATAATTTTCTAAAAATCTTTACTATTTGTTTTTGAATTTACAAACGACCTGCGCAATGCTGTCTCGGCAGGGATAGCTTGTCATAAACTATTTTTCGCTCCCAACCTATTGCACATATTTGAGTGAGGCTTTTTCTAAATAAACTAGACTCGAATGGCTTTTTAAATTGATAAGTTGCATTCACAGATTCTTTATAATAAACCCTCGGTGAATTTTCGGAGTTAATGCATTCCAGTAAACTTTCATGGCAAATTGTTATTCCAAATTCCATTTCAGTAAACCGTTCAAGTCTGAATTTTGCGAGGGATGTTCGAGCAATTTTTAGTCTGATTTAAATTTCGGTTTCTTCATAAAAATGTTCCTTACCATGCCTTGTAGTGATCAGGGAAGTTTGATCTCAAACCAAGTCCTTTAGGTATGTCTTTCGTCCACCCAAAGTCACCTACCCAAAACTATGTGTTTTAATTAATCAATTTTGAGCTCCTGTACCTCCTGATGAGTCAGGTATCATCTAATACTTTCTTAATGAAACGTGTAGTTCTTGTTACAAGGTTTCCAAAATGGGGTCTTTCAACCATTTTGGTGTTGTGAGTCAAAAGTTACGAGCCTCGCAAAATCCCGCGACACTAAGCCAATTCTGGAAAATCCTGCAAAATATTCCCAGTATAGACTCAGTTTCGAGTTGACCAATTTGAGACCTTATATCTCCAGAACCACAATTCTTTTGGATCTGATTCATTCTTAGAATTTGTAGTACATGTTTAAAGGTTTCTATAATGTATTTTTTTATGTCCATACCACCCATTTTGAGTCGAGAGTTATATGAATAGTCAAATTATGTCACTTGGACAGTTTAGCTGAAAGTTAACTACTTAAAACTTGTCTAAGTATTGGAACGCACTTATGTGAAATATGTCTCATGTGACTAACATGCTAATAGTTGATGCATTCATACATGTTATGTCACAAGCACGTTAGAGCATTAATAAGACACACGAAAAATGATAAAACAATGCAACATGGTATATTTACATAAGCATGCCTTAACGGGAAATATTCGACTACGTGCTACTATATGATCAGTTGACTGCATATCATACCATGACATGCACTAAAATAGAAGTATGTATAATTAAATCTGACGAACATTTCAACTCTAGATCCTAAATCCGGGAATTGATAAGCTTTTAGCTTAGGACATGAGTTTTGAAAGACCATTATTAAGTAATCGTGCCTACGGACTAGATTTATCTTGTAGGACTGGTTAAGGTCCATCAAGGGATAACCAGTGGATGTGTGCGAATAACATGAACTATTGGTACCACTTCGGTGACAGGTAGGATCTATTTTCTGCAATGTATTTCGGGTTATTAAGCCCCAAGATGTTTATTAAAATTGAGAATTGCATGTTGTTTTTATGCTCATTGCTTGGTGCTAACCTTGGAGCGGTTAAACCATTACGGCTTCGGCCAGGAGTAGTTAACGATCGTGCCTCGAGCTAAGTACTGGCTGAGGTAGTGTACACGGAAGTCCGATTGGGTGAACTTGGCCAAGTTCCCTAGTCTTGGCGAAGGCGGCCATTAGTGGAACATTGTTTCCCTGGTAACTCTTATAAAAGAGTTATTATATGACCTTTTTGATCTAAATAGCCTTGAGTGTATGTGTTATGTTCGTTTGTTGTTGATGTTTTATATGTTTATGACATGTTTTCGTGTGTGTGCGTGTCAGGATTGAGTCATGTGCTTTTAAGGGGTATTGTGTACATTTTATGCTTTATTTAATCATTTTACGGTATATGGCAGGAAAGAGGAAGAAGACAGACGATGCGGGAGTTCTGCTGGAACGAGGACGAGCTCGTGAGCGAGGGCGTAGCGAAAAGGTACGAAGCGAAGTCTCGAAGTCGAGCTCGTAAGGTGAAGTCAAGCTCCAGAAAAGAAAGAAAGAGTCGAACTCGTGAGCGAGGTTAAACACGTGAGCAAGGTTGAACTCGTGAGCGAGGTTAAACTCGTGAGCGAGGTTGAACTCACGAGTGAAGTCGACCTCGTGAGAGAAGTGAAGCCCGTACGAATGGACGAGCTCGTAACCGAAGACGAACTCGTGCTTGTGAAATGAAGAAGTTGAGCTCGTAAGCAAAGTCGAGCATGTGAGCGAAGTGAAGTTCGTTAGCATGTAATGAAGTGGACTAGCTCATACTATTGGACGAGCTCGTATTTATGGATGCACGACGATGAGCAACGACACAGTATGGACGAGCTCGTACTCATGGGCGAGCTCGAAAAGAATGCAGAGATGAAAAAGGGAAGAACTCCATGGACTACATTGCGAAGCAAGGAGGAGATTAGCAGAACCACAACCACGTGGCAGCTGGCCACGGCAGCATAAAGGAGGAAAGCGATCTGTTGTTGTCGGGGCTAACAGAAAAAGAATAAAATCGAGGTTGAAGGGTCGACGGTGCGATCCGCACCTTAAAAAGAACCGTAGTCTCATTATTCGAGGGAGACACGCTTTGGGGGAGGACAATCATCTTTGGGCAGAGGAATTGGAGGAGCTATCTCTTGGAGAGGAAGCCATCGGAAGAGGCGACGATCCAAGAACGACACGCGATTCTGGCCACTGATTTCGGCTTTCTCTTTCTCGATTTCTTCTTAGCTTTGTTATGGCATTAGTTTTTCTGAATTTTGTTGAACAGCTCGCTATGAGCTAAACTTGTCTGACCTGATCTCTTGATGAACCCCATGCTCTTGGGTTGAACTCATTACTACGCATATCTTGTTAAATTGCTATCGCTCTTTTGGGATTTATTTATCTTGCTTGTGCTTGATCATCATGGGTGAGATTTTAGCTCTATGATTGCTGGGAAGTTCTTGTAGAGTGGAAAACAAGAGAGTGACGCAAGAACATGATTTAAATATTATGTGTGTGAATAGCATATGAATATGTGTTTACCTTGCGTGGCAAATGTGAATGGATTAGTAAAGATATTCTAAGAGCAGTTCGATATAGGAATATATTGAATGGCTTTATAGAATATAATCTTAGATTTGGGAAAATACTAAGAATCAGAGAAGTTTATGTCATAGCGATGAGGCAACGATAACGCCGTAGCATTATTATTACAGAGCATGGGTGGAATCGAGAGGTCAAGTCTGTTTCTCTTTCTCGCTATGAACTATTTTTCTTGTCGTTGTGTTTGGTATTCTACCTCGCCATGCCGTAGCTTTCTCTTAGCATAGGTTTCTAGTTGTGTTTTATATTAAAGAGCTACTGCCTGTTTAATTTCCCTTTATCACTTTCCTATTAAACAAAGTTGTTGTCAACGTGACTTATATCGCGATCCCTGTGGATTCGATCTCGGAATACTTCCGTGTATTACTTGTTGATTACGTGCACTTGCGTACCTTAGATTGTATTTACATCATAAAAGACAACAAGTTTTTGGCGCCGTTGTCGGGGATCGCCAATTATAAATTGCGTTGATATTGCAACTTTGTGTTTCTTAGTAATTAGTAGTTAACTTTGTTCATTCTCTTTTACGTGAAACAGGGCTCTTGGGTCGTGGTATATGCGCAAGGCAAAGCGTATGTATTATACCTGTTAGATCTAGAGATTGAACGCACCTTTCGCAAAGGAAGGCGTCAGCAAAAAGCCTGCAGAGCGCACGCCAAAATGGCCGCACCAGAAGGTGAAGAAAATAATGGAAGAAATGCCATAGTTATTGCTGATGACCGGAGAGGGTATCGTGATTATACTAACCCCGATTTAACGAGTTAAATCGGAATTACAAGACCGAGGTCAAGCAAATCAATTCGATTGAAGCGGTCATGTTTCAAATGCTTCAAACGGTGGGGCAGTTCAGTGGTCAAGCCACAGAGGATCCACACCTTCATCTTCGGTCTTTCTTGGAGCTCAGGGATTCGTTCAAGTTACCTGGAGTTTCGACCGAAGCACTGAGGCTTCGGCTATTTCCCTTTTCACTACGAGATCGTGCAAAAGCATGGTTGAATGATCTTCCATCAGACTCAATCACTTCATGGAACGAGCTAGTGAAAAAATTCTTGATGAAGTATTTTCCACCTACAAAGAATGCAAGATTCCGGAATGACATCATGTCGTTTCAACAGAATGATGATGAGTTAGTGTGCGAGGCATGGGAACGTTATAAGAAAATGCTACGGAAATGCCCTCACCATGGCATCCCACACTGCATTCAACTCGAGACTTTCTATAATGGGTTAAACGCGTCTACACGCTTGGTGCTTGATGCCTCCGCAAATGGGGCTATTCTCTCTAAATCCTACAATGAGGCATATGAGATCTTGGAAAGGATTGCAAATAACAATTGCCAATGGTCCAATTCTCGTGCTCCAATGGGAAAGAAATTTGTTGCCGGTGTTTTGGAGGTTGATGCCTTGACGGCATTAACCGCTCAAGTAGCGATCCATAAGCAATATGTTAAAGAGCTTGAAAGTAGCCAATCCAGTTGCTCAACCGACAAGTGTTCCAGTGGTTGCACCCACAATGCAAGTGAACGAGGTGTCATGCGTTTATTGTGGGGAATGGCATACTTTGATAGTTGCCCATCAAACCCGACTTGATGTGTACATGGGAAATCGAGAATGGCGGAGGAATAATCCTTATTCACAAACATACAATCACGGATGGCGACAACATCCTAATTTCTCGTGGGGAGGCGAGGGTCCGAAACAAATGGTGGAAATTTTGAGAAAATACGTATCAAAGAAAATTTCCAACAAAAGCAAAGAACAAGCCACTCCACATTGAATCTATTGAAACTTTGATGAAGGAGTATATGGCGAAGACGGATGTAGTAATACAAGGCGATCCACTTCTCTAAGGAATTTGGAGGTCCAAATCGGACAATTGGCCGACGAGATGAGAATCGACCACTTGGTGTCTGCCAGTGACACGGAAAACCAAAAATGATAGGAACATGTCAAGGCTGTCACTCTAAGGGTGGAAGCGGATGCATGAAATGCAATTGTTTGGACCGAGAAGAAGGTGAGTCATGAAAAGTGACAAAGAAGGTGTCGGCAATGGAAGCATCAAGCAACCTCTTAATGCCGAGAAGCCTGCTGCAGTAAATCCATTGCCGAAGCAACCAGACGAGGTGGTATATCGTCCACCACCTCCTTTCCCCGAAAGGCTGAAAAAGAAATAATAAGATACTCAGTTTCGGAGATTTCTAGATGTCTTAAAGCAATTGCACATTAATATTCCGTTGGTGAAGCTTTGGAGCAGATGCCAAATTATGTGAAGTTCTTGAAAGACATCCTAACCAAGAAGAGATGTGCGGGTGAGTTCGAAATAGTGGCACTAACGAGCGATAGTACCATGTTAAAAGCAAAATCCCACCCAAGTTGAAAGATCCGGGAGCTTTACAATCCCATGCTCAATTGGAGGGCGCGATGGCGTGCTCTATGTGATTTGGGAGCAAGTATAAATTTAATGCAGCTCTCAATATTCGTGAAGCTCGGGATAGGAAAGCTAGACCCACAGCAAAGACCTTGCAATTGGCGAGACCGATCTATGGCTCGTCGGAGAGGAAAAATTGAAGATGTGCTAGTAAAGATGGATCGTTCATTTTCCATGATTTCATTATTTTAGATTATGAAGCAGATCACGAGGTGCCTATTATTTTGGGACGTCCTTTCCTTGTAACTGGAAGGACTTTGATTGATGTCCAAAAAAGGCGAACTCACAATGAGAGTAAATGATCAAAAGGTTACTTTCAATGTATTCAATGCTATGAAGTATCCCGACGAAGTGGAAGAATGCTCGATAATCCAAGTTCTAGAGCAGGTAATTGCGGATACAATTCTAGAGCACTCCTCTCAATCCGAAAATAGTGATACGAATATGTCGATCTCATGGAGTTGGAACAAGATAAGGGGTTTCCTAAGCATCCTTCTGACGAAGCGTTCTGTTACACCACGTATCAGCCGACTCCCGGAGTCACTGGTGCTTGCAGATCATATCGTCCAAGTATCCAAACCTTCAATCGACGAACCTCCAACGTTAAGTCTGAAAACCTTGCCTAACCATCTGAAATATGCATACTTGGGCGAAGGGAAAACTCTTTCGGTAATCATTTCAGCCGCTCTCGAGCACGATAAGGAAGAATCCTTGCTACAGGTGTTGCGAAAATACAAGAGAGCTATTGGATGGTCAATTACCGATATCAAAGGGATCAGCCCTTCTCTGTGCATGCATAAGATATTGCTGGAAGACTGCCATAGCACTTCCATCGAGCAACAGCGTCGTCTTAATCCAGCAATGGAAGAAGTGTTGAAGAAAGAAGTTATTAAATGGTTGGATGCTGGAATCATTTATCCAATCTCGGATAGCTCTTGGGTAAGCCGAGTGCAATGTGTTCCTAAGAAGGGGATTCTGTGATTGCTAATGATCGACAAGAATTGATTCGACTCGGGTGATAAGCGGATGGCGTGTTTGTGTTGACTATAGAAAAGCGAACAAGGCAACGGGAAAGATCATTTTCCCGCCATTCATAGACCGGTGCTTGATAAACTTGCGGTAGCGAGTTCTTACATTTCTTAGATGGTTATTACGGTTATCATCAAATTGCTATTGCACCCGACGATCAACACAAAACCACCTTCACCGTCCCTATGGCACTTTCGCTTTTAGAAGAATGCCTTTTGGACTCTGTAATGGCCCGACAACGTTCGGCGTTGCATGATGTATATTTTCGATATGGTGGAGAAATCGGTGGAAATCTTCATGGATGATTTCTCCGTGTTTGGAGATACTTTTGGGATATGCAGGTAATTTGGGAAAGGTCACGGGCGTTGTGAGGCGATGCACTTGGTTTTAAATTGGGAAAATGCCACTTCATGGTGCGAGAGGGCATCGTGCTAGCCATCACATATCGAGGAAGGAATCGAAGTGGATAGAGCAAAGATCGAGTGATCGACAAACTTCCACCACCCACCACCGTAAAAGGTGTGCGGAGTTTCTTGGGACATCTGCAGGATTTTATAAGCGCTTTATAAAGGATTTTTCAAAAATTGCTAAGCCGCTATGTGCATTGCTGGAGCAAAATCGCCACTTTGAGTTTACTCCTGAATGTTTGAAGGCGTTTGATGTTTTAAAAAGAGCTCTAGTGACAGTCCCAGTGATCATTGGTCCAGACTGGTCCTTTCCTTTCGAGGTAATGTGTGACGCAAGTGACTTTGCTGTGGGGGTCGTACTGGGTCAACGAAGGGAGAAGGTATTCCATTCCGTCTATTATGCGAGCAAAACATTGGTGGAGGCTCAAATCAATTACACCACAACGGAGAAGGAGCTGCTTGCTGTAGTATTCGCATGTGAGAAGTTTAGAACCTACCTCGTAGGGTCGAGAGTGATTGTTTATACAGATCACGCAGCCATCAGGTATCTTATTGCCAAGAAAGATGCCAAGCCACGGTTAATTCGGTGGATCTTGCTCTTGCAAGAATTTGATCTGGAAATCAGAGACAGAAAGGGAACAGAGAATCAAGTAGCTGATCATTTATCCCGACTGCCGACAGCCGAGGATGACGAAACTCATGTCCAAATTCAGGATGCATTTCCTGATGAACAATTGATGAGCATGCACCACAGTAGCACACCTTGGTATGCGGACTTTGTTAACTTCCTGGTCAGTGGAGTGTTGCCTCCTGAATTCTCATCACATCAGAAAAAGGTTCTTTTCTGAGGTCAAACATTACTTTTGGGATGAACCATTCTTATATAAGCACTGTCCTGACGGGTTGATGAGGCTCTGCGTTCCGTATGAAGAAATGGAATCAATTTTAGAAGGGTGTCACGCCACCCCATATGGTGGTCATTTTGCGGGACAAAGAACGGCGGCTAAGGTACTTCAATCAAGTTTTTTTCGGCCGACCTTGTTTAAAGATGCCCATGCTTTTGTGCACAAATGTGATCGATGTCAAAGAGTTGGAAATATATCCTCTCAGAATGAGATGCCAATGAACTTTATTTTGGAAATTGAACTCTTTGACGTATGGGGCCATGATTTTATGGGTCCTTTTCCACCCTCATTTGGTAACCTCTACATCCTTGTGGCGGTCGATTACGTATCTATAATGGGTGGAGGCCGTGGCAAGTTCCACTAATGACGCGAAGGTTGTAATCAAGTTCTTGCAAAAGAACATATTCACACGATTCAGTACTCCTCGTGCGATCATTAGTGATGAAGGCACACATTTTGTCAACAAGGCCGTGAGTGCTGTCCTAGCTAAGTATAACATTCGCCACAAGATTGCTACAACATATCATCCATAAGCGAATGGTCAGCGGAACTCTCAATAGAGAAATAAAGGTATCTTGGAGAATGTGGTGAATCCGGGACGTAAAGATTGGTCCATGCGATTGGATGATGCAGTGTGGGCCTACAGAACAGCTTTCAAAACACCTTTAGGGATGTCACCTTACGGGTTGGTCTATGAGAAAATGTAATATCCCGAAGTTTTAATGCTAAATTGCGATAATAAAAATCACTAATAAGGGTTTTGTTTCAATAATTGAAACAATAATTTATCGAAGCTCGATTTCGACTATACATGATACGAGGATTATTATATCATATTCACTAATGATTAGTGAATTAAGGAATATAGTTTATATGATTCCTTCGAAAGTATTATTCTAAAGTCGATTAAATTTTGATAGTTAGTCTTACGTTATTTTCTAAAGTGATTCCTAACGTCGATTATTATTCTAACATCGATTATATGATTCCTTCGAAAGTATAGAACGTCAACGTTTTGAGACGATTCGATAACTTAGCCTAACGATCAAGGAATTATAATATTTAAATTCCTATGATTATTTTATGTAATAAGAGCATTATTTATCATTAAAATAATGCTAGAGAATTAAGGAATAAAGATTGAAAAAAGTGAGCCTATTTTCAAAAATTAGGGTTTCGAAATTAGGGTTTTGTGACATAGAATTGTTCTAAATAATTTTCTATGATATAATTCATCATCTAAGACTTATATTATGTCACATAGCTATATATTAGCTATATGTTGCAAGGAAATAAAATGTGTAGTATTTATTCTATGGAAGTGCCGAAAATCACACTATTAAGTGTGAGATGAATTAAATCTCTATCTTTGATGATGTTATGCTTTAATTATGATAGTGATATGTTATTAATACATAAGATAAGGTTTATCATGGATTGAACAAGTGGGAAATGTGTTGACATCATAAGGGCCGAAAATACACAAGTTGAAGTGTGAAAGGGATAAAAATATCATGCTCTTATTAATGCTATGCTATAATTATGTTAATAAGATATTTTTAAGGTTAAGATAAGGTGTATCATGATTTATACAAGTGGGATGTCCAATTGGCTTGTCATGGCCGAAAATTTTGTAAAAAAAAGAATAAATAAAGAAACTTTAAACTCTATGAAAGTGATATGTCATGATATTGATAAGGACATATTATTTATGGTATCATAGTATAAGAAAATAACATTTGTCACACTTATAATGAGGTGGCCGAAAATTATAAGAAAAATCAAGTGTGAACAAGTGTGAAAATGTGGAAAATTCAAAGTGTATATTTTTTACTTTTCAAAGGTTGATTTTTACTTCATGAATATTAGTATGAGACAAAAATAAAATTCTCCTCTCTTGTTTAGGATATAGCCGAAGCTATATATATATTGTACAAAGTGTGATTTTCTTCATTTTTGAAAATGATAGACAATGAAAATGATAGGTAATAACTAAGGGATAAGATGATGTATTAAAATAAGATGAAGAATAAATTTTTGTCTCTTGCTAACCTAGTGATCGAAAACCATTACATGAAATAAAAGAGGTATTGTTCAAATTGTGAAATGGATGTGTATCAATTATTGTGATAAGGTATGATTAGATTAAAGTATTATATGATAAAAAAAGTTGTCCCTAGCTAAATTCAAGTGGATGAAAGTTGTGAAGATAAGTGTGCAAGTGTTATGATTTTATGTGACATTTTATGTGCAAGTTGATCAAGTCTTTAAATAGGACATGGGATCAAACTTTCCTCTCATTTGCTTCCATTAATACCGAAACCATAGAGAGAAAATAGGAGAGAGTTCATCACAACTTCTTCCCAAATCTTAGATAGAAAAACGTTGCCAACGATAATCGACTCCGATTAAAAGGTTAGAAACGTTACGAGTTTCTAATACATGTTAAAAATTTTGAATTCTATCCATGAAATCATATGTTATATGCTTATGTTATTTATGATGAAAATTTGAGAAATTATGTTTAAATGCTAAGTTGTTTATTAAATATGTTTATATGATGTTTAGAAGCATATACTATGAATTTAGTATAAAGTTGAGCACGTATAAAAATTTAATGAGAGCACCGAATACATGTGATGTTCATATGTTGATGAGAATGATTTTTAATTATTGATTTGAGCATGGAATAATGATCTATAGTATTAGATATGCTTGTATGATTTTATATGGAATTTTTGGAAAATATTTGTATATATTTCCAAAATTGCCGAAAATGTTAGAAAAATATTATGTTGATATATGATCCATACTTAAATGATATTATAGTATATTAGTGATGTAGAATCATAATATAGTATTGTATGAAATTATTGGGACTTTGGAAAATTAGTTGTACCTAAGTCAAAGATTTCGAGAATATGGTTCTAAAATATATTGATGTATGAGTTATAATTGATGAAAATTATGTTTTAGTGATGATATATGGTGTTGATTATGTGTTGTGTGACTTAATTGGAATTTTTGAAAAATATTTGATATGTTTTACAAAAGGCGAAACCTATGTATTAGGGTTTAAAAGTTTTAAAATTATTTTATCAAGTATAATCACATGTTATGTTCTAAAAATATGTTTTAGACATACTATGAATTTATGTGATTTTTAGAATAAGATATGTTATGGTTACGTCAAAATATTTTGCTAAGTGACGTAAGATAGAAAAGTGAAGTGTTATGATCCAGTTAGATCATATGTATGTGTGTTATCAAAGCATGATTGTTGATTATCGTGAAAAATTGAGACTTATGAGAACATGATTAGAAATCGATTAAAAATTGAATATATATATATATATGTGTGAAATAATAGTTATACGTATAAACGTTGTGAAGTATATGGTTTTGAAAGTGAAATGACTTGACTAGAATATAAATGTTGGATTTGTATACTGAAAGCAGTTTTGGTTGAGCTTGTATACAATGTTTCCTGTTACCACTATTACAATCTCCTATCTGAATTGATTACTTGATTGCATATATCATGTCCCTTATCTCATATATAAGTTAGATCATATAGTGTGTAGAAGATCACGTAAGTCGTATGATTGGTCGAGCTTAATGAGATATAAAAGTTTCACACCGAGACAACTTGAGGGCGAGTTGTCGGTATAAGCCGCGTATAGATAAAGTGACTTGACTTGGTTGCTTGTCTATGATGGTGCGTCTCGGCGTATTGAAGGATCACGATGAGATGAGTTCTTCTATCGACCGTCGTGAAGAACCCAGATCTCGGTGACTTACGATGATCTAAACCTCGATAAGGTATTAGGTGAGTATGAGTTCTTGACCATCACTTTGACTTGTTATGGGTGATGGTTATATGTTCTAACCCAATATTCTCCGCATCTTGGGTGGTGGCGGTGCTTGTATGTCATGCTAGTTATCTCAGATCAGTCACCGTATCCGTTTAGGATGATGGCGTCCCTTAAGGAGCTCAAAGGTTTATTGTACTAAACCCCGCAGTTGAGTTAGCTCAAGTACAATAATAAGGTTGAGTGGTACTACTTAAGGAATTAAAGATATTAATTATTTTAAGCGATCAGTTGCTCTAAATAATTAATGGACGTGCGATATCTTAAATACGGATTCGTAATGTCTAAGTGCAAGTCCCGACTCACCTTCGGTAATAAAGGGGTAAGTTAGCATTTATTCTCTAGTGGCATGAATGAATGTTTATAAATTAATTTATGTTTCTTGGCTGAACATAAGATAATTAATTTATTTGAGGCCCATCTTTATTCCTTGCATTTGATCCCTGGGTTGGCCCATCCAGGCCCGTAGCTACTGAAGAAATTGGCGCCTACCTCCCTCTATGGCAAGGATTTGATTCTCTTTATCCTATAAGGATATTATTATATTTATGGGATATGCATGGATCCTTTCTTTATGTGATTATGGTAATGCATTATAAATATAAGGTAAGAGAAAAGATCAAGGCTAATCCTCACAATTATCCTTGCATTATTTTCGTGAATCACAATAGTCCTTTGTGAGGAATTTTCAAAATTCATAGAGGGATAGGGTGATTTCCTATAGCATTCTCCATAGATTATCCTCACTCGATATTGGAGATTGGGCAACCGGGATACAATCCAGAAGATCAAAGCACGAGTCTCGATCCGTTCATCCCGATGATTTGAAAGGTAAATACGAAAAACCCTACGTGTTGCAATTAATTATGTAGGTGCATGCTAGGAATATAATCAATGTATGGTGAATTAAACATCCAAGATAGATCCTCGGGAGAGGGCTAAACCCAGTTTTCCCTACAATTGGTATCAGAGCCTGGGATCAGTATCTTGGCTCTGTTGGATTAATTCACGTTTGATTATTACGTGTGCAATTAATTAATTGTTGGATCCGTCGTTCATCGTGGCTCGGTTTTATTTTGTCGGATTTTGTTTTTCACCACGAGAAAATCCGTGGTTAGATTAGATTTTTTTTCTGTAAATCTTATCTGTAAAAGAAGAACGAAGACGAAAGAACGAAGAACGAGACGACGGGAGTTCATCGGCAAGAGGTCGCACGGCGTGCGGGCGACGGTGCGCTTGGCGCGCACGGCGCTCGCGGACACGCTGCGCGACGACGGCTGGGCGAGGCGGCGCGTGCGGCATGGCTCGGCGCAGGGGTGCGGGGCTCGCGCTTCCGGCGGAGGCCTCGGCATCCTCGGGCCGAGGATGCGTGCTCGGCGGTGCTCGTCAGGTCGCGCCGCCATCGCGTCCGCTAGGCGATCGCGCGCGATCGTGCGCGCGGGCAACGGGTGCGCGTTTGTAGCACGAGATCCCGGTGCCATGAAGGCGAGCTCGCGGTCGTGACGACGACCGTGAGGCAATCCACACCGAGCGGCGGCGGTAGCGAACGCGAGCGTGGTCGCGCACGCGTGCTCGACGGGTCGTGGTAGCTTTCGCGACCGCGAGGCAGCCCACGAGGAGCACGCGAGGCGGCACGAGAAAGGCGGCGCGCGGTGTCTTTGGCGCGCGCATGGGCTGTGCCTTAGCGCGGCCCGACTATTCGCCCAAACTCGCCGGATCCGTTTTCCACCAACCCGATTTTCCGGTCCGAATCCAGTTTTGACGAATCCGGTCCATGCCCGTGCACGCGAGGCCCATTTTTTCAAAGTTTATGAAGATCTGTACTTTGCAGTTCTATGTAATAGATTAGGCAAGAAAGTGCAGGTTCCACGAGTGGGCCACGATGAACGTTTTATTTTATTTTCAATCGTTCATAGCATGTCGTGGATGTTTAAATTATGCAGAAGCATGCTATGTATGTTTAAATTACGTACACAAACATATTATATGTTTTCGTGATTGGATGCGCATAGTAAGCATCCTAGGTTGATCGCGTTTTCAAGCATATTTTAGAATTCTGCGGCATGTTTTACAAGTTGAGTTCTATAGAAAAGCATGCTAGGATTACGTGATCTGCATGGACAAACCTTTTGAACAAAAAGACTAAGCAAGTAACCCGACATATTAATTTTAAATTAAGATGTCAAGACCTCCACTTTTTATCTCTAAACAAAGTGAGGCGACTTGTGAGTAAACGGCGTCCACACGCGTGGCTTGCTTGCACCGCTTATCATAAGTTTGTTAGATGAGATTTCTAAATAAAACTTTTAAATCTATTGAGAAGTGGGAGTTTCATGTAAACGCGATCACACGCTGTGGTTTGCATGTGCGATTTTCATAAGTTCTCTAGAGATAGTTTTAAAATGAGATAACAAAGGAATTTGGATTGGGCGGTATGGTCTAGTGAGTATGCCAATTCTAAGAATTCATTTTCTGCTGTTAAAATTGTGGTCATTGCTTAGACATCACCTCGAGTACAACTTCCCACGAAGTCCCTTCTTGCGATAGTGATGTGTTCTAGTAAGGTCCAATCATTAATTTCATTTGTCATAAGGATAAGTTGACATGGATTGAAATTAAGCGATGAAAGGTATATTTTGGTCCGATCGGGGGTTCATGTGTAGCGTCCACACGCGTGGCTTGTATGTGGAATTCCTTGGGCGATTGGAGGTTTCAATTAATATTGTTTTATCAAAGGTTACAATATTATTATTACGAATTATGTGCGATCGTATGCTTATGTGTTTACATTATCTTTTCAGATATGTCTCTTTCACCGATTATCAATATGCTCGCACAAAATCCCTTATCCGGTCCGAATTTTATCGAGTGAAAACGAAACATGGAATATGTTCTTATCGCTGAAGAACACATGTTTGTTCTCACTACTCCTAAACCCGATGCCCTTACTGACGCATCGACTAATGAGTAGCGAGAGTCAAGCAGACTTAGGCATAAGTCGAACAATATGGCAAAATGCTATATGATGACTACTATGTCCAAAGGCTTGCAGCTGCAGCATCAGTCGATGGTAGACACGATTGAAATATGGTCAAGTCTCGAGAGTAAGTTTGGGGAATCGGATCGGACGATCCGCTTCACACAATGAGAGAAATCTTGGCGTGTAAGATGGAAGAAGGAAGTTCGGTCCATGAACATGTCTCACATGACTCATCTCATGGATAGTATTGATCGGTTGGGAGGAGGTATTGACGGCGGCCAAGGTCGATATCATCCTCAACACACCGCCCAAGACTTTGAGAATTTTTATGAATGCGATCATGAGCAAGACCGAGTATACACTTAGTCGGTTGCTTAATGATCTCGTGGCTGCGGAAGGAGTTATGGGCAAGGAGCACATGCCCTTGCTAGCACATCTAGGGGCCCAAATTTTCCGTTGCAAAATGGAAAAGAAAAGGGCACCAAAGGTGGGAGAAGCGAGGAAATAGTGGGAGTAATGGGAGCAAGAACATGATCGCCACGGAGGCTTAAAGCCAAAGGAGAAAGGCAAGTGCTTGAAGCGGCAAGATCGGGCATTGGAAGGCCAAGTGCCCTATGCTCAAGGCTCAAGTACGCCATTTGCTTTAATGTGAAACATGTTTAGCGACTTGTTCTACTCATTTATGGGTAGTAGACTCGGTCGATCGATCATGTTTGTTACACCTGCGAGGGTTCTGCGGATAAGGGAGTCTGCATGATGGCGAGATAACGATCTCCATGGGCAACGCGCGAAAGTCTAGGCCGTTGCGATGGAGATGTTACTTTATGTTTTGATAGAAACAGTTTAGTATTGAAAGATGTTTTATATGTGCGGATTTTCGTGGAACCTTGTTTCTGTTTCGAAATTGTTTATTCATGGATATTCTGTTATTTTTTGATAGTGGTGTTTCTATCATAAAAATGACGAAGTTATCTGTGTTGGCACATTATATAATTCGCTTTATACTATTTCTGCTAAACATAATACCTATAACTATGTTGCATCATCTACAAACCTTAAAAAGAGAAAGTTTTCTTCACAAGATGACACCACATTTCTCTGGCATCTTAGATTAGGTCACATCAATCTAAATAGGATCCAAAGACGGCTAAGAATGGGCGTTGGGTAATCTCACGCCACTCTGTTCCCGATCGCGAATCTGTATAGAAGGTAAGATGTCGACCGGACCCTTCAAAGCGAAGGGTTATAGAGCCAAAGAAGTGTTGGAGCTAGTCCATTCGACTGTGTGGACCGATGTTCACACAAGCTCGTGGAGGGTACAGTATTTTATCACTTTCATCGGCGACACTCAAGGTACGGATACGATACCGCTTCACCGCAGTCCGAATGCTTTGAGAAATTCAAAGAGTTCAAGGCGGAAGTGGAGCGAAGCTTGGTAAGAGTATCAAGTCATCTGCGTTCGATCGCGGTGGCGAATACCTCGATAACGAGTTTATGGACTATTTGGTGCGGTGTGGGATTACCTCCACCACTACACCGCACACCACAACAAAATGGTGTGTCAGAGCGAAGAAATAGGACTCTTTTAGAAATGGTTAGATCAATGATGAGTTATGCAACATTGCCTATTTCGTTCTGGGGGTATGCCTTAGAAACGACGGCATACTTGCTAAATCTAGTACCATCTAAGTCGATTGAAAAGACCCCTTCGAGTTGTGGTTTGGCGCAAGCTGGTTTAAGCCACATAAGGATATGGGCGATCCAAACACATGTCTTTGAACAAGAAGGCTGACAAGTTGGAGGCTAGATCCGACGCAAGGCTGTTTATTGGCTATCCTAGAGGGACGAAAGGTGGTTTATTCTATAGTCTTAAGGATCAGAAGGTCATTATTAGCACTAATGCCCGATTCTTAGAAGAGGATTATATGAAAAATCATAAATCCAAAGTTGAAACCATTCTTCAAGAATTAGAAGATGATCGTATTCCACCACCGACTAAGCCAAAGATACGAGATGTCGGGTGTCTAGTGGGAGGATCTACACCGATACTTCAAGAAATTGAAGTGGTCGAGTTCCATTGGAGATACCGGGTACTGCATGTGGCTCCTATCCGACAAGTTGTGCAAGATAGAGAACCACAATTATCGCACCCACCGTTGCCATTGTGCGATGGCGCCTCGTCGTAGTGGGAGAGTTGTTAAATCAACCCGAGCGATTTATGTTCGTGGGTGAATCTTCGGATTTAGTCCCGAGAAACGCGAGCGCACAATAATCGACCCATGGACATCAAATGAGGCGACATACAAGACATTGATGCAAGATCATGGCACACCGCTATGGACTTAGAAATTGAGTCCATAACGACTATGGATGTATCTGAAAAGACACCTCTACCGGATGGCGAGGAAGCCATAGGTAGTAAGTGGGTATACTGAGAGGAAAAGAGATTCAGATGGAGAGGTTTCGCTTTTAAAGCCGGGATTGTGGCGAAGGGTACACTCAGTTGAGGGCATCGATTTCGATGAGACCTTTTCGCTGTAGCAATTCTCAAGTCCATCGAATTCTTCCGCCATAGTAGCCCACTTGAACCTTGAGGTTTGGCAAATGGATGTGAAAACCGCTTTTCTAAACGGTTACCTTGAGGAAGGTAGAGACATCTATATGCAAAAACCTAAGGTTATGTGAAGGGTGAAGAGCATCTAGTATGGAAGCTTAAGAAGTCCATTTATGGGCTTAAGCAAACCTCACGATCACGGAACTTACGCTTTGAGGTGGTAAAGTCCTATGGATTTACCCAGTTGCCTAGCGAGAGTTGTGTGTATCGCTTAGATGTCAACGTGATGTGGTATTTCTTGCACTTTATGTAGACGACATTCTTCTAGTTGGCAACAATGTGAAGTTGTTATCGACGTAAAGAGTTGGTTATCCGATCTGCTTCAAATGAAAGACTTAGGAGATGCAACATACATTCTTGGGATCAAGGTTTACGAGATCGCAAGAGGAAAATTTTGAGCTTATCTCGTGCTTCTTACATTGATACCGTGATTACTCGTTTTAGTATGCAGACCGTCGAAAGGATTGCCACCTTTCGTGCATGGCGCCTTTATCTAAGGAGCGCCTCCTATGACGCAAAGAGATAGAAAATGAGACAAGTTCCTTACGCTTCCACCGTAGGAAGTCTCATGTGCGCAATGCTATGTACGAGGCCCGATATACGCTATGCGGTAGGCATAGTAGCTGAATATCGATCTAACCTCGGACAAGCTCATTGACAACGGTAAAGCATATACTCAGTACCGAAAAGGACTCGAGATTATAGCCTAGTTTACCATGCGAGATAGTCTAATGCCTTTGGGTTATCTGCACTGGATTTCCAAGCTAGCCGTGATGAGAAAAGTCACCTCGGGCTATGTGTTTACCTTGGGAGGTGGAGCCATATCACGGTGGAGTCAAAGCAATGATGCATTGCGGACTCTTCCATGGAAGCCGAATCGTGCCGCTTTGGAGGTCAAGCAAGGAGGTCAGATGGTTCAAGAACTACCTCATGGATCTAGGTGTGGTACCGGTTTGCCCAAGAGTATCATAGTTTCTTCGTGATAACTCGGTGCGAGCGGCAAACTCGAAGGAACCACGGACCCACAAAGCGACCAAACACATAGAGAAAGTACCATGTCATACGAGAAATCATGAGGCGAGGGGACGTCTTGATTGAAAAGATTGATACGACGGATAACCTAGCGATCCATTCACAAAGAGTCCAGTAAAAGTCTAGGAAGTGCACGCTCGAGGACTCGATTGCGCTGATGGCACCCACTTAGAAAGGAAACTTTTGTATAAGTGGGAGAAGCAAAGTGATGGTTTTGTTTGTAATAGCTAGTAGAGAGACACATTGTATACTAAAAGTTTGCTTTAGTATAAGTGGGAGATTGTTGGATTTGTATACTGAAAGCAGTTTTGGTTGAGCTTGTATACAATGTTTATTGTTACCACTATTACAATCTCATATCTGAATTGATTACTTGATTGCATATATCTGTGTCCGCTTATCTCATCTATAAGTTAGATCATACGGTGTGTAGAAGATCACGTAAGTCCGTATGATTGGTCGAGCTTAATGAGATATAAAAGTTTCACATTGAGACAACTTGAGGACGAGTTGTCGGTATAAAGCTACGGTATAGATAAGAAGTGACTTGACTTGGTTGCTTGTCTATGCCGGTACGCCTATGATGTATCAAGGATCACGGTGACATGGGTTCTTCTATCGACCGTCGTGAAGAACCTAGATCTCGGTGACTTACGATGATCTAAACCTCGATAAGGTATTAGGTGAGTATGAGTTCTGACAAAGACTTTGACTTGTTATGGGTGAGGTTATATGTTCTAACCCAATATTCTCCGCATCTTGGGTTGTGGCGGTGCTTGTATGTCATGCTAGTTATCTCAGACGAGTCACCGTATCCGCTAGGATGATGACGTCCCTTAAGGAGCTCAATAGTTTATTGTACTAAACCCCGCAGGTTGAGTTAGCTCAAGTACAATAATAAGGTTGAGTGGTACTTGTTTGGTATGATTTTGTGATGATTCTTGGTATTGTTTTACGTGTCATTTTCTATGGTTTTTCCTATTTATGCCTTTGGTTCGAGTAATATTTATCGATTCGGACTTACTTCGTTTGTCTCGATGTTTTGTAGGAAAATGGCATAAAATAGGATGAATTGGATCTGCCAAGGATCAGATATAATTGAAGAGCATCTCGATAGAAGTCCGTGGCACAAACGGATCGCAATTTGGAGTTCGGACGAGGGAGAACGGATCATTTCTTCAAAGTCGCAAGACGCACTCCACGCGCCCGCTCGCGCGCCGGCGCTGAACACTTCCAATGATTCTCATGAATTTTGGAGAAGGAATCAAGGATTTTATCCTTCATAAGAAGTAAAGTAAGTTGTGATAGGAGTCCGTAGGCGAAAACCGTGTGCAAATCGGAGTTCAAACGAAGGAGAACGGGCCAAAACAAAAACACTGCGCAAAGCAGTGTCGCGCGCGCGCGCGCGCGCGCGCCCGCGCGTCGCGCAAATGCACGCCCAGCGAACGCCGGTTCATTGTGAACGCCGGTTCACCTGCTGCCAGCTTCCATTTGAGCGCCGGTTCATCAATTTTACTCGCGGTTCACCTGCTTGCCTTCACACTTCAGCGCCATCTTCTCGGTAACAGACGCTCGACTCACTCAAAGATCCGCCCGAGACTCAGCGCATTCAACGCCATCTCATGAATTTCCTCGCCGCTTCCACATCAACCGCGCTCCATCGCCCACAGCGCGACACTCCAGCGCGCATCCTCCCGCATGCTCCCGGCGCTCTCTCCGTGCGGCGTTGCGTGCCCGCCTGCTCGCCTTCATGCCGCATGCTCGACGACCCGGCAAAGACTCCGCCGTGTCAACCGGCGCCACCGCGCGTTCTCCATCTTCAACGCTGCTCAACCTGAACGCTAGCTCATTTGTGAGACGAAACTTTTTTCACCGGCGTTCACTTTGAACAGCGCTCACTTTCAAGTCGAACGTCAACTCGCTCATTCTCATCCGCGCCACATTCATTTAATATAAATATCTGCGCTTAGGGTTGAGTGCGGGGCGGTCTTTAGTTCTCGCTTTTCTCTTCTCACGCAGCTCGAGTCTGGGCTGCTTCTTCACCATTGATTTCAGTTTCTTGAGCAACACAAAGATGATAATTCTTAGCTTTAATTCCTGTTTCAAGTTTTCGTCGAATGATTTATTTATCAATTTATATTTTGGGATTTATCAGTCTTTCGGATTAATTTTCACAGTATTATTCTTAGATGATTTTTGTCAATTCAATTCATAGTGACAGTGGATTGGATTTTCATGTTCCGTTGGTTTAATTTGCTCAATGATTTACTGCTTTCGTTTATTTGCAATTAGATTTAGATTAGGGATTGACAAACCCTATGAATAATAGAATTGCTTATGCTTTTATTTATCGCTTTGATTTATCGCTTTCATAGTTCAACTAGGGATTGACAACCCCTAGTTTAGATTTATCGCTTTATTAGTTTAGCTCGGGATTGACAACCTCTGGCCTAGGATTGCTGTTTAATTCTCCGTATTTCAATTCCTGCATGTTCAAACCCTTGTTGGCATTAGAATGTTTAGGTTTTAATCGCTTTTACGTGATCAACACGAACATTAGGCCTCATAAGTTTTTCTTGAGAGACTCGTGTTAACTTATCACGCCACGATTACCTCGCATTTATCATGTAGTAATTTGAGTGTGTTTTAGCTCGATCAATTTTGCGCCATGCCGGGAAAACTTTAGGCGTATTGTTTGTGTTGTTTGTTTTTTGTTTTCTTTTCTTTCTGCTTGGATATTTTCTCCCCAGTGCGTATAATTTTGTTTTTGTTGTTGGTATCCGCTTATGCGTGGTTATCAACAAGACGATTATGGTCAACCCGGTGGGGGAGGAAAGTTCGTCGATTGGGCAAATTCTTCTTCGAAGGAGCCCAATTCGACTTTTCGAGGATGTCCGTCGGCATGAGCCACAAGCATATGATCCTTGGGATCCACAAGAAGAACAACAACCTCACCACCCGATTTGGGATATTGGGATCCACAAAGCAGCAGCCCGCCTCTACAACCCGACCGAATATTGAATCCACCGCATTTTGAGGATCAAGCCTCCAATCCCCTCTGGATCAACCGCCTCCGCAGAAGACTATGAGGATCAATCCTACAATGCCTACCGGGAGCAACCACACCTCCACCTCGGATGAGTACCCACAACAACCACCTCCACCTCATTACTCATACCAGCAGCCCACCTCCACCTCGGATGACGCTTTGGGAGGATGAGTTAACTCAAAAAGAAAGTTCATCCATTCAAAAACGGATGCTTTAGTCCAAAGTTCGATCTTGAAATACCTCGACTTTGCGTTTGGAGACGCAAATAGATATGTCGAGCTCGCTGATAAGTCAAAGAAGGAGGAACTTCCAAACCAATCCGATCGATCCAATCGGTCACCGTTTCTAGAAAGTGATCCAATAGTTGAAAATCAGGTGGAAGAGACATCGATGAGCTGCTGCCGCATCCATGAGGGGTGGAAAACGAGGAAGTGAAATCACACCTTTCCCGCACCAACCCGATCAAGCTCAGATGGTCACTACTCTTGGAAGTAACCCAGTTGTTGAAGATGGGGTGGGAGAGACACTTGAAGAGCCGCTGCAGCCATATGAGGTGGAAAGTGAGAACGAGTGGGCACGTGTGGATGAGGAGCATAATCAGAGCCACGAGGAAGTGGTTACCAGGATGGTTGACGAGGAAGAGTGGGTACATGAAATTGATAACACGCCAGAACCCACTCTGGAGGTGATAGAACTACCCAAGCACCCAGAGGAGGATGAAGATGGGATGAAGCAAGAGTGGGCACTCGAAGTTGATGACATGCCAAAGCCCACTCGGAAAATGATTGCACTACCTCAACAATTGGAGTACGGGATCCCAGAGGAGGACAAATCGAGGACAAAGGTTGAGGTAACATCCATGATTTGTCAACTTCCTAATTCTCCAAAGTATTGTGCTTTGGGAATTGAAATTATCTATTTCACTTTGGAGAATAGGATGTTTGACTTGAGCTTAAATGATTTGTTATTTTCTTTCTTTACTGTCCTTTGTGCATATATGGTTACTCCGATGCTCGTCGAGATGGTATTCCTCGCGGTGAAGGACTATGGATAGTCCGTTGTTGTCGGTTTACGCCGTGCTCACGACGTTAAATCGAGTACTCGTGGGAGTTACCCACGGTTTTTATTTTGTTTCTTTCTTTCTCTTTTTGCTTGTTTTGTTGTTCTTTGATCCGCTTGTTATCTTTGTGTTAGTCTTGTTTGAATTTGGGAAGGAAGGATTTGTATATTTTGATCGGTGAGATGAAGTGGGATGCTCCAACTCTACATCACACATTCGCCGATTATCGTGCAAGTATCATCCTCTATGGTTATTTTGAGCTTTTAATCGTTTTAAGCACTGGGCGATGCGTTCGATTTAAAATGTGGGGATGTTTACTCGCTTTTGTATCGTGATGTATTGTTTTGTTGCTTAATGACGTGCCTTGTGCTTATTTTGATTGTTTGGACGTAAGCTTTGTCTATCACGAATAAGTTAGGATCTTGATTTGTGCAATCGAACTCGTGGTATCGATCAAATTGAATTTGAATTTCAAACTTTTGGTGATATATGATTTGAGTATAATGTGAATTGATGAGACGTAATTGATAGAAATTGAATAGGGAAATTGATGTGATTTGTCCGGCTAATGTTAGTGAGTGTTAACATTGTGGTTGCCTATATACTTGTTTCATTTTATATATAAAAAATGTGAAAAGAAGAAGAAAATGAGAGAATGAAAACTCCGCTTATTTGTTGAGATTGTTGAAATGGAGGATGGGATTCTCATCCTCTTCTCGTAAATTGAGAAATGGACATGGAAACCACGTTAGGAGACTCGAGTTCATCGAGAGTTCACCTTCAATATTGTTCCAAAATCTGTTAAAACATTCTTTGTGCTTTATAAAGAAACTTGTTGCTAAAGGTGACCACATTAGTTAGTTCACCCTAACGCAGAGTTGGGTCCGAGCGAGATTACCTTTTATTTATTGAAGTCAATTGTCGTTCTTGATTTATTTCGCATTATCTTTGAATTCGTAAACACCAAGTGTGGGGGAAATGCAATAAGGTTTGATTGATTAGAATAAGGGTTAAGTTGCATGAGTTATCTTTCGACTCTTATTAGTATAGACTTTGCTTGAGGACAAGCAAATGGATAAGTGTGGGGGAGTTGTTTGGTATGATTTTGTGATGATTCTTGGTATTGTTTTACGTGTCATTTTCTATGGTTTTTCCTATTTATGCCTTTGGTTCGAGTAATATTTATCGATTCGGACTTACTTCGTTTGTCTCGATGTTTTGTAGGAAAATGGCATAAAATAGGATGAATTGGATCTGCCAAGGATCAGATATAATTGAAGAGCATCTCGATAGAAGTCCGTAGGCACAAACGGATCGCAATTTGGAGTTCGGACGAGGGAGAACGGATCATTTCTTCAAAGTCGCGCACGTGCACTCCACGCGCCCGCTCGCGCGCCGGCGCTGAACACTTCCAATGATTCTCATGAATTTTGGAGAAGGAATCAAGGATTTTATCCTTCATAAGAAGTAAAGTACGTTGTGATAGGAGTCCGTAGGCGAAAACCGTGTGCAAATCGGAGTTCAAACGAAGGAGAACGGGCCAAAACAAAAACACTGCGCAAAGCAGTGTCGCGCGCGCGCGCGCGCCCGCGCGCCGCGCGCGCTCGCGCAAATGCACGCCCAGCGAACGCCGGTTCATTGTGAACGCCGGTTCACCTGCTGCCAGCTTCCATTTGAGCGCCGGTTCATCAATTTTACTCGCCGGTTCACCTGCTTGCCTTCACACTTCAGCGCCATCTTCTCCAGCGCACGCTCAACTCACTCCAGCATCCGCCCAGCACTCCAGCGCTCATTCTGAACGCCATCTCATGAATTTCCCTCGCTCGCTCCACATCAACCGGCGCTCCATCGCCCACAGCGCGCGACACTCCAGCGCGCATCCTCCCGCGTGCTCCCCAGCGCTCTCTCTCCGTGCGACGTTGCGTCGCCCAGTGCCTCGCCTTCCGCGCGCATGCTCGACAACCCCAAAGACTCGCTCCGTGTCAACCGCGCCACCGCGCGTTTCTCCATCTTCAACGCTCTCAACCTGAACGCTAGCTCATTTGTGAGACGAAACTTTTTCACCGGCGCTCACTTTGAACCAGCTCACTTTCAAGTCGAACGTTTTACGAACTCGCGCTATTTTCATCCGGCGCACATTCATTTAATATAAATATACGCGCTTAGGGTTGAGTGCGGGGCGGTCTTTAGTTCTCGCTTTTCTCTTCTCACGCAGCCGCTGAGTCAATGCTTCACCATTGATTTCCAGTTTCTTCAGCAACACAAGATGCAGATAATTCTTAGCTTTAATTCTGCTTTCAAGTTTTCACGAATGATTTATTTATCAATTTATATTTTGGGATTTATCGCCTTTCGGATTAATTTTCACAAGATTATTCTTAGATGATTTTTGTCAATTCAATTCATAGTGACGATGGATTGGATTTTCATGTTCCGTTGGTTTAATTTGCTCAATGATTTATCGCTTTCGCTTATTTGCAATTAGATTTAGATTAGGGATCGACAAACCCTATGAATAATAGAATTGCTTATGCTTTTATTTATCGCTTTGATTTATCGCTTATAGTTCAACTAGGGATTGACAACCCCTAGTTTAGATTTATCGCTTTATTAGTTTAGCTCGGGATCGACAACCTCCGCCCAGATTGTTGTTTAATTCTCCGTATTTCAATTCCTGCATGTTCAAACCCTTGTTGGCATTAGAATGTTTAGGTTTTAATCGCTTCGTGATCAACACGAACATTAGGCCTGTTAAGTTTTTCTTGAGAGACGACTGTGTTAACTTATCACGCCACGATTACCTCGCATTTATCATGAGTAATTTGAGTGTGTTTTAGCTCGATCAAGACTACTTAAGGAATCAAAGATATTAATTATTTTAAGCAATGTAATGCTCTAAATAATTAATGGACGTCGCGTATCTTAAATACGGGATTCGTAATGTCTAAGTGCAAGCCCCGACTTACCTTCGGTAATAAAGGGTAAGTCGAGATTTATTCTCTAGTGGCATGAATGAATGTTTATAAATTAATTTATGTTTCTTATCCGAACATAAGATAATTAATTTATTTGAGGCCCATCTTTATTCCTTGCATTTGATCCTCAGGTCGGCCCATCCAGCCCGTAGCTCTTCAAGAAATCGCCACCTCCCTCTATGGCAAGGATTTGATTCTCTTTATCCTATAAGGATATTATTATATTTATGGATATGCATGGATCCTTTCCTTATGGGATTATGGTAATGCATTATAAATATAAGGTAAGAGATAAGATCAAGGCTAATCCTCACAATCATCCTTGCATTATTTTCGTGAATCACTATAGTCCTTTGTGAAGAATTTTCGAAAATTCATAGAGGGATAGGGTGATTTCCTGTAGCATTCTCCATAGATTATCCTCACTCGATATTGGAGATTGGGCAACCGGGATACAGTCCAGAAGATCAAAGCACGAGTCTCGATCCGTACATCCCCGACAGATTCAAAGGTAAACACGAGAAAACCCCTACGTGTTGTAATTAATTACATAGGTGCATGCTAGGAATATAATCAATGTATGGTGAATTAAACATCCAAGATAGATCCTCGGGAGAGGGCTAAACCTAGTTTTCCGTACAATAAACGTATGAAATACGTTAATATACGAACATGGTTATGTTGTACGTCTAGAAAAAATATGGATTTCGTTGAATGGATACACTAAGATGTGTAAAACATACTAAGTGGATTAAAGGGCACAAAGTATGTTAGAAGGCTAATGAAAGTCTTAGACTTGGACATTTTCGATAAACGTGACCAACGTGCTAAATTAGCTTCTTACGTAAAGGTTGGACGCGACGTGATCGTTGATATTAGAAGGAAAATCTTGTTAAGACGTATACGTACCAGGTGGGCTTTTCTTTACTCAAAATGATAAATGCTTTATTTACGATGCTTTCTTCGAAATGAAAAGTAATTATTTATGATGCTTTTTGTTGAGAAATGATGATGAGATGTTATTCAATTACCTGCCCAAAATATTTATGTTTTATGTATGATCCTATCAAAGTTGTTGGTTCGCCAACTATGTTGATAAATAGAGTTGTTGGTTCGCTACCAACATATGAGGAGGATGGTATGATGATGTTATATGAGGAGGATGGTATGATGATGTTATATGAGGAGGATGGTATGATGACGTTATATGGGGAGGATGGTATGAATGATATTGATAGTTGTTGGTTCATTACCAACATATTATGATGTTATGATGATAATGAAAGTTGTTGGTTCGCTACCAACGTATGATGATGTTATAATGAGATTGATAGTTGTTGGTTCATTACCAACATATTATGATGCTATGAATGATGTTGAAAGTTGTTGGTTCGCTACCAACGTATGATGATGTTATGATAATGTTATATGAGAAATGATACGGATCATACAGACAGAAAATATGTCTGGCCAAACGACTTTATGAAAATAAAAGAAAATGTTTTAGTAAGCACGAGCATTTCAACTAAAACCTCGTGTATTACTGATGGGGCAGTGTAATTTAAAGATTAAAATGTTTTTGGCATGAGTCCACTAAGTGCATTCTTGTACTCAGCCCTGCATGTTTGTTTTTAAATGTGCAGGTTTAGCTGATTGATGGGATGGAGCAGTGTTGAGCAATCGGATCTTTTGTCGCTGATAAGTAGAACCTTGAATACACATCGTCGTATGTGTATTTCACATGTTTTCCGCTGCAAAGAACACTAAAGTTATATTTTGAGTTTGAAACCTATTACCTTCAGATCAGTTGAAACCTTTTGTTAAGATCTGATGGACCAGTCTTATATGTACATTATGTGTGCTTTATCTCAAATGGTTTGAAGTCTTGAATGTTGGCTTATCATATGCCTCGAAAGTCTTATAGTTAATTTTCTTTTATGTTCTCAATTTCCGTTCCAAGTAATAGTCTCCGCTAATTTGTCCTTAAGATTAGTGGGCTGTTACAAAGTGGTATCAGAGCAGTTCGTTCCTTGAACCCAAAACCTTCTTTCGAAAGTTAAGTCTAGATTGAGTCACTAGACTTCTAAAGATCAGCTGACTATGCTCAACACTCCATCACATCAAGCTCAACCGGAATGAGGTAAATGATTTCTTCTCAAAGGTTTTGAAATGAAATGATTGAAAGTGAAAAGGATTGTAATGATGTTTCAAAAGAAATGAAAGTTAGGGAAATTTGATTGAGAAGAAAGTTGTGAATAAAGGTTGAGAAAGGAAGTTGTGAAAAGTGATTGAAAATGGACATTGATGATATGTTGAATTCTTTGAATTTAAAGAAGTACATGAGTACTAATTGATAAACGCGCATTTTACACGTTTATAGTTGATATTTGAAGATGAGTTTAGCTCGTTTAATGTGCGTTTATGTATCGATTCTTAATGTTTTATCTATTTCTAGAAGATATTGCTCTTGGGTGTTCCTTCGACGTTTTGTAGGTTTATATGTTGATAATCGCCAAGCAAGAACCACGCACAGAAAGTATTACAATCGACTGCTTCCTAGCAACCAGCCTAGCGGTCGCTAGGCTGGCCGCTAGGAAACACGCCACGAGAACCCAGCCGAGCCACGCATCGCAACCTCGCGCCCGCGAGCGAAGCTTCGCGAGAAACTCACCGGACGATTTCTCGCGACCAGTTCATAATTGCTAGCGACCGCTAGCCGGTCGAAGGTACAACGCGAAAGAAGGAGGCGAGCGAAGCGAGAAGAGCGCGAGACATGCCTAGCGATCGCCTAGCGATCGCGAAGATGGTCGCGAGACGCGCCAGTAGGCTCAAATTAGGGTTTCCACCCTTTTCTATAAATAAGCGCAAAGACCCCATACGCCCGAGCTCAATTTCTTGATTTTTCCTCAATTTTTCCATTCTTTAGCTTTAGTCTTCATTTAGTTTAATTCTAGTATTGATTTTCCGTTGTTCTAGTTTAGTTTATCGTTTCGTTATCGATCGAACGCTTTTGTCCGATCGCTTTCCGTTGTTTTCCGCTCGTTCGCTTGGGATTGGATTCAAGACCAACCATTGTTCATCCAACGCTTCCTACGGGTTTTATATATTTAATTTCCGCTTATGGTTAAATCGTATTTTATTCCGCTTATTATGTCTCGCTAGTTTTCTGCTCTAATCCTAGGGTTTGCATGATTCGATCCTATGTTGTGATTCCTGCTATTGTTATTTACCTTCCGTGCTTTGATTCATGATTCATGGTGCTTATTTATATGTGTTGATTTACGATCAATCTTAATGCATATCTAGTTGCCGATTAATGACGTAATCGTATTAATTGTCAATCGATCTTGAATGCATGATACTGAATAAGCCTCGAGTCGAATCGAGATAGGACTTTCGTGAGGAAGCATATTCTTAGTGATCCATTTGAGTTGCTTATTTTCCTGTAGACGAATCGTAATAGGAAAATTAGTAATCAATCGCCGCAATTGTCGTGAATCAAGTTGTTGGTTATATATGTGATCTTCCGTCTTGTCTGGATTAAAACGGTTAATAATAAGCAGGATAAACATCGTTGTGGATAGGATTGGTGCATCCCTAGGGTTAGTCTTTCTTCATAGTTATCTTCCGTGAGTTTATTGCTTTATTTTATATTCTCGCTTGGTTACCTTTGCTTTGGATTAATTTCCGAAGCCTTAAACCTTTCAACCCTTTTTCTGTGCTTGGATAATGATGAATTATCGTTGAGCTAGCTTCTATGTTTTCGTGATACAATCTCTGTGGATACGATACTTCGCTTACCCTATACTTACACCTTTTCGTGTTATAAAAGGAGCGATCACTAATGAGTTATGTTATGAATATTTGAAATTCTTATTTCAAATCTCAAAGTTGTTATGAAAGATGATTGATATGATGTTTTAAGTTATGAAAAGGAAAGAGAAATGAGGAGGTGGAAAGTTATATGAGAAAGTGTTGACATTGAGATGTCAAAAGTGAAATGTTTGAATTCGTGGAATTCAATGAGATTTATTGTTGTGAACAAAGTTATGATATCAAATGTTTAAATTTTTGAAACTTCAAGTTTTGATGATAATGAGTATGTTATCCCAAAAGAACATAGACTGTTTAAGTCGCATGATCCCTTTTGCGAAAGAACATAGATAGAGAACTATGAGAATTTTAGTCCATCATGAGAACCAAAAAGGATCGAAATGAGAATTTCGAGTTGAATGATGAGAATAACTAGAACAAAGAGGAGAAAATCAAAGAGTAAAGATGTAAATGATGATGGCAAAAATGGAATGATGATTTTGAGATGATGAATGTCACTATGCGATAAGTGACATGAGTATAGTCTTCTGTTTGAATGTTTCACGTACAACGGAAATCCAACTTGATTATGACTTTCTCGTTAGAAATGAAATAGGAATGTGATCAAAGAAACAGTTGATATTAATCTTATGATTTACATAGAACGAGAACTCTACAGTGTAACAAGAATCATAGAATGCTATTAGAACGTAAGATTCTCAGTAGTACAAGTAGAGCTATGATGTGTGGGTACATGATAACCTTCGTTGATAACCAGTACAAGTTATATGAGGTTTCAAATTTTATTCATTACCCAATCTCTGTCATTGAGTTTAACTCTATGATCTAGTTCCAATTGAGAAATCACTTAAGTTTCTCACTTTTTCTGAAAGAAAATTTCAACCCAAAAGTTTATGAAGTATCCTTTTGAAATCAAGTCCTTGTGTGACTGAGAAAGTATTTGTGACGGGTCTGGCCAGCCCATATGACCAAAGAAATCTCAGTAGTCATCATTCTAGTCTTCGGACCCTATATCCCAATTATTCAATTCAAGGAGCATATTGATTCAAACCTTAATGGTTGTCATCATGAATTGCAAACCCGTACTTCTTTTAAGTTGTCATGATGAATTTTTCTTCAAGCCTTAAAACCAATGAGTAAGATGTAGGTTGACTTATTTGGTCACCTAAGTTTTCAGATCTGTAAGAGATAGAACACCAAGTTATGATGTAAAGAAGTTCTCGATGAAACGAGATATATTCCCCTATGATACATATAGATGTGATGACCCTGGATGGGCTTTTGCGGCAAATGAGTATGAAAAGGATGAATGGTTTTACTAAAGTAGTTTTATGATGAGGATGTACAAAGACGTTATCTATGAATTATGATAAACGATGTGTAAATGCTAACTACGTCTTTACAATATTAGAATGCTGCCTAGACGTGAACCTGAACAAAGAGGTAGAGGAAGAGGTAGGGGAAGGGGCAGAGTCCCACAACCCGAAGAAGAAGAAGAAATACCACAACCACCCCTACCTCTACCTGATCATAGAATCGATGAGCTTTTCCTTAGGCAGAATCCGCCCACTTTTAATGGAAATTGAAGTCCTGATGATGCAGAACAATGCGTAAGAGCTATGGAGAGGATTTTTTATTTCCTCCATTGTACGGCATAAGAGCGTCTGTCTTGTGTTACTTTCGAACTTAACGGACCTGCGGATTTCTGGTGGGAAGCCAGAAGCAAAAAACCATGACGCAGGAACAAATGGACTATTTTACTTGGGAGGATTTCAAGGGAGAGATGTATGAGAAATACATCCCTAAAAGTTATAGAAAGAAAAAGGAAAACGAGTTTTTCAATCTGAAACAGGGACGGATGTCCGTAACGGAGTATGATCGTATCTTTTGCGATATGTCGAGATATGCTCCTGATCAAGTGAGCACTGACAAGAAAATGTCTATAAAAATTTAGATCAGGTCTAAGGCATGAGATCAGAATATCTCTTGCTAGTCACGGTGAATTGACGTATACTGAAGCTCTCGGTCGGGCTTTAGACATTGAAGTGGCAATGCCGGAAGATAAACCGGTACAATCTCAATCACATAACACTAGTGATAAGGGAAAGAGAAAGTGGGAAGGGAATTACATCAACAATAACCAAGGGAATTTTGGGAACACAAATAATAAGAGGCCAAGGTAAGAGAACATGGAACCACAAGAGCAAAGGTGGAAAAGACCAATATTTTCCACACCAATAGGTGGTCCACACCTTGCCCAAAATGTCATACACTGCACAAAGGTGTATGTCTAACAGGCAGTGGCAGTTGCTTTAGATGTGGTGTGAAGGGCCACTATGCAAATAATTGCCCAGAAATACGCCAGGTAGGAACGGGAAGGCCAAATCAACTAGGCCATGCCCAACCACTTAGGGCTATTCAATATCAACCCCAAGTCGACCTCGGTGACAGAAGAACGACAAGATGGCAGCCACGTCAGCAACAGCAGTACCATCGACGACAGAACAAACAAAACCAAGGAAACATGACAGGTATGGGAAAACTTCTCAACGTACCTATAATACTTTTGTTTGAAACAGGTGCTTCACATTCTTTCATCGCAAAAGCATGCGTAGATACGTTAGAACTTGAATCTGAACAAGCGAATCAGGAAAAAAGAATCTTTTCACCCATAGGGGAAATCATAATTGTCACACATGTTTGCTCGAATTTAGAATTGAACCTAGGATCGCTTAAGATCTAGCAAATTACTTGAACATTATACCTATGAGGAATGTAGATATAATCTTAGGAATGGATTGGTTAACCGAAAACCATTCCACAATCCCGTACAAGAAAAGGGAAATCTCGTTCCATTTTCCGGGACAAGAAGCTATAAGTTCTATGGAGTTAACATAGGGAAGAAGATCCCGATTTTATCCACACTATATGTAAGGAGAAAGAAAGGATGTCGGACATTTCTTGTATATCTGGACAAAGAAGTGAAGATTAAAATAAAAGTCGAGGGCATGGAAATCGTTCAAGAATTTCAAGATATTTTCTCGATAATTTACCAAGATTACCCCCTGACAGGCAACTAGAGTTTCACTATTAACCTAGAACCATGATTAGCCTGTGTCAAAGGAACTTTTATCAAATGGTCAAGGAAATTGGAAGGACAAAGAGTCAAGCTCAAGAGTCATAGGACCTAGGTTTTATAAGATCTAGTGTATCACCTTTGGAAACACCTAGTTGTTTGTAAGAAAGAAAGACAACTCATTCAGGATGCGTATTGATTATTAAGAACTAAAAATACTGACGTTTAAGGACAAATATCCACTGCCAAGGAAAGATGATTTATTCAACCAGTTAAAAGAAGCAAGTGTATTCTCAAGAATCAATCTCAAATCGGGTTATCATAAACTTAAGATACGAGCTGAAGATATACCCAAAAAGGCTTCCGAACAAGATATGGCCATTATGAGTTTATAGTTATGCCGTTCGGACTAACAAATACACCAGCTATACTCATGGACCTCAAAAATCGAGTGTTCCACGCGTACTTAGACAAATTGTCTTAGTCTTCATAAATGATACTCTCATTTATTCGAAGGGCAAGAAAGAGCATAAAGAACTCTTGAAACTGTCTTGCAGACATTAAGGGTCGAACAAATTTTTGCCAAGTCTAGCAAAGGTGAATTTTAGCTTAAAGAAGTAATATTCATTAGGCACATCGTGTCTTTAAAGGGATCAAAGTGGATCCAACAAAGGTTGAAGCAATGCCAGAATGGAAGTTGTCAAAAACCCGAAATGAGATCAGGAAATTTTCGGGTAAATTGGTTACTATCAGAGATTCATTGAGGATTCTCTAAGATAGCAAGGCCAATGATATAGCTACTCCAAAAAGAAAGCAAGTTTACCTGGAATGACGAATGCGAGGTGAGTTTCCAAAAGCTTAAGAAAAGTTAACTAGTGCTCCGGTACTAGCAGTTCCCGAAGTAAACCAAGAGTATGTAATCTATACTGATGCTTCCAAGAACAGACTAGGTTGGGCGATTAATGCAAAAAGGAAAGGTAATAGCCTATACATCCTAATAACTTAGATTGCATGAAACGAATTACCCAACTCACGACTCAGAACGAGCAACAGTAATAAGTATTAAAGCTTTGGAGATATTACCTCTACGGAGGAAGGTGTGAGATCCTCACCGATCGTAAAAGCTTAAAATACTTCTTCGAGCAAACGATTTGAACATGAGACAAAGAAGATGGCTCGAATTAATAAGGATTACGACCTTGATATAAATTATCACCTAGGAAAGGCACATGTGGAAACTGATGCCTTAAGTCGTAAAAGTTAATTCAACTAGGATGTCTCTTATCAAGAGAAGAGAAATTTGTTGAAGAATTTAAGAAAATGAAGATAGAAATAATTGAGAAATAAAAGATAATTACGAGTTGTATTGCTACACTCACTTGACATCTAATTTAAGGAAAGGAATAATAAGAGAACAAAGGAAAGGTGAAAAATTAGAAAGAACGAGGGTCAAAATGAGAACTAAAGGGCTTAAGAAGCGTCTGATAATACCATATTGTTTGAGGAAGGTTATGTATTCCAAACAATATCGAGCTTAGAAATAAAATCATGAGTGAAGCTCATGATATTCCTTATACCGCCCATACAGGCAATACTAAGATGTATCAAGACTTACGAGAAAAGTCTTGGTGGAAAGGTATGAAATGAAATGCAGCCTCATTCGTCGAACGCTTAAGAATATGTTAAGAATAATAGTATTAAAAATTGAGGTGCAAGTTGGGAACACGTTTTGCCACTTATTAGGTATCGCCTACGACAACAGCTGTCAAGAAATTGGTCAAAATGGCCCATACAAAGCATTGTATGAAAGGGAGTGTTGATCACCTCTTTATTGTGATGATAAAAGTGAGAGGAAAGTTTTAAGTGAGAGTGAAATGATTAAGATATTTGCCAAATTAGGCACAAAATCAAAGAAGCTTATGATAAACAAAAGTCTTACGCTGATATGCATAGATAGGAGCTGCATTTTGAATGTAGAAATAAAGTTTTTCTTAAAGTTTCTCCATCGAAAGGAATTATAATGTTTGGAGACAAGGGAATGAAGAGATCACGTTTTATAGGATCTTACGAGATCCTAGAAATGATAGGCCCAGTAGCCTATAGATTGGTACTTTCACCAAGATTGGGGAATGTACAGAATGTTTTCCATGTGTTACAGTTAAGAAAGTACGTGTATGATTCAAAACATGTGGCCCATCATGATGACGTTATTCATGAACCAAGATATGAGTTATGAAAAAGAACTTACGACTATTTTGATCGTAGATCCAACGGTTAAGAAACAAGTTTATACTGTTAGTAAAGTCGTGTAATATTCGAAAAAAGCGAATATCGATTACGGTTTTCTAAACCCGTAATTAGGGTTTTGCCGTATATTATCTTTTCGACATCGAATCTTGTGATTTCGATACGATATCGTTATAACAATTCCTTTCATAATTCACTAAGGATTGTGAATTAAAGGATTGAAATATTACGAAATGATTAGTCGATATATTTTAACGTCGAGCAGCGTATCGAGCGTCGACTTTTCATGAAATTTTACGGCGGTGAAGCTTGGAATTAATTTCCATCTTAATTCCTTTATTAAAGGAATATATTTATTTAGTAAGTATGAACTTCTGCGACCATTTTGAGATGAGTCGATTTTGAGCGTTTGAGGCGTTTTGAGCGTCGGCGTCTGAGGCGTTTTGAAAAATGAGTTTAATGCTCGGAAATTATAATAATTAATTTCCTATTATTATTTATATAATTTCAGTATTATTAATTATTAAAATCGAATTTTCAGTTATTGAATTCGATAATTTGATATTGAAATTTTCAAAACCTAAGTTTATAAACTTTGGTTTTCACATGAAATGACACTATTAAATTATCATATGGTATCTAAACTTTATAATATGATATATATGAGTGTTATTAAGCTATGAAATCAGTTTTAGATCATTAAAAATCGATATGCAGATTTTTATAAATTTGAAACCTAATTTTGAAATTAGGGTTTCTTATGCATGAATTAATGCTATAATTTTATCCTATGATATTATTTAATATCTAAATCATATATTATGATGTATATATGTATATTTGGATCGAAAATGGCATGAGTATCAATAATAGGTGTAAATTGTATTTTATTCCTATTTTCCAATTTATTATCGGTAATTTCGAAATATGTGCTATATGTTGATTTAATTATTTTTATGGCATGTATTATATATCTATGATCTATGTATGATTAATACATTGTATTATGGTGTAAAAAAAATTAAATCCAGCCCTACAACACCCAAAAACGTGGCCACCCTCATTAAACAAAGCATGAGCTCACTTTTTTTCTACCCAATGCATGGCTTACCTTTTAAACTAGCCTAATCATCACTATAATCCTCATCATTTGGCTGCAGATTTTAGCCCCATTTTTGGCCAAAATCGAGTAAGAGAGAGAGAGAGTATAGGGAGACTCTTCCCATTCACCCATTTCACTCATTATACACATTCAAACAAATTTTGAACTCACTCTCAAACACTCTCCATTTCTCTCCCAAAACTCAGCAAAAAATCGAGCTCTCTCTCCCCATTATTTTCAGAAAGCTTTCTTCTTCTTCTTCTTCTCATTTCTCTCCCAACTTGATACTATATTGTTCTTGTGATTCCATATCATTTCTAAGGTAAACATGAGGCCTTAGTCACGATTTATTCCCCATTTATTACGAAATTTTCGAACATGTTCTTATATATATGTGTATGTGTGTGTGTGCTATATATATATATATATGTGAGTTTTAATGTTCTAAAGCATGAGATAATGGTTCTTGATGATTTATATTTTCAAATGTGTTAATATATGTTAGATAAGCATATGATGGTTGTTTATTTAATTTTGAAATGGATCTAGCATGCTTATATTTTTTTGAACCATAGGATATGTTTAAAATTATTTTGAAAAATGTATAAAATAAAATGTGAATGACCGATTATTTCTTGAACATTTTAGTGATGGATTATTGATCTATGTTATGTTTTAAACCTATGGTATGTTAATTAAAATTTTGGAAAACCACAGCTATTTATTTTAAAAATACTGTGAGCTATTTGAATAAATACCTTGGTGTATAATTTTTATTTTAAGCATGTAATGACATATTAATGCTTTAATGTATTGATTATATGTTATATGATTTAATTAGAATTTTTGAAAATCATATGCTATGATTTTTGAAAATACCGTGAGCATTAGAAAATATATGTTGATGTATGATTTTATTTTTGAACATGTAATGGTGTTTTAATGCTTTAGTATATTATTTATGCATTGTGTGAATTAATTAGAATTTTGGAAATCAATTACCTATTTAAATCAAATAAACCGTGAGCTTGCAAGCTTATATGGTGATGATTTAATTAGTTCTTGATGATTATATGATGTTATATTAATATACTATAGTGTATAGACATAGTATATAATTATTGGAATTTTTGAAAACCAAATACTAAAATAAATCGAAAAAGCCGAGAGCTTGCAAAGCTCATATGGTGACGATTTAAATTAGTTTGGTTGATGTTATGATGTTACAATGTTATAATATAATGTTTATTGATGTTGGAATTTATTTAGAATTTTTAGAAATTGTTTGCTATTTATTTGGTAATTATCTTATTATTACTAGTGAATATTGTTACATATTGTGAAATAAATAGTTATGAGTAACTATGGGTTATATAAATATTATATACTGATGTTGGGATGTTATAATAAGTATATATCAATTTTGGGAATTTTGGATGATTATTCCTATTATTTTGAATTAGTGAATATATATATGTATATATATAAATAATTAGCAAACAGTATTATATGAATTTCATAAATTCATATTCTGGACCATAGTGTATAATAATACACTATATGAATTTAGAAAAATTTTCAAAGGTCATTTGGTATTTTTAATCTAATTATCGAAATTATCGATAATTAATAAGGATTTAAAATCCTTTTAAAAGCAGTTTATTAATGAAAATTTACTAAAATAATATTCTGGACAGTTTTAAATTTTACAAAATTTTATAAACATAGATTGCTATGTTTGAGACGAGCGTTCATTTATAACGTTTTAAAATACCAAAATCGCTTTTATTTATAAAAGGGTTATTAAAAATCTAAAATAATCATAAGTCCTTGATTTACAAGATAAATCGAGCAATAGGACTTTACGTTTTCAAATCGATCAAATTCGATTTATAAAACAAAATAGTAAAATTACTATTATTAAAGGTCGAAATCGTTGACTTTGTTGATCGATGTTGACTTCGTTGACTTTCAAGTCAAGCGTGCGATTATACATTTATAAATCGTCGATGCGCGTAAGATATACTAATTGGTATGATACCTCATTAGTAAGAAAGGATTTCACAAATGAAATCCATATATCGAAAAAGCGTGCTTATCGTTGAAAGCATCTCGAAGAGCGAGAACAAGTCGATCGTATCGTGTTAGAGGCGTATTGAATTCACTAAGAATTCGGTCTACATCGATATGAAATATCGAAGTTTATCTTAGTTTTGAAAGTCTCGAAAGACTTGACGACGTACTAAAACCTCGCTTTTTCGTAAAGGTGTGGGCCTTGAAGCGTGACGGGATTTTGACGAGCGAGCGAACTTAGGACTTTACAACAAACCATAGTCGGTGGGCTTCCTTTCTTACCTCAAAATGTGGGCTTCTTATCTTCAAAATGTGGGCTTTTCTTCAAAAATATGACTTTCTTGTTATTTCCAAATGAGTTTATTCTGACACTTATTCTACTGTTGTTTATCAAATGTTTCTTGCATTACACCGCGAAAATATTTCGTTTTGTGTATGGATCTATCTGTTATGCCGGGTAGAAATTGTGGAGATAGTTGGAACTATTATATCAATTGTTGTGGTAGCACCCAACCTTTTTAATGTCGGGTCTGTCTTGGGATGATAAATGCACAGCTAGGATTGGCGTGAAGGTTGGAACTATCTGTTGTGTTAACATATGCTTGCGGTGATTTGTGTCTTTGTGCGGGATTACGGCGGTCACGGCGTCGTAGATGGGAGGCCTCACTCTCGGCGTTTATTATTTATTATTATTATGTATTGTGACTATGAGATATGGACCATACACGCGAAAATGCTCGGCGAGCTATGTTCTGACGAAAATGATTTGGTAAGCCTGAGGCATTTTAACTAAAACCACTGTGACTTACTCGATATTGGCGGCGTAATCGAAATCTATCAAATGTTTTCGGCATGAGTCCACTAAGTGCAATTTCTTGTACTTAGCCACGCATGTTTGTTTTAAATGTGCGGGTTGAGCTCGATGGTGATGATGGGGAAAGTGTTGAGGTCGGTGTCCTTGACCGATTTACTTGAATTTGTGGTTTATACCTTGAATGCATATCGTCGTATATGTATTCACACACTTTCATTGCTACTCTCTGAACTCCTTTATTTATGCTTTATGTTTTAAACTATTGAGGCCCGTCGGATCGGGCGAGTTTTGGGGTCCGATGGCTAAACCTTTTCAAAAACAATATAACATCATCTCGTATTACATTCGAGCATGTTAGCTTATTTTCACGCATCTCTATTTTATTCATGTAACCCTAAAGTACTACTCCTAGTACTAGTCACCCTCAGGTCCGGGTTGGTTGGAATGGGGTCGTGACAGTGGTATCGAGCGCTTTTGCTCTTTGAAAACCAATTCTTTTTATTCTAAGTCTAGATCAGTCCTTTGGACTTCTAGAAACCAATGACTCCCTCAACACTCCATCACATCGAGCTCAACCGGGAAAAGTAGCGCATTCCTTTCTCAAACTCATGAAATGGAAATTTTTACATGATTGAACAATTGGATGGACTTTTGAAGGATTTGATTATTATGAAAATTTTTATGATGAAAATGAAAGTTGAGCAAGAAAATTTTTCCGAAATACTTTTAGTTGAACTAATGCAATACTCAAGTATTGATATGAAAGTACATGGTGGTACTAGTTGAATGATCAACATGGGATGAATGAATCCATTTTTGATATGCATATAAGTTGATTATGATTGCTATGTTGAAATCGTATTTCAAAAATTTTCAATTGAAACATCTTTCCAACTTTCAAAATTTTATTTATGATGAGCGATATGTTATCATAAGGCGAACTTAGACTCTAAGGAGCATGTTCACGTATCGTGAAAGAACATAGAAATCGAACTTCTTTTCCTTATGCGAGCGAAAGAGCGATAGGAAGAATGAAAGTAACGATACCCTTGGGCACGAGCGGCGGAAGGCGGCGAGAAGGATGGGCGAGGACAACCTCGACCTTTAAGCTGAATGGCGTCGGCACTCCATCACTACTTCCGACACGGTGACCAGCAACACGAATCACGACATGGGCGTCACTACGGCTTCAGAATGTTCAGCCTCGGCTTAAAGACCCGAAGATGATAGGCGTATTACGTCGACATACGTCTCGTTTTGCAATTTGGCACGATCGCGCAAATTTCCTGCACTGCGCAGTAGATTTGTTTTAGCTAGATCTCTCGTTGGGACTCCGATTTACGCATGGTTTTCACCTGCGTACTCTAACACTGATCTTCATTTGTTATGAAGAACAGAATCCTAATTCTGCCTCCAGAATACGATAGAGTCCGTTGAACTCTAGTTCGAGTGTTTGGTATAGAATAAGGATCTCATAGCTTATATTAAGATGTTGTTGGCTTATGTATACGTTTGGGTAAGACTAAGAAGGTAAGTTGTGGTGAGTTTTGTGCAGTATGATGTTGCCTACCTTATAGACTTGCTTGACCTTATCTAGTTGCTTCACGTTACGTTTAAGATATCCTTGCACTTATTCGATGGCGATAGTTGACTTATGTTAGTTTTATTAAGTGACGGATGGAGGATGAGATATCTCGCGAGGAGGAGGATTGGACCACACCCCCCCGAGGAGGAGGTGAGTATATATCGCTCGTTGGATGTCTTGTTGGGAAGACTTGGGTGAGTTCTTGGCATATTATCTCCGTCTTTGGAGGCGCCCGAGCTCACGGCGTGGCCCGATTATGGCGGCATCCAGCGCCTTCTAGCGATACTCCCACACACAGGATGGATATGCTCGAGAGATATCGGGATTACATCTACAGGCGATGGGCGCTACGACTTGGTGGGAGATCGCGGGTTCGTGAGTCACGACTTACGTATATAGCATTCTGAGGCAGCAGAGAGGACCCTACCTCCTCTCCCGAGTATACAGGCGGGATGAGTCGCGAGTGGCTTTACAGAGGTTCGAGGCGGATCGACCCGGTGGTACCTCCGTGTCGATTCGGCGAGGCGGACACTCGCTTAGAGGGCGGCCGCCCGAGCCTTGGGAGGCGGTATTTCCACCCTTACACAGCCGGACACCCGTCGTCCACGGTACCACCTCCACCACCTATGGTCCCAGCCATACCACCGGTCGAGCACTTTCGCCGGACGGCACGGATGAGAGTATCGGATGCCTTCGGTATGACCCGACTCGGTATGCTACGGTCCGATTCGCCCGACTACGAGCCTCGGGCGAATCGACCACCGCTTTTAACCCCATGCGAGATATACCGATGGTGGAAAGCAATGGGCGGACCATCGGGGACTACCCGTATGGACATTTCGGACGGCGAAGATGATTCGGAGGAGGAGGAAGACCACGAGGAAGACACGGAATAGGGAAAGACCTCGTGAAGGCACTAGGCGGCGTTTTAATTAAATTTGTTTTGTTATGTCTAGCGTGTGTGCTAGCTTTTCTCTTTTCTTTTGTTGCACCTTAGTTCTAAAACTTCGAAATCTCTTTTTAGGCCGTGTGGGCGGGATTTATGTTTTGTTTACCATTGTTTTGAACATCCACTATGGCGGAAAAATTTTGGATATATATATATACACGACCTAATAGGGCTTTTGCGGCAAGTTATGTTTGTTAAGAATGTTATACTCTGTTTGGGATCGCTTTATGACAAGGCCAAGCGTGTGAGTGGATGTGGTGTGAAAAGAATAAATGCCTAATGTTTACTTGTTTTCATAGCGACATGCCTCAGAAGGAATCGGGCGAGGAACCCGGAGGTCGAGGCGGGGAGGCCGAGAGGAAGGGTAGAGAGTCCCGAACAAGGCGGAAGACAATCCCCAACCACCACCTCCACCTCAACCCGATCGCGGGATCGAAGAAATGTTTTAAGGCAGAACCCTCACATCTTTAGCGGGAAAAAGCAACCGGAAGAAGCCGAACAATGGGTCGGGGCTATTGAGCGGATCTTTACCTTCTTAAGATGCAGCACAAGAAAGGCATCGTGTGTTACTTTCGGTGGTTGGACGGTGACTTACAGTGGGAGGCGGAAAGAAGACTTTCTGTGAGCAGTGGAGGAATTCTCGTGGGAGGATTTGAAAGAGGCTGTATGAAAAGTATATCCCAAAAGTTATAGGGGAAAAAGAGGGAATTTTTCTGCTAAAACAAGAAAAATTATCCGTAACAGACTACGATCGCACTTTCTGCGAGGCGTCGAGATATCTTGCGGATCTAGTAGACACCGACTTGAAGATGTCGGAAAAGTTCGAGCGGGGCTAAGAATGGAGATCGCATGTCTCTTGCCGACCATGGAGACACTGTCTTACTGAAGCTCTCGCACGAGCTTTAGATATAAGCGACCATGACCGAAAATAAGTCGGTGGCGTCTCGGGCACACAGTAGTTGGGATAAGGAAAAGGGCGGGAGCCCAACCGCGGAAATAACAACCGCGGAAACTACGGAGAAGCAAGTCCTGGCGCCGTGGCGAAACCCGGCGGCGAGGACAAAAGCTGGAAGAGGCGGCTCATGCTCCACGGCAAGGGACCACAGGACGATCGAGGCACCTCAATGCCCTAGATGCCATAGAGCACACAAGGGTGTGTGCACGGCAAGCGTGGTAGGCTGTTACAAATGCGGGGTGAGCGGGCATTCGCGACAATTGCCCGATGTCACGTTCGGATGGAAGGCGAACCAGCGGGCAATGCTCGGCCATTGAGGGCTATCTGACTTGACCCGACCACGCGGCGGTTCCGGCCCCAACCCGGCAACTCGGTGGCAAACACCCGCCTCAACAACAACAACTCCAGCGGCCGCAACAATGGCGGCGGCCGCGGCAACAAATCCTGCGCAGCGGCGGTGGCGGCCACCCCAACAACAACAACAACAACGGGCGGCAACCACGCGCCAGCGCCGGCGGCGGCGACAACGGCGAGCAACAACCGCCGAATCGGCGGGACCGGCGCCCGTCGGCCTCGGCCGGCTCGGGCGAGCTACTACGCCTGCATGGGCGAGCGAGCAGAACCAAGAAACTTGGCGGTATGGGAGTTCTTCTCAACCTACATTATAGTCTTGTTCGATCTGGTGCTTCGCATTCTTTTATTGCAAAATCATGCGTGAAATCTTTGGGCCTTAGGTGCGAAAGATCAAGCCGGGATATGAGAATCTCATCGCCTATAGGAGGAATTATGGCCGTTACACACTTTTGCTCGAACCTAGAGTTGACATTAGGATCACTTAAGGTTACGGCTAGCGATCTAAACATAATACCCATGGACGATGTAGACATAATCCTAGGAATGGTGGTTAGCTAAGAATCATTCCACGATTCTCTGTAAGGAAAGGAAAATTTCGTTTCACTTTCACGGACGACGAAGCTACGCATTTCCATGGGATCGGCATGGGAAGAAGAGTGCCGATAGTGTCGACACTACAAGCTAGGAGGATGATGAACCGAAAGGGATGTCTTGCATTCCTCGTTTATTTGAGCGAAGGGGATAAACCCGAAGCGGGTAGAAGACATTGAAGTTGTCGAGAATTTTGGACGTATTTCCGAAAATCTACGGGACTACCTCACGATGAGCAACTAGAGTTTACCATCGACTTGGAGCAGGGATCAGCCCGGTGTCGAAGGCGCCTATAGGATGGCCCCAAAGGAGCTAGAAGAGCTGAAAATCCAAATCGAGAGCTTTTGGATCTAGGATTTATTAGGCAGTGTTTCACCTTGGGGGCGCTGTTTTGTTTGTTAAGAAAAGGATGGTTCTTTGAGGATGTGCATCGATTATAGAGAACTAAATAAGATGACACTAAAGAACAAATACCCTTTACCGAATTGATGACTGTTTGATCAATTGCGAGGCGGGTGTATTCTCGAAAATTGATCTTAAGTCGAGGATACCACCAGCTGAAAATCTGATGCGAGGATGTACCTAAGGCGCATTCGAACGAGATATGGCCACTATGAGTTCATAGTTATGCCATTCGGATTAACCAATGCACCGGCCGTATTCATGGACCTCATGAGCAGTATTTCATCCATTTACGGATAAATTCGTTTTGGTCTTCATAGATGATATCCTTATTTACTCAAAAGAATGAAGAGGATCATAAGGAACATCTAAGACGGTTTTGCAAACCTTGAGAAATGAAAGACTCTTTGCTAAGTTTAGCAAATGTGAGTTTTAGTGAAGGAAGTTATGTTCCTTGGACACATCGTGTCTGCTGAAGGCATAAAAGTAGATCCGACCAAAGTAGAGGCCGTGCGAGAATGGAAATCACCTAAAACTCGACCGCGAAATTAGAAGTTTCCTAGGATTAGGCGGCTACTATAGGAGATTCATGAAGGATTCTCCAAGATTGCAAGGCGATAACCCGACTACTCGGGAAAGGAATCAAGTTCGTTTGGGTGATGAGTGCGAGGCGAGTTTCAAATACTCGAAGAAAAATTGACGGTGCACGGTTCTAGCGGTCGAGCGGACAAAGTGCGTGGTCTATCTGAGCGCATCTAAGGCTGGGTGGGTTGTGTTTTGATGCAAGAAGGAAAAGTGATAGCTTACGCATCCGACAACTCGGACCCCAGAGTGAACTACCCACCCGCGATTTGGAATTAGCGGTATGGTTCATGCCTAAAAATTGGGAACACCATCTCTACGGTGTGAGATGTGAGATCTTCACGGATCATAAAAGTTTGAAGTATTTCTTGAACAAAGAGATCTGAATATGAGACAAAGAAGATGGCTTGAATTGGTAAAGATTACGGTGTGGTATTAACTATCACCGGGCGAGGCGAATGTAGTAGGCGGCGCCTTGAGTCGTAAAAGCCGTACCAGTTAGGATGTCTCTTTGTACAAGAGGAAAAACTTCGTTGAAGAGTTTGGCGGGATGAAGATTGAATTGGTTGAACCACCGAGACAATTGTGGTTGTATGTCGCTACACTCACGCGACATCGATCTAAGAAAAAGAATTGTCGAGAGACGAAGGATTGAGAAAAGTTGGAAAAGATCAGAGAAAGACTAAGGTGCGAAGGATTGAAAATTTCAAGAGCGCGGATAGCGCCTTATTGTTTGAAGGTAGGATATGCGTTCTGACGGCGAGCTTGAGCGAAATCATGAGTGAGGCTCACGTCGCCTACACCGCCCACCGAGGCGGTACTAAGATGTACCGGGACACGAAGGAAAAATTTTGGTGGGAAGGCGTGAAGCGAGACATAGCTTCTTTAGTGAAACAGCTGTCTTGTTTGTCGACAAGTGAAGGCCTACACCAGCGACCCTACGGGAAGTTACAACCGTTAGAAATCCCGAATGGAAGTGGGACGATATAACGATGGATTTCGTTACAAGCTTACCCAAATCGAGAAGAGGAAACACGACCGTATGGGTAATTGTGGATAGACTTACCAAAGTGCTCACTTTCTACCTATTCAAAGCACTTATGGATCGATAAGTTGGCCCGGTATGCGTTAAGGAAATTATGCGACTACATGGGTGCGAAATCTATTACCTCGATCGAGACTCCAGTTCACATCCAGTTACGGATTAGCTTACAAAGAAGCTGGAGTGCAGTTAAACTTGATCTGACATTCCACCCACAAACGATGGACGATCGGAAGAGCGATCAACCACTTGAAGATATGCTTAGAACGTAATTTTGGATCGAGGTGCAAAATGGGAAGATATTTTACCTCGATTGAATTTGCTTACAACAACGACTATCAGCGACGATCGGCATGGCCCCATCTGAAGCCTTGTATGGCGAAAAGTGTAGATCACCACTTTATTGGGATGAAGTCGGTGAGAGAAAAGTTATAGGGCACGATGCGGTGGCGAAATGATCGAAATCGTTCGACAAATTAGGATGAGGATAAAGAGGCTCGGGACGGGCGAAATCTTCTGACGTCTGGCGTAGATCAGAACTACAATTTGAGGATGGAGACAAAGTATTTCTTAAGGTCTCTCCATCAAAGGTTGTCGGGTTTGGCACGAAAGGAAAGCTTAGACCCGTTTTATAGGACCTTATGAGATCTAGAAAGGATAGGTCCGATTGCTTATAGGTTGGCTCTTCCGCCAAACTAGGGAATGTCCATAATGTTTTCACGCTCTCACAATTCGAAAATCGTTCACGACCCAAAGCACGTGATTCGCGAGGCGGCGTGATCCTCGAGCGGACATGAGCTATAAGGAAGAACCCGCAGCCATACTTGACCACAAAGTTCGGCAACTACGGACAGTCGATTCCGTTAGTTAAAGTCTTTGTGGAGACACCACGGACGAGAAGAAGCCACGTGGGAGCTTGAAGAAGCAATGAGAGAAAAATACCCGACTTATTTTTCTAAAGGTATACAAATTTGGGACGAAATTTTTCGTAAGGGTGGAATGTAATATTCGAAAAAAGCGAATATCGATTACGGTTTTCTAAACCCGTAATTAGGGTTTTACCGTATATTATCTTTTACGACATCGAATCTTGTGATTTCGATCGATATCGTTATAATGAATTCCTTTCATAATTCACTAAGGATTGTGAATTAAAGGATTGAAATATTACGAAATGATTAAATCGATATATTTTAACGTCGAGCAGCGTATCGAGCGTCGACTTTTCATGAAATTTTACGGCGGTGAAGCTTGGAATTAATTTCCATCTTAATTCCTTTATTAAAGGAATATATTTATTTAGTAAGTATGAACTTCTGCGACCATTTTGAGATGAGTCGATTTTGAGCGTTTGAGGCGTTTTGAGCGTCGGCGTCTGAGGCGTTTTGAAAAATGAGTTTAATGCTCGGAAATTATAATAATTAATTTCCTATTATATTTTATATAATTTCAGTATTATTAATTATTAAAATCGAATTTTCAGTTATTAAATTCGATAATTTGATATTGAAATTTTCAAAACCTAAGTTTATAAACTTTGGTTTTCACATGAAATGACACTATTAAATTATCATATGGTATCTAAACTTTATAATATGATATATATGAGTGTTATTAAGCTATGAAATCAGTTTTAGATCATTAAAAATCGATATGATTTTTATAAATTTGAAACCTAATTTTAGAAATTAGGGTTTCTTATGCATGAATTAATGCTATAATTTTATCCTATGATATTATTTAATATCTAAATCATATATTATGATATATATATGTATATTTGGATCGAAAATGGCATGAGTATCAATAATAGGTGTAAATTGTATTTTATTCCTATTTTTCCAAATTATTATCGGTAATTTCGAAAATGTGCTATATGTTTGATTTAATTATTTTAATGGCATGTATTATATATCTATGATCTATACTATGATTAATACATTGTATTATGGTACAAAAAAAATTAAATCCTACCCTACAAACCCCTAAAACACGTGCCCCCTCTTAAACAAAGCATGCACTCACTTTTTTTTCTACCAATGCATGGCAGCTTTTTACTAGCCTAATCATCACTATAATCTCATCATTTGGCTGCAGATTTTCCCCATTTTGGGCCAAAATCGTGTAAATGAGAGAGAGATAGTATAGGGGAGACTCTTCCCATTCACCCATTTCACATCATACACATTTCAAACACTCTGACACACTCTCAAAACTCTCCATTTCTCTCCCAAAACTTCGAAAAAATCGAGAGCCCTCCTCCCATATTTTGAAAACTTCTTCTTCTTCTTCTCATTTCTTCTCCCAACTTGATACTATATTGTTCTTGTGATTCCATATCATTTCTAAGGTAAACATGGACCTTAGTCACGATTTATTCCCCTTTTATTACGAAAAAATCGAACATGTTCTTATATATGTGTGTATGTGTGTCGCATGCTATATATATATATGTGAATGTAGTTTTAATGTTCTAAAGCATGAGATAATGGTTCTTGATGATTTATATTTTCAAATATGTGAATATATGTTAGATAAGCATATGGTTTGTTCATTTAATTTTTGAATGGATCTAGCATGCTTATATTATTTTGAACCATAGGATATGTTTAAAATTATTTTGAAAATGTATAAAATAAAATGTTGATGACCGATTATTTCTTGAACATTTTAGTGATGGATTATTGATCTATGTTATGATTTAAACCTATGGTATGTTAATTAAAATTTTGGAAAACCACAGCTATTTATTTTAAAAATACTGAGAGCTATTTGAATAAATACCTTGGTGTATAATTTTTATTTTAATCATATAATGACATATTAATGCTTTAATGTATTGATTATATGTTATATGATTTAATTAGAATTTTTGAAAACCATATGCTTGAATTTTTAAAGAAGGCCGTGAGCATTAGAAAATATATGTTGATGTATGATTTTATTTTTGAACATGTAATGGTGTTTTAATGCTTTAGTATATTATTTATGCATTGTGTGAATTAATTAGAATTTTGGAAATCAATTACCTATTTAAATCAAATAAACCGTGAGCTTGCAAGCTTATATGGTGATGATTTAATTAGTTCTTGATGATTATATGATGTTATATTAATATACTATAGTGTATAAACATAGTATATAATTGTTGGAATTTTGAAAACCAAATACTAAAATAAATCGAAAAAGCCGAGAGCTTGCAAAGCTCATATGGTGACGATTTAAATTATTTTGGTTGATGTTATGATGTTACAATGTTATAATATAATGTTTATTGATGTTGGAATTTATTTAGAATTTTTAGAAATTGTTTGCTATTTATTTGGTAATTATCTTATTATTACTAGTGAATATTGTTACATATTGTGAAATAAATAGTTATGAGTAACTATGGGTTATATAAATATTATATACTGATGTTGGGATGTTATAATAAGTATATATCAATTTTGGGAATTTTGGATGATTATTCCTATTATTTTGAATTCTAGTGAATATATATATGTATATATATAAATAATTAGCAAACAGCATTATATGAATTTCATAAATTCATATTCTGGACCATAGTGTATAATAATACACTATATGAATTTAGAAAAATTTTCAAAAGTCATTTGGTATTTTTAATCTAATTATCGAAATTATCGATAATTAATAAGGATTTTAAAATCCTTTTTAAAACAGTTTATTAATGAAAATTTACTAAAATAATCTTCTGGACAGTTTTTAAATTTTACAAAATTTTATAAACATAGATTGCTATGTTTGAGGCGAGCGTTCATTTATAACGTTTTAAAATACCAAAATCGCTTTTATTTATAAAAGGGTTATTAAAATGCGAAAATAATCATAAGTCCTTGATTTACAAGATAAATCGAGCAATAGGACTTTCGTTTTCAAATCGATCAAATTCGATTTATAAAACAAAATAGTAAAGTTCTTATTATTAAAAGGTCGAAATCGTTGACTTTGTTGATCAATGTTGACTTCGTTGACTTTCAAGTCAAGCGTGCGATTATACATTTATAAATCGTCGATGCAGCGTAAGATATACTAATTGAGTATGATACCTCATTAGTAAGAAAGGATTTCACAAATGAAATCCATATATCGAAAAAGTGCTTATCGTTGAAAGCATCTCGAAGAGCGAGAACAAGTCGATCGTATCGTGTTAGAGGCGTATTGAATTCACTAAGGAATTCGGTCTACATCGATATGAAATATCGAAGTTTATCTTAGTTTTGAAAGTCTCGAAAGACTTGACGACGTACTAAAACCTCGCTTTTTCGTAAAGGTGTGGGCCTTGAAGCGCGTGACGGGATTTTGACGAGCGAGCGAACTTAGGACTTTACAACGAACCATAGTCGGTGGGCTTCCTTCTTACCTCAAAATGTGGGCTTCTTATCTTCAAAATGTGGGCCTTTTCTTACCTTCTAAAATATGACTTTCTTGTTATTCCAAATGAGTTTATTCTGACACTTATTCTCTGTTGTTTATCAAATGTTTCTTGCATTACACCGAAAAATATTTCGTTTTGTGTATGGATCTATCTGTTATGCCGGGTAGAAATTGTGGAGATAGTTGGAACTATTATATCAATTGTTGTGGTAGCACTGACCTTTTTAATGTCGGGTCTGTGCGGGGATGATAAATGCACAGCTAGGATTGGCGTGAAGGTTGGAACTATCTGTTGTGTTAACATATGCTTGCGGTACTGTGTGTCTTTGTGCGGGATTACGGCGGTCACGGCGTCGTAGATGGGAGGCCTCACTCTCGGCGTTTATTATTTTATTATTATGTGTATTGTGACTATGAGATATGGACCATACACGAAAAAATGCTCGGCGAGCTATGTTTCTGACGAAAATGATTTGGTAAGCCTGAGGCATTTTAACTAAAACCACTGTGACTTACTCGATATTGGCGGTAATCGAAATCTATCAAATGTTTTCGGCATGAGTCCACTAAGTGCAATTTCTTGTACTTAGCCACGCATGTTTGTTTTAAATGTGCGGGTTGAGCTCGATGGTGATGATGGGGAAAGTGTTGAGGTCGGTGTCCTTGACCGATTTACTTGAATTTGTGGTTTATACCTTGAATGCATATCGTCGTATATGTATTCACACACTTTCATTGCTACACTCTGAACTCCTTTTATTTATGCTTTATGTTTTAAACTATTGAGGCCCGTCGGATCGGGCGAGTTTTGGGGTCCGATGGCTAAACCTTTTCAAAAACAATATAACATCATCTAGTATTACATTCGAGCATGTTAGCTTATTTTCACGCATCTCTATTTTATTCATGTAACCCTAAAGTACTACTCTAGTACTAGTCACCCTCAGGTCCGGGTTGGTCGGAATGGGGTCGTGACAGTGGTATCGAGCGCTTTTGCTCTTTGAAAACCAAATTCTTTTTATTCTAAGTCTAGATCAGTCCTTTGGACTTCTAGAAACCAATGACTCCCTCAACACTCCATCACATCGAGCTCAATAGGAAAAAGGTAGCGCATTCCTTTCTCAAACTCATGAAATGGAAATTTTTACATGATTGAACAATTGGATGGACTTTTGAAGGATTTGATTATTATGAAAATTTTATGATGAAAATGAAAGTTGAGCGAAAATTTTTACAAAATACTTTTAGTTGAACTAATGCAATACTCAAGTATTGATATGAAAGTACATGGTGGTACTAGTTGAATGATCAACATGGGATGAATGAATCCATTTTGATATGCATATAAGTTGATTATGATTGCTATGTTGAAATCGTATTTCAAAAATTTTCAATTGAAACATCTTTCCAACTTTCAAAATTTTATTTATGATGAGCGATATGTTATCATAAGGCGAACTTAGACTCTAAGGAGCATGTTCACGTATCGTGAAAGAACATAGAAATCGAACTTCTTTTCCTTATGCGAACGAAAGAGCGATAGGAAGAATGAAAGTAACGATACCCTTGAGCACGAGCGGCGGAAGGCGGCGAGAAGGATGGGCGAGGACAACCTCGACCTTTAAGCTGAATGGCGTCGGCACTCCATCACTACTTCGACACGGTGAGCATCAACACGAAATGGGCGTCACTACGGCTTCAGAATGTTCAGCCTCGACTTAAGAACCCGAAGATGATAGGCGTATTACGTCGACATCGTCTCGTTTTGCAATTTGGCACGATCGCGCAAATTTCCTGCACTGCGCAGTAGATTTGTTTTAGCTAGATCTCTCGTTGGGACTCCGATTTACGCATGGTTTTCACCTGCGTACTCTAACACTGATCTTCATTTGTTATGAAGAACAGAATCATAATTCTGCCTCCAGAATACGATAGAGTCCGTTGAACTCTAGTTCGAGTGTTTGGTATAGAATAAGGATCTCATAGCTTATATTAAGATGTTGTTGGCTTATGTATACGTTTGGGTAAGACTAAGAAGGTAAGTTGTGGTGAGTATTGTGCAGTATGATGTTGCCTACCTTATAGACTTGCTTGACCTTATCTAGTTGCTTCACGTTACGTTTAAGATATCCTTGCACCTTATTCGATGGCGATAGTTGACTTATGTTAGTTTTATTAAGTGACGGATGGAGGAATGAGATATCTCGCGAGGAGGAGGATTGGACCACACCCACCCGGAGGAGGAGGTGAGTATATATCGCTCGAGTTGGATGTCTTGTTGGGAAGACTTGGGTGAGTTCTTGGCATATTATCTCCGTCTTTGGAGGCGCCCGAGCTCACGGCGTGGCCCGATTATGGCGGCATCCAGCGCCTTCTAGCGATACTCCCTGCACAGGGATGGATATGCTCGAGAGATATCGGGGATTACATCTACAGGCGATGGGCGGCTACGACTTGGTGGGAGATCGCCCGGTTCGTGAGTCACGACTTACGTATATAGCATTCTGAGGCGCACAGAGAGGACCCTACCTCCTCCCGAGTATACAGGCGGGATGAGTCGCGAGTGGCTTTACAGAGGTTCGAGGCGGATCGACCCGTGGTACCTCCGTGTCGATTCGGCGAGGCGGACACTGCTCGCTTAGAGGCGCGCCGCGCCCGAGCCTTGGGAGGCGGTATTTCCACCCACACAGCGGACACCCGTCGTCCACGGTACCACCTCCACCACCTATGGTCCCAGCCATACCACCGGTCGAGCACTTTCGCCGGACGGCACGGATGAGAGTATCGGATGCCTTCGGTATGACCCGACTCGGTATGCTACGGTCCGATTCGCCCGACTACGAGCCTCGGGCGAATCGACCACCGCTTTTAACCCCATGCGAGATATACCGATGGTGGAAAGCAATGGGCCGGACCATCGAGGGACTACCCGTATGGACATTTCGACGGCGAAGATGATTCGGAGGAGGAGGAAGACCACGAGGAAGACACGGAATAGGGAAAGACCTCGTGAAGGCACTAGGCGACGTTTTAATTAGAATTTGTTTTGTTATGTCTAGCGTGTGTGCTAGCTTTTCTCTTTTTCTTTTGTTGCACCTTAGTTCTAAAACTCGAAATCTCTTTTTAGGCCGTGTGGGCCGGGATTTATGTTTTGTTTACCATTGTTTTGAACATCCACACTATGAAAAATTTTGGATATATATATACACCTGACCCTAATAGGGCTTTTGCGGCAAGTTATGTTTGTTAAGAATGTTATACTCTGTTTGGGATCGCTTTATGACAAGGCCAAAACAGTGTGAGTGGATGTGGGCTGTGAAAAGAATAAATGCCTAATGTTTACTTGTTTTCATAGCGACATGCCTCAGAAGGAATCGGGCGGGGAACCCGGAGGTCGAGGGCGGGGAAGGCCGAGAGGAAGGGTAGAGTCCCGAACAAGGCGGAAGACAATCCCCAACCACCACCTCCACCTCAACCCGATCGCGGGATCGAAGAAATGTTTTAAGGCAGAACCCTCACATGTCTTTAGGGAAAAGCAACCGGAAGAAGCCGAACAATGGGTCGGGGCTATTGAGCGGATCTTTACCTTCTTAAGATGCAGCACAAAAAAGGTCGTGTGTTACTTTCGGTTGGTTGGACGGTGACTTACAGTGGGAGGCGGAAAGAAGACTTTCTGTGAGCAGTGGAGGAATTCTCGTGGGAGGATTTGAAAAGAGGCTGTATGAAAAGTATATCCCAAAAGTTATAGGGAAAAAGAGGCGAAATTTTCTGCTAAAACAAGAAAAATTATCCGTAACCGACTACGATCGCACTTTCTGCGAGGCGTCGAGATATCTTGCGGGATCTAGTAGACACCGACTTGAAGATGTCGGAAAAGTTCGAGCGGGGCTAAGAATGGAATCGCATGTCTCTTGCCGACCATGGAGACCTATCTCTGCTGAAGCTCTCATGAGAGCTTTAGATATAAGCGACCATGACCGAAAATAAGTCGGTGGCGTCTCGGGCACAGATAGTCGGATAAGGGAAAAGGGCGGGGAGCCCACCGGGAAATAACAACCGCGGAAACTACGGAGAAAGCAAGTCCTGGCGCCGTGGCGAAACCCGCGCGCGAGGACAAAGGCGGAAGAAGCGGCTCATGCTCCACGGCAAGGGACCACAGGACGATCGAGGCACCTCAATGCCCTAGATGCCATAGAGCACACAAGGGTGTGTGCGGCAAAGCGTGGTAGCTGTTACAAATGCGGGGTGAGCGGGCATTCGCCACAATTGCCCGATGTCACGTTCGGATGGAAGGCCGAACCAGCGGGCAATGCTCGGCCATTGAGGCTATCTGACTTGACCCCGACCACGCGCGCGGTTCGGCCCCAACCCGGCAACTCGGTGGCAAACACCCGGCCTCGACAACAACAACTCCAGCGGCCGCAACAATGGCGGCGCCCGCGACAACAAATCCTGCGCGGCGGTGGCGGCGGCCACCGCCACAACAACGGCGGGCGGCAACCACGCGTCAGCGCCCGGCGGCGGCAACAGGCGAGAGCAACAACCGCCGAATCAGCGGGACCGGCGCCCGTCGGCCTCGGTAAGCTCGGGCGAGCTACGCCTGCATAGGGCGGCGAGCGAGCAAAACCAAGGAAACTTGGCGGTATGGGAGTTCTTCTCAACCTACTGTTATAGTCTTGTTCGATCTGGTGCTTCGCATTCTTTTATTGCAAAATCATGCGTGAAATCTTTGGGCCTTAGGTGCGAAAGATCAAGCCGGGATATGAGAATCTCATCGCCTATAGGAGGAATTATGGCCGTTACACACTTTTCTCTCGAACCTAGAGTTGACATTAGGATCACTTAAGGTTACGGCTAGCGATCTAAACATAATACCCATGGACGATGTAGACATAATCCTAGGAATGGGTGGTTAGCTAAGAATCATTCCACGATTCTCTGTAAGGAAAGGAAAATTTCGTTTCACTTTCCGGGACAAAAAGCTACGCATTTCCATGGGATCGGCATGGGAAGAAGAGTGCCATAGTGTCGACACTACAAGCTAGGAGGATGATGAACCGAGAAGGATGTCTTGCATTCCTCGTTTATTTGAGCGAAGGGGATAAACCCGAAGCGGGTAGAAGACATTGAAGTTGTCGAGAATTTTGGACGTATTTCGAAAATCTACGGGACTACCTCACGATGACAACTAGAGTTTACCATCGACTTGGGCAGGATCAGCCCGGTGTCGAAGGCGCCTATAGGATGGCCCCAAAGGAGCTAGAAGAGCTGAAAATCCAAATCGAGAGCTTTTGGATCTAGGATTTATTAGGCAGTGTTTCACCTTGGGGGCGCTTTTTTGTTTGTTAAGAAAAGGATGGTTCTTTGAGGATGTGCATCGATTATAGAGAACTAAATAAGATGACACTAAAGAACAAATACCCTTTACCGAATTGATGACTGTTTGATCAATTGCGAGGCGGGTGTATTCTCGAAAATTGATCTTAAGTCGAGGATACCATCAGTGAAAATCTGATGCGAGGATGTACCTAAGGCGCATTCGAACGAGATATGGCCACTATGAGTTCATAGTTATGCCATTCGGATTAACCAATGCACCGGCCGTATTCATGGACCTCATGAGCAGTATTTCATCCATTTTGGATAAATTCGTTTTGGTCTTCATAGATGATATCCTTATTTACTCAAAGAATGAAGAGGATCATAAGGAACATCTAAGACGGTTTTGCAAACCTTGAGAAATGAAAGACTCTTTGCTAAGTTTAGCAAATGTGAGTTTTAGTGAAGGAAGTTATGTTCCTTGGACACATCGTGTCTGTGAAGAAGCATAAAAGTAGATCCGACCAAAGTAGAGGCCGTGCGAGAATGGAAATCACCTAAGACTCGACCGCGAAATTAGAAGTTTCCTAGGATTAGTGGCTACTATAGGAGATTCATGAAGGATTCTCCAAGATTGCAAGGCCATAACCCGACTACTCGGAAAGGAATCAAGTTCGTTTGGGTGATGAGTGCGAGGCGAGTTTCCAAATACTCGAAAAAAAATTGACGGTGCACGGTTCTAGCGGTCGAGAGCGGACAAAGTGTATGTGGTCTATCTGAGCGCATCTAAGGCGGGGTGGGTTGTGTTTTGATGCAAGAAGGAAAAGTGATAGCTTACGCATCCGACAACTCGGACCCATGAACTGAACTACCCAACCCGCGATTTGGAATTAGCGGTTTGTAGTTCATGCCTTTGAAAATTTGGAACACCATCTCTATGGTGTGAGATGTGAGATCTTCACGGACCATAAAAGTTTGAAGTATTTCTTGAACAAAGAGATCTGAATATGAGACAAAGAAGATGGCTTGAATTGGTAAAGATTACGGTTGTGGTATTAACTATCACCGGGCGAGGCGAATGTAGTGGCGGCGCCTTGAGTCGTAAAGCCGTACCAGTTAGGATGTCTCTTTGTCTGAGAGGAAAAACTTCGTTGAAGAGTTTGGCGGGATGAAGATTGAATTGGTTGAACCACCGGGACAATTGTGAGTGTGTCGCTACACTCGCGACATCGATCTAAGAAAAAGAATTGTCGAGACAAAGGATTGAGAAAAGTTGGAAAAGATCAGAGAAAGACTAAGGTGCGAAGGATTGAGAATTTCAAGAGCACGGATAACGCCTTATTGTTTGAAGGTAGGATATGCGTTCTGACGGCGAGCTTGAGCGAAATCATGAGTGAGGCTCACGTCGCCCTACACCGCCCACCAGGCGGTACTAAGATGTACCGGGACACGAAGGAAAAATTTTGGTGGGAAGGCGTGAAGCGAGACATAGCTTCTTTAGTGAAACAGCTCTTGTTTGTCGACAAGTGAAGGCACTACACCAGCGACCCTACGGGAAGTTACAACCGTTAGAAATCCCGAATGGAAATGGGACGATATAACGATGGATTTCGTTACAAGCTTACCCAAATCGAGAAGAGAAACACAGCCGTATGGGTAATTGTGGATAGACTTACCAAAGTGCTCACTTTCTACCTATTCAAAGCACTTATGGATCGATAAGTTGGCCCGGTATGCGTTAAGGAAATTATGCGACTACATGGGTGCGAAATCTATTACCTCGATCGAGACTCCAGTTCACATCCAGTTACGGATTAGCTTGCGGCGAGGCTGAGTGCAGATTAAATTTGATCTGACTTTCCACCCACAAACGATGGACAATCGGAAGAGCGATCAAGCGGCTTGAAGATATGCTTAGAACCGTAGTATTGGATCGAGGTGCAAAATGGGAAGATATTTTACCTCGATTGAATTTGCTTACAACAACGACTATCAGCGACGATCGGCATGGCCCCATCTGAAGCCTTGTATGGCGAAAGTGTAGATCACCACTTTATTGGGATGAAGTCGGTGAGAGAAAGTTATAGGGCACGATGCGGTGAGCGAAATGATCGAAATCGTTCGACAAATTAGGATGAGGATAAAGAGGCTCGGGATAGACGAAAAATCTTCTGACGTCTGCGTGATCCGAGCTACAATTTGAGGATGGAGACAAAGTCTTTCTTAAGGTCTCTCCATCAAAGGATTGTCGGGTTTGGCACGAAAGGAAAGTTGAGACCCGTTTTATAGGACCATATGAGATCTAGAGAGGATAGGTCCGATTGCTTATAGGTTGGCTCTTCCGCCAAACCTAGGGAATGTCCATAATGTTTTCACGTCTCACATTTCGAAAATCGTTCACGACCCAAAGCACGTGATTCGCGAGGCGGCGTGATCCTCGAGCGGACATGAGCTATAAGGAAGAACCCGCGCCCATACTTGACCACAAAGTTCGGCAACTACGGACAAGTCGATTCCGTTAGTCAAAGTCTTTGTGGAGACACCACGGACGAGGAAGAAGCCACGTGGGAGCTTGAAGAAGCAATGAGAGAAAAATACCCGACTTATTTTTCTAAAGGTATACAAATTTGGGACGAAATTTTTCGTAAGGGGTGGAATGTAATATTCGAAAAGCGAATATCGATTACGGTTTTCTAAACCCGTAATTAGGGTTTTACGTATATTATCTTTTCGACATCGAATCTTGTGATTTCGATACGATATCGTTATAACGAATTCCTTTCATAATTCACTAAGGATTGTGAATTAAAGGATTGAAATATTACGAAATGATTAAATCGATATATTTTAACGTCAAGCAGCGTGTCGAGCGTCGACTTTTCATGAAATTTTACGGCGGTGAAGCTTGGAATTAATTTCCATCTTAATTCCTTTATTAAAGGAATATATTTATTTAGTAAGTATGAACTTCTGCGACCATTTGAGATGAGTCGATTTTGAGCGTTTGAGGCGTTTTGAGCGTCGGCGTCTGAGGCGTTTTGAAAAATGAGTTTAATGCTCGGAAATTATAATAATTAATTTCCTATTATTATTTATATAATTTCAGTATTATTAATTATTAAAATCGAATTTTCAGTTATTGAAATTCGATAATTTGATATTGAAATTTTCAAAACCTAAGTTTATAAACTTTGGTTTTCACATGAAATGACACTATTAAATTATCATATGGTATCTAAACTTTATAATATGATATATATGAGTGTTATTAAGCTATGAAATCAGTTTTAGATCATTAAAAATCGATATGATTTTTATAAATTTGAAACCTAATTTTGAAATTAGGGTTTCTTATGCATGAATTAATGCTATAATTTTATCCTATGATATTATTTAATATCTAAATCATATATTATGATATATATGTATATTTGGATCGAAAATGGCATGAGTATCAATAATAGGTGTAAATTGTATTTTATTCCTATTTTTCCAAATTTTATCGGTATTTTTCGAAAATGTGTATATGTTGATTTAATTATTTTAATGGCATGTATTATATATCTATGATCTATACTATGATTAATACATGTATTATGTGTAAAAAAAATTAAAATCACCCTTAAACCCCCCTAAAACGTGACCCACCATCACTTAAACAAAGCATGACACTCCTTTTTTTGGACCAATGCATGAACACCTTTTTAACCTAGCCTAATCATCACTAATCCTCATCATTTGGCTGCAGATTTTAGCCATTTGTGTGTTGTGCCAAAATCGAGAGAGAGAGAGAGAGAGTATAGGGAGACTCTTCCATTCACACCCATTCATCATTATTACCTTCTCAAACACTCAACTCTCAAAACACTCCATTTCTCTCCCGTTTTCGAAAAATCGAGAGAGCCCTCCCCCCATTATTTTGAAAATTCTTCTTCTCTTCTTCTCATTCCTCTTCCAAACTTGATACTATATTGTTCTTGTGATTCCATATCATTTCAAAGGTAAACATGGACCATAGTACGATTTTTCCCTTTTTATTAAAAAAATCGAGCATGTTCTATATATATGTGTGTGTGTGTGAATGCTATATATATATATGTATATGTATGTTTTAAATGTTCTTGAGCATGAGATATGTTGTTCTTGATGATTTATATTTTCAAATATGTGAATATATGTTAGATAAGCATATGTTGTTGTTCGTTTAATTTTGAAATGGATCTAGCATGCTTATATTATTTTGAACCATAGGATATGTTTAAAATAATTTTGAAAATGTTATAAAATAAAATGTTGATGACCGATTATTTCTTGAACATTTTAATGATGGATTATTGATGTATGTTATGATTTAAACCTATGGTATGTTAATTAAAATTTTGGAAAACCACAGCTATTTATTTTATGAATACTGTGAGCTTATTGAATAAATACCTTGGTGTATAATTTTTATTTTAATCATATAATGACATATTAATGCTTTAATGTATTGATTATATGTTATATGATTTAATTAGAATTTTTGAAAACCATATGCTTAATTTTTAATTAAGGCCGAGAGCATTAGGAAAATATATGTTGATGTATGATTTTATTTTTGAACATGTAATGGTGTTTTAATGCTTTAGTATATTATTTATGCATTGTGTGAATTAATTAGAATTTTGGAAATCAATTACCTATTTAAATCAAATAAACCGTGAGCTTGCAAGCTTATATGGTGATGATTTAATTAGTTCTTGATGATTATATGATGTTATATTAATATACTATAGTGTATAGACATAGTATATAATTGTTGGAATTTTTGAAAACCAAATACTAAATAAAATCGAAAAAGCCGAGAGCTTGCAAGCTCATATGGTGACGATTTAAATTAGTTTGGTTGATGTTATGATGTTACAATGTTATAATATAATGTTTATTGATGTTGGAATTTATTTAGAATTTTTAGAAATTGTTTGCTATTTATTTGGTAATTATCTTATTATTACCGTGAATATTGTTACATATTGTGAAATAAATAGTTATGATGAACTATGGGTTATATAAATATTATATACTGATGTTGGGATGTTATAATAAGTATATATCAATTTTGGGAATTTTTGGATGATTATTCCCTATTATTTTGAATTACAGTGAATATATATATGTATATATATAAATAATTAACAAACAGTATTATATGAATTTCATAAATTCATATTCTGGACCATAGTGTATAATAATACACTATATGAATTTAGAAAAATTTTCAAAGTCATTTGGTATTTTTAATCTAATTATCGAAAATTATCGATAATTAATAAGGATTTAAAATCCTTTTAAAAGCAGTTTATTAATGAAAATTTACTAAAATAATATTCTGGACAGTTTTAAATTTTACAAAATTTTATAAACATAGATTGCTATGTTTGAGGCGAGCGTTCATTTATAACGTTTTAAAATACCAAAATCGCTTTTATTTATAAAAGGGTTATTAAAAATCTGAAAATAATCATAAGTCCTTGATTTACAAGATAAATCGAGCAATAGGACTTTACGTTTTCAAATCGATCAAATTCGATTTATAAAACAAAATAGTAAAAGTTACTATTATTAAAGGTCGAAATCGTTGACTTTGTTGATCGATGTTGACTTCGTTGACTTTCAAGTCAAGCGTGCGATTATACATTTATAAATCGTCGATGCGCGTAAGATATACTAATTGAGTATGATACCTCATTAGTAAGAAAGGTTTCACAAATGAAATCCATATATCGAAAAAGCGTGCTTATCGTTGAAAGCGTCTCGAAGAGCGAGAACAAGTCGATCGTATCGTGTTAGAGGCGTATTGAATTCACTAAGGAATTCGGTCTACATCGATATGAAATATCGAAGTTTATCTTAGTTTTGAAAGTCTCGAAAGACTTGACGGCGTACTAAAACCTCGCTTTTTAAGTAAAGGTGTGGGCCTTGAAGCGTGACGGGATTTTGACGAGCGAGCGAACTGGGACTTTACAACGAACCATAGTCGGTGGGCTTCCTTTCTTACCTCAAAATGTGGGCTTCTTATCTTCAAAAATGTGGGCTTTTCTTGTCATAAATGTGACTTTCTTGAATTTGATTTATTCTGACACTTATTCTACAAGTTGTTTATCAAATGTTTCTTGCATTACACCGAAAATATTTCGTTTTGTGTATGGATCTATCTGTTATGCCGGGTAGAAATTGTGGAATAGTTGGAACTATTATATCAATTGTTGTGGTAGCACTGACCTTTTTAATGTCGGGTCTGTCTTGGGATGATAAATGCACAGCTAGGATTGGCGTGAAGGTTGGAACTATCTGTTGTGTTAACATATGCTTGCGAGGTATTGTGTCTTTGTGCGGGATTACGGCGGTCACGGCGTCGTAGATGGGAGGCCTCACTCTCGGCGTTTATTATTTATTATTATTATGTATTGTGACTATGAGATATGGACCATACACACGAAAATGCTCGGCGAGCTATGTTTCTGACGAAAATGATTTGGTAAGCCTGAGGCATTTTAACTAAAACCACTGTGACTTACCCGATATTGGCGGCGTAATCGAAATCTATCAAATGTTTTCGGCATGAGTCCACTAAGTGCAATTTCTTGTACTTAGCCACGCATGTTTGTTTTAAATGTGCGGGTTGAGCTCGATGGTGATGATGGGGAAAGTGTTGAGGTCGGTGTCCTGACCGATTTACTTGAATTTGTGGTTTATACCTTGAATGCATATCGTCGTATATGTATTCACACACTTTCATTGCTACACTCTAAACTCCTTTATTTATGCTTTATGTTTTAAACTATTGAGGCCCGTCGGATCGGGCGAGTTTTGGGGTCCGATGGCTAAACCTTTTCAAAAACAATATAACATCATCTAGTATTACATTCGAGCATGTTAGCTTATTTTCACGCATCTCTATTTTATCCATGTAACCCAAAAGTACTACTCCTAGTACTAGTCACCCTCAGGTCCGGGTTGGTTCGGGTCGATCAAGTCTTTAAATAGGACATGGGATCAAACTTTTCTCTCATTTGCTTCCATTAATACCGAAACCATAGAGAGAAAATTGGAGAGAGTTCATCACAACTTCTTCCCAAATCTTAGATAGAAAAATGTTGCCAACGATAATCGACTCCGATTAAAAGGTTAGAAACGTTACGAGTTTCTAATACATGTTAAAATTTTCGAATTCTATCCATGAAATCATATGTTATATGCTTATGCTATTTATGATGAAAATTTGAGAAATTATGTTTAAATGCTAAGTTGTTTATTAAATATGTTTATATGATGTTTAGAAGCATATACTATGAATTTAGTATAAAGTTGAGCACGTATAAAAATTTAATGAGAGGACCGAATACATGTGATGTTCATATGTTGATGAGAATGATTTTTAATTATTGATTTGAGCATGGAATAATGATCTATAGTATTAGATAAGCTTGTATGATTTTATGTGGAATTTTTGGAAAATATTTGTATATATTTCCAAAATTGCCGAAAATGTTAGAAAAATATTATGTTGATATATGATCCATACTTAAATGATATTATAATATATTAGTGATGTAGAATCATAATATAGTGTTGTATGAAATTATTGGGACTTTGGAAAATTAGTTGTACCTAAGTCAAAGATTTCGAGAATATGGTTCTAAAATATATTGATGTATGAGTTGTATTTGATGAAAATTATGTTATAGTGATGATATATGGTGTTGATTATGTGTTGTGTGATTTAATTGGAATTTTTGAAAGATATTTGATATGTTTTACAAAAGGACTGAAACCTATGTATTAGGGTTTTAAAAGTTTTAAAATTATTTTATTAAGTATAATCACATGTTATGTTCTAAAAAGATGTTTTAGACATACTATGAATTTATGTGATTTTTAGAATAAGATATGTTATGGTTACGTCAAAATATTTTGCTAAGTGATGTAAGATTGAAAAGTGAAGTGTTATGATCCAGTTAGATCTTATGTATGTGTGTTGTCAAAGCATGATTGTTGATTATCGTGAAAAATTGAGAATTATGAGAACATGATTAAAAATCGATTAAAAATCGAATATATATATATATATATGTGTGTGTGTGAAATAATAGTTATACGTATAAACGTTGTGAAGTATATGGTATTGAAAGTCAAATGACTTGTTAGAATATAAACGTATGAAATACGTTAATATACGAACATGGTTATGTTGTACGTCTAGAAGAAATATGGATTTCGTTGAATGGATACACTAAGATGTGTAAAACATACTAAGTGGATTAAAGGGTACGAAGTATGTTAGAAGGCTATTGAAAGTCTTAGACTTGGACGTTTTCGAAAAACATGATCAACGTACTAAATTAGCTTCTTACGTAAAGGTTGGACGCGACGTGATGGTTGACGTTAGAAGGAAAATCTTGATAAGACGTATACGTACCAGGTGGGCTTTTCTTAACTCAAAATGATAAATTCTTTATTTACGATGCTTTCTTCGAAATGAAAAGTAATTATTTATGATGCTTTCGTTGAGAAATGATGATGAGATGTTATTCGATTACACCCCAAAATATTTATGTTTTATGTATGATCTATAAAAGTTGTTGGTTACATGACTATGTTGATAATGAAAGTTGTTGGTTCGCTTCCAACATATGAGGAGGATGGTATGATGATGTTATATGAGGAGGATGGTATGATGGCGTTATATGGGAGGATGGTATGAATGATATTGATAGTTGTTGGTTCATTACCAACATATTATGATGTTATGATGATAATGAAAGTTGTTGGTTCGCTACCAACGTATGATGATGTTATAATGAGATTGATAGTTGTTGGTTCATTACCAACATATTATGATGCTATGAATGATGTTGAAAGTTGTTGGTTCGCTACCAGCGTATGATGATGTTATGATAATGTTATATGAGAAATGATCGGATCATACAGACGAAAAATATATCCGGCGGATGACTTTATGAAAATAAAAGAAAATATTTTAGTAAGCACGAGCATTTCAACTAAAACCTCGTGTATTCTTGAGGGCGATGTAATTTAAAGATGAAAATGTTTTTGCATGAGTCCATCGAGTGCATTCTTGTACTCGACCACGCATGTTGTTTTAAATGTGCGAGTTGAGTGATTGATGGGATGGAGCGGTGTTGAGCGGTCGGATCTTTTATCGATAAGTAGAACCTTGAATACACATCGTCGTATGTGTATTTCACATGTTTTCATTGCAAAGAACACTAAAGTTATATTTTGAGTTTGAAACCTATTACCTTCGATCAGTGGAACCCTTTTGTTAAGATCTGATGGACCAGTCTTATATGTAGATTATGTGTGCTTTATCTCAAATGGTTTAAAGTCTTGAAAGTTGGCTTATCATATGCCTCGAAAGTCTTATAGTTAATTTCCTTTTATGTTCTCAATTTCCATTCCAAGTAATAGTCTCTGCTAATTTGTCCTTAAGATTAGTGGGCTATTACAGAAAGCTTGTCATCTTCCCCTTGAGCATCGAGCCTACTCGGTGATAAAAAAACTTAATTTTGATCATAAGGCTACTGGAGAGGCTCGGTTGTTACAATTAAGTGAAATGGATGAATTCTAGTGGTTTACTTATGAGAATGCAAAATTGTACAAGGAGAAAACGAAGAGATGGCATGATAACAACATTTTGCGTCGAGAATTCTTGTCGGGTCGGCAGGTGTTATTGTTCAATTTGAGACTTAGGTTATTCCACAGTAGGTGAAATCACGATGGTGCGGTCCTTTCACAATTCTTCGTGTGGCGCCCATGGTGCTATAACATTACAAGAAGGACGTCGGGCGTGAATTTATGGTTAATGGGCGTGTCAAGCACTATTGTGGTGGCGAGGTGGCTCATGAGAAGACCTCAACATCTTTGAAGGAAGCGATCATGGGTTGCCATGGCGATCGGTGTTGCAGCCCAAGTTTTTCGTTTGTACATAGTTGTTTTTATGCTCTTTTGTCCTTTTGTTGTTGGCATTGATAATAAATTGCCATAGCATTGTTAAACAGGGTGAGGTTTTTTAAAACTGATGTGTTAATGTTTGGATGCAGGTGTGGTACATGCGTACTTCTGGGCAGAAATTCTGAGTAATGTGTTAATTTTTGCTCCAGTATTGGACCTGCAGCGGATGAAAAAAAAAGGTGAAATATTAGCTTGAAATTTTGGTCAAAAGGGCGGGAGAAATTAGGTTTGACTTTTTGTTTAAAAAGCCGCGCCTCCTTCTTCATTTTCACCCCACGACCAGTGTTCCTCATATTTTTCCCTACCTTGCTACGATTTTGCCCTCACTATCCACGTCTGCCATCCAATCTCTTGCACTCTTGTTCTAACCCTAGCCAAATTAGCTTCGTCCCCTCTGTCCTGCATTCACTATTTCCCTGAAACTTTTGCTACAATGTCGAGAACCAAAAGGGGCCGAAGATACCTCAACCTCGAGCGGCGACTCATGGGGCGATAGCTGCTCCGGCGGTGACTACACACCCATTCCCGTATTTGGCGCAGAGCCACCGTCTGAAGCTCCACAAGTCTCTTCGCCGGTTGCTGCACCCACCTCGTCTAAAAGGAAGGCCAGACGGCGCGACAAAGGAAAAGCCAAAGTGAGGGAGGAAGCTGAGCCCGAGGCCACCCCGGTTAAGAAGGAGAGGGTGGACAAACCCTCGACAGCAAAGGCACATCGGTCGATTGACAGCATACCTAAATTTTGGGCTCATGATGGGTTTGAAAGGTTTAAGCGTCTGAAATCAAGGCAGTTATGGATGGAAAAAGGCTTCATGCAAACTAAAGAAACTCCGGTGTTTGTAGTAGAATTGATATCGCTGAACAGATGGTCAAATTTTGCGGCGATTCCCCCACCACCCATTATGGCTTTGGTCAAGGAATTTTATGCGAATATCACACCTTTGACGGATAAAGAGGGTTTATCAGCTGTTTTTCGGGGTAAATCAGTGGTCTTATCTCCGGAAGCTATTAATGATTTTTACAACCTAGATAATGATGTGGATGACATTTTCTCGGCTATGAAGAGGGCTCCCTCTGTTGATGACACAGACGGGCGTTGAGGGCGGCGGTGGAGGAGCACAGGTGGACTATTTCCCACAAGGTACCGCTCCATCAAAGCTACGGCATTGCGATTGGAAGCTCATGTGGCTTCATTTCATCAAAAGCGTATTCTACCTACCACCCATGACACTACGGTCTCACGAAGGCGCGCTGCTTGCTCCTTTGCATTTTCACCGAGAGGTCGATCGATGGGCACCCAAATCGCGCGAGGTGGATGAATCTTCAAGAGAAAGAAAGGAAGGTTGTTCTTTCCTCTCGATAACCCAAACTCTGTATCTGAGCTGGGTCCCTTTGAGGATAATGAAGACCGCCTGGCGAAAAAGCTTTTATTGATATCAAGACTTTGACACATCGTCATGGTCGATACGAAGATCTGTCCTCACGCGCCGTTCAGCTTGGTTCATCTCCCTCATTGCCGACCCTCCACGATCCCACTTGCGGAGATCACGAGTTCCTCTGCTGCAAGTCAAAGTCCTCATGCTTGATGCTGCTGCGTTTGAGGATGATCTCAAGCATTATTGGGTGTCTTGTCGTAAGCATGATCGCGTAGTAGAAAGTAGTGCAGGATGGTTATCTGCGATGCCACCGCCGCCTTCCACAATTTCCACAACGGTGTTCGGTCTTGGCCTTTCCAATGATTGTAATCTTGACACCCGAGAGATGGAGAGCAGGCGGGGCCTAACCGTGCTCAATTTTTAAAGATGCTGGCCTCTAGTCATGCTCAGCCACCTGAGTCTGACCCGACTGTCCCCACCGAGGCTCAGGCACCATTGGTTCCATCTGTCAAAGTGCCACTCGATGGTGTTTCCCCTAAGTCGGCTACCACTGAAGTTCTTTCATAAGGGGATGCTCCGAAAAAAGGCCAGGAGGATGTTGACAGCGCCCATGTCACCCACACCAGAAGGAAATTTCAAAGATGTCCCCGAAGCCGCCTGTTCAATCAAAAGTGTACTCTTAATTGACTCATAATCGAATGAGGTGTTATAGTAGGGAAAGTTAACCCTAGTCGTCTCTCAAGGAAAACATAGCAGGGCTATTGTTCGTGTCAAACATATAAAGCGGTAAATCTTAACACTCTAATACCAACATGAGGTTTTTTTTTATCAAACGGAACCTGAAAAGCTGAAAATGAATATAAATTAAAGCAATCTAATTAGGGTTTGTCAATCCCTAATGGAGATCCCTAGAAGATTCGAAAGCAAGAAAATAAGCAAAAAACCAATTAATCTACCAAAATCCAATAACAATTGCATCCAACAGAAATATCAGACAATGATATTATGTAATTCAATCCGACAATAATCATAAAGAAAAGTACGTAAATTGATCAACTGAAGTTCATCACAATTATAAAATATCCCGAATCAACAATGGAATTGAATCTAATAATAATCTCAAAACAACCCGTAAATTATCCAAGACAATTCAACATGAACCACAAAACTAAATGTAATAATCGGAGAGATAAAAACAAGAATCAAATACTCTTAAAATGATGATGGGCCAGCGTGGCGGATCGGCGGGGCCGGGTTCTGCGGGCGAGCAACCACAGATTGCGGCCGGGGCCAGCGGTAACTCTGACTACTTCGTCTGGAAGCCCGGCGCCGGGGCGGCTATCTTGAACAACTTCACATGGCGCCAGCGCCGGATCAGTGCTTTGGGGCGTCTCGCTTCACGCGCCTTAAACCCAGCGCGAGCATATGAAGCGCCCGGGCGGGCCTTCTTCGTCGTTCTATCTTTTGCGAACGCGGCCCGGCTACGCCCGAGTCGGCGCTTAGGTGCGTTTTATGCTCAAAATGTGTAAGCGATCATTCCCTACACCAAACATTTAAATCTGTTCGTTTTGTTTGTGTAGGGAATGATCGCGTTACCTACACACCTCTTCTCTAACACGGTGACATATTCTTGCCCCAATGAGCGGCGGTCATAGTGTCAGATTCATCATCAAAACCCATCGTACAATAGAATTCAACTAACAGCGAAGAATAACAGGCAATTCCATCATAGCACATCTTGAGCGGACCTAAATTCTTAGATATTTCTTAATCCTATCCTCGAGATGACTTTGCATCAATTCCCATTAAATACTGCCTGGAGGAATTATTTCTTGATGAATAAAGCAGCGTTGAAGAGTACCTTCACGGATTATAGATGGGAAAAACTGGGAATACATGATCTTGATATCTTCTAAGGGTTCGCTCCATTGGAGCATAAGTCGTCGTGGATACCGAGCTAGATCATTAGATTCTTTCGAACCATATTGCTACTATGTATGGAAGGGGCGCTAAGGAGAAACTCCGGGCGGATGAGGCGAATGGCGAGATGGCGTCGGACTCGAGAAAAAGCGGGCAGCGGCAGCAGGCATGGCGGGCGCGCCCGGTGTGTGGTAACAGACGGAGGCGTCTGTGAGGGCAGAACACGGACTCAGTGAGGCCTGATTGACGAGCGAAATGCGGACGATCATTTGGTAGCGTTGGAAAAAACAGGCGGACGGCCGGATTGGAGAAGGCGCTGAGCCGGGCGTAGCGGCACTATAGTGGAAGCGCGGACGGAGGCGAGTGTGGCGAGTGGCGGGTCTTGAGGCGGCTTGCCCGGACGGAAGGGGCGGTCTTGGCGTGCCACGATTGATATGAGCGTCGGTGGGAGGAGAAGGCCTTGGTGTAAGGAGGGCTGCGAGAGAGAAAGGAAATTAGGGTTAGATTTTCAATCCTTCAAATAAATAGTAATATTATTTATTTATTATATTAATATTATTATTATTATTATTATTATTATTATTATTATTATTATTATTATTATTATTATTATTATTTTTAAAAAGATTCGGACCAGTAGGGGTTTGGATCGTCCGTATTTGAGTCATAATTCTTAATATGATTTCTACCAGGGTTTCGGCCCGGTCCGTGTTGGGTGAGCTCTATCGCGTTCTCTTCAATTGTACCCGGTGCCGGTTTGGGTGCGTCAGGCGCACAGGGGTACCCTCTGGGCAATTCAGTACATTCTTCTTGTATCGACAATCCGTCTGACTCCAACTGCTTGGCAAAACAAAACAACATCAAAAACACAAGCGAAACAAAAAAAAGAAACACAAGCAAAACAAAATAAGCATGGGTTGCCTCATGAGCGCTAGTTTTAGCGTCGTTAGCTCGACCACTAAGTCCTCGTTTAATTAATTTTGTGGGCTGGTAGCTCGCTCAGACTCTCGTTATCAGCATATACGCTGAGCGATAACCATATTGGGAGAGTAAGGTGGTGGCTCTTTCACTCATCCTCGACTTGTACTTTACCGATCTTTCTTACACTAGCTTGAAGTGTGGGGTCAGTCTTCTCTTTTATGGATTTTCTTGTGGACATCATTTCCTACTACTAACGGAATGTCTCGTCGTACCCAAAGCAGTCAAACTTATCAATCCTTTAGTGAAATCAATTTGGGTATTTGTTGTGGCCATGAATGGCCTACCTAACAACAACGGATGTCCGCTCATGTTTTCCATTCCTTACTCCCATATCAATGACAATAAAATCGTGAGGCCAACATGTTACCCATTTTATTAAAACATCTTGATAACACCCTTGGTGCGAATAGTTCCTGACTAATTCTAATAGCATCTTTGGTTGGTTTAACTCCTCAAGTTTTAGAATTAAGCGGGGAAAATGACATTAAGTTAATAATCGAGCACCGTCAGCATCCAGATCAGATTTTCCATTACCAAAAGCAACATTAAGAGTAAAGCTACGGATCGCTTTGCCTTGGTTTGGGTTAGAGGCGGAATGAAACTTCTTCTTTTCCGGCTACCAGCTTCATTCCACGTCTCCTTCCTTCCACTATCCGGCGGCTCGGAAATGGGCGGTGGCTCATAGAACTTCTTGACTGTTATTTCTTCTCTCGATCTCTTCATTGCCTTGCACTTTAGTTCTCACTTCCATAGCGATGTGACCTTGGCACTCCGATTAGCTAGGGAACTTCCCACCCAGTCTCGTCGTGCTAATTGCTCAACAGTTCCGATATCTGTCCCACGGGTTGCCATTGTCCCTTGAGTCTCCACTCTTTTGATAGATGCCTCCAAGTTCAAATCTCAAAGTGCTTGCTTGGACAAAGTATTTAGAGAATCCTCAAGCGATGGTTTATTGGGGGCCTCGAGTTGTTCTTGATTTTCTTTGAGTTCTTTGTCTGGCCCAGGCACACGACTTGATCCATGATTCGACTCCGGGAGAAATTAGGGTGATCTCTCCGGTCGAGGATTGTAAATTTGAGTAGGGGTTATGTCTTGGCCTCGACGGATAGCCTACGATTTACTCTTTAGTACCGCTTGTTGGAACCGCATAGCATTAACTTGTTCTTGTACGTATGCCGTCTCGCTCTTTGGCACATGTTAACTCCGTACTTGTTTCTCCACATATTCCACAAGTTTCCATCGACATGAGCATTCTTCTTTGAATGGAGGTGATTCACGAGGTTGATTGTTCTCCAATAGCTACGCAGTGAGATCATGATTCTACTCATTCCAGTAGCGACTCGCTCTTGTTCCTTGCTCGCGCCTACTCGTGGCCTTCGCCGCGCCTCTCGGCAGCGCGCTCGCCGCCCGCCAGACCCTACCACCGCACCCGGCCTGCTCCCGACTCAGGCTCGCCGGCATTTCGAGCATGGTTGCACAAAAACCTCTCGCCTCTTTGGCGAAGCAGCAGCAAGCGAAGGTGCTTGGGATCGGGTGAACAACAGAATCTAGGCGAACTCTGATGCCCCATTCGCGATTTTCGCCCCAAGGTATCTTTTACTCGTTATTCGTTCGAAAGATATCGAGTCACCCGTTCTTTGATTGGAATATTTTAGCTTCATTGGGTGTTGATGGATGCTTAAAGATATTTGAAATTGAAGTGCCTTGGTTTGGCAACTAGGAATCAGAGATGGTTTTAAGCCTTGCTTAGGGAATTTTGTGTCACTCGAGACGATTGAAGATTTCAAGTCTGCGTTACGTGGTTGGGGAGAATAGATTTGCCGTTACACCTAAGGTTCTGCGTGAGGTTTGGGTTTTCATAGTAGTGGTTTTCGATGTACCAAGAGTTTCCTTTGGTGAGATATGGAAAATTTTAGCGGTTTTGACAATTGGTCATCGTGAGCACTCTAGTGCCTTTATTCGAGACCACAGCACGGTTATCGCTCATAAGTTCCTAGCATTCAACTACGAGGAAAGAGCGAAGCTGATAAAGTGAGTCTTATGAGCTTTTCTTCTTGTGGTGTCTTTGAATAATAAGAAGGTGCATGCAAGACCGTTCTTATGGCGGCGATTTGAGTATATGAGGCGAACCGTAAGGCCAAACTCTCCTTGAGCCAATACCCTTTATACTTGCCAAATACTTTGTGGGGTATTAGAGATTATATACCTTTTCGAGACTCCGCCGTTATTGACATCTCCCATCACTTTCGGTGATTTCCGGTTGATTGCTTCCGACCGAGAACATTGCTTCCTTATGAAGCATGGCGTCTTGTTCAGTATATCACATTCAAGCGAGTAACCGACCATCCGGGTCTATTGTCGGGACAGCTACCCCAATGGATGAAGATTCCCGATGATCGAGCCATAGAAGCAGGAACAGCGGACCCAATGTCACACCCTCCTTGCTTACCCCTACTCCCATCGGGTCCCACGGCGACGCTTTCGGTGGTCTTAGGCTCATTTGATTCGAGTTTGGCGGTTCAGCGAGCCACTTCACGCCATTTGGGGACTTTAGCTCCTCCGGAATCGAGAACTTTGAGAGGTATCGGCGCAGATGGGTCGACAATTCACAGAGTTCGGCCAATCTTGACCTGGGTTTCGAGAGTTCCGTCTTGAGTATATCGGTGTCTTGACGCTCAAAATCGCTAGCTCAGCGCCTTCATCAATCTTCACAGGCAGTTTGGGATTTCCGTCAAGATGTTCTACCGCATCTAGACACCCATGAGCGACATTTGGGCGACCTTCAAGCCCAGTGGGACACCGGTCCCTATCCCACACCCTCCACCACCACCACCATCGGACCAGCGGTGAAGCTTCCTTTGTTGGAAGTATATATATTTCCTTATTTCTTTTGCTCTCGCCCTTTTCGGTGGTTCGTTGTTTTCCTTTTGTGGTGTGTTTGTTTTTCCTTGTCTTTTACGGTGCTCACGCAGATTATCCTGGAACTCGATGTCCGCCCGACCTCCTTTTCTCTCGGTGTTATCGTCGGAAGTCTCGTTCTCTTTTGGCTTTATTTTGTTGTTCATGTTTTGAGCTCTGGGGACAATGCTCGTCTATGTGGGGGAGTTGTTGATGATATGTTGTATATGTTGTGCTCGGGATATGTGCATGATTGACCCATGGATCTATGCTTACTTTGGTTTCTTGAGCTCAGTTTTTGTCTATCTGAATAAGTTAGGATTGTGATTTGTGCACCGAACTCGTGGTATTGGTCGAACCTTGATGTGTTCCGTTTATCTTGTTGTTACGTTTTTGAAGAGCAATGTGAATTGTGGGGTTGTGAAATTGATCTTAAATCAAGGTTATTGATGTGATTTGTCCGACTAATGTTGGGGAGTGTTAACAATGTGGTTACCTATATACTTGTTTCTTTATAAAAAAAAAAAAACAAACTATTTTTATGTGAGATTGTTGAAATGGAGGATGGGATTACGCCCCTCTTTCGTAAATTGAGAAATGGGCATGGGAAACCACGATAGGAGACTCGAGTTCATCGAGGATTCTTTTCGACCATTGTTCCAAAATCATTAAGACTTTCCATGTTTATTGTTGAGATTATATAAATGGAGGATGGAATTACGCCCTTCTCGTAAATTGAGAAATGGGCATGGGAAACCACGATAGGAGACTCGAGTTTATCGAGACTTCACCTTCGAACATTGTTCCAAAATCATTAATATTTTCTTTGTGTTCTCAAAAGAAACTTGTTGCTAAAGGTAACCATTTTAGTTAATTCCTGACGGAGAGTTGGAGTGCGAGCAAAAATGATCCTATTGTTTATTTGACTTTCTCACAATCTTAGATTTGTTTCGCATTAACTTGATTACGTATTCATCATGTTGGGGAATTTCAAATAGAGGTTTGATTGATTGGATTAAGAGTTGAAGTTGCATGAGTTATTTTTCTACTCTTGTTATTATAGACTTTGCTTGAGGACAAGCAAATGGATAAGTGTGGGGAGTTGTTTGGTATGAATCATGCTGATTCTTGGTATTGTTTTGCATGTTGTCTTCATTAGTTTATCACATTTATGCCGTTAGTTCAATTATTATTTATCGTTTCGGACTTACTTGGTTCGTTTCAATGTTTTGCAGAAAATCGGCATTAAATAGGATGAAATCTATCTACCAAGGATCAGGTATAATGAAGAGCATCGCGATAGGAGTTCATAAGCGGCGGATCGTATTTCGGAGTTCGAGCGAAGAGAACGAACGGTGTTTGTCGCGCGACGACCGTCGCATGGCGAGCATCCGACGACGCACGCACGCACGCCCGCGCCGCCAGCGCCCGCACACGCACATCGCGCACCGACCGCGCGCCGCCCGCCTGCCCGACGCTCAGCGCCCTCCGCCGCCCGCCTGCTGCTACGCCGGCTCGGCTCGGCGCGCGTTCCCAATTCCTCGCCTTCGGGTGAGCCGGCTCGCCGCCGCCTCGCCAGCAGCGCCTCGCCGCGCCGCCGCGCCGCGCGCCGCGCCCGCCTCGCCACCACCACGATCTGAGCGCGGCTCACTCCGAGCGCGTTCCCAATTTTACTCAGGCGGTGAGCCTGAGCGCTACCGCAGCGCTCGCGCTCGCCAGCGCGCCTCGCCGCGCGCAGACACCTCACCCAGACGCCTCGCCTCTCTGCTGCGTTCTTTTCCACCGGTGCTCGGTTGCCTTCCTATATATAGCCTATTTTAGGTTATTTTCGTGGTCCAAGTTTTACGTATTTTACATTTTTCTCGGATTGCGCCGTGAACACATTCTTGATTTTCTTGATTCGGACTTTGATTCACGTTCGTAATCGGTATTCATTTACTTTAACCGTGATTTATGAATTCTTGGTACTATCCTCGTGATATTTCGGTTCGGATTGGAAGTAATTTAATCGTTATTTGTTCATTGATCTTGTTCGATTCGTTTGCGCGTTGATTCTATATTTTGTGGAATTGTTGGTTGCTTGCTTGCGTTCTTGTTTTCCGCTTTAATAATCAATTCTATGCAAGTGGTGTTGAACTTTAATTTCATGATTAATCGTTCTTTGTTGAATTTCATCGTTTCTTGTTTGGAGATCCGAGTTAATTGCTTTCGATTTGTTTACATGCTTCGTGTTTAGTAGTTAATCATCTGTGGTTTGACAACCTCTAGTTTAGATCTATTGCCCGTAGTTTAGCTCGGGATTGACAACCCCAGCTTAGGTTTCTTGTTTAATTTCGTGTTTGATTCCTCATATGTTTCAAAACCCATATTGGTGTTAGAGTGTTTAGGATTTAATCGCTACGTGAGCAACATGAACATTAGGCCTGTTAAGTTTTCCTTGAGAGACGACTGGGTTAGCTTTCCCTACTATAACACCTCGCGATTGCATGTAGTCAATTAAGAGTATACTTTTGATTGAACAAATTTTGTGATGATTTTGTGATGATTCTTGGTATTGTTTTACATGTCATTTTCTATGGTTTGTCCTATTTATGCCTTTGGTTGATTAATAATTATCGATTCGGACTTACTTGTTCGTCTCGATGTTTTGTAGGAAAACGGCAGAAAATAGGATGAATTGGATCTGCCAAGGATCATATATAATTGAAGAGCCTTTCGATAGGAGTCCGTAGGCGAAAACGGATCCTAATTAGTAGTTCGGACGAGAAGAACGGATCATTTCTTCAAAGTCGCAAGACGTGCACTCCACGCGCCCGTTCGCGCGCCGGCGCTGAACACTTCAATGATTCTCATGAATAATGGAGGTGGAATCAAGGATTTTGTCCTTCATAAAAGTAAAGTACGTTGCGATAGGATTCCGTGGCGAAAACTGTGCACTAATCGGAGTTCAGACGAAGGAGAACGGGCCAAAACAAAATACTGCACAAAGCTGTGTCGCCGCGCGCCCGCGCCGCGAGCTCGTTCAGGTGAGCGCGCGTTCAGCCTTTCCAGCCCCTCTTGAACGCCCTCTCAAGCTGAGCGCGTTCAGTATTATGTTCAGCCCTTTGTCCAGCCCTCTTGAGCACCAGTTCATTGTGAACGCGGTTCACATGCGATAAGCCTCCAACCGGCGCTGCTCACAACCAGAACGCCAGTTCACTCAATTTTCATCCTGTTTTCAGCGCCAACTCAAGTCCAAGCGCTCAAGCCAACTCCCAGCGCGCTCACCTTGAGCCGGCTCATTTGTGAGAGAATATTTCCTCACCGGCGCTCACCCACTGTGGCGCTCATATTTAAGCGAGAATGTATTTTGAGCTCACGCCACTCGAACCGGCTCGCCATCTTTAATTTATATATATATCGCACGCTAGGTCATAAGGGGACTCCGTTCTCGTTTTCCATCTTTTCCAGCGCAGACCTCGCCTCTTCTTCACCATGATTCTTGAGGAAGCTCTTCAGCACACAACACGATAAATCTTAGTTTAATTCTTGTTTCTAGTTTTGATCGAATGATTTATTTATCAATTTATGTTTTGAGATTTACCGTTCTTTCGGATCAATTTTATGGTTTCTCGCTTTGTGATTTTGTCAATTCAATTCATAGTGACGATGGATTCGATTTTCATGTTCCGCTGATTTATATTGTTTAATGATTTATCGCTTTCGCTTAATTCTCGTTCTTGGAGATGGATTGATGATGATGATTTATCCGCAATTAGATTTAGATTAGGGATCGACAAACCCTATGAATAATATGATTGCATATGCTTTTGTTTATCGCTTTTGATTTATCGCTTCGTAGTTCAACTAGGGATTGACAACCCCGGTTTAGATTTATCGCTTATTAGTATAGCTCGGATTGACAACCCTAGCTTAGGATCTTCGTTTAATTCTCCGTATTTCAATTCTGCATGTTCCAAACCCTTGTTGGCATTAGAATGTTTAGGTTTTAATCTTTACATGCATGACACACGAACAATAGCCTGTTAAGTTTTCCTTGAGAGGCGACTCGTGTTAACTTACCACGCCACGATTACCTCGCATTTATCATGCGAGTAATTTGAGTGTGTTTTAGCTCGATCAATGGCTGCTCTCCCAAAGGCTCTTCAGAACATCATCCCTATCATCAACGGATTGGTCCTCGAACATGCCTTGCTATCACATCCTCCTCGATGGTATACTCGATGATCGGTCCACCGCTCCATACTCGAGCGGCGAACTTCGGTGAAAATCCAAGGTATCGGGTGATAGGATCCCGCCTCGAACATCACGTATCCTTGCTTTCTCGCCACGGTTGCCAACTTTGTTGGTAGCCTCTCTGTCAACCGATAGTAAGCCTCATACTCGATACTTTCCCACCGCCTCGGATCTTTCTCCATAATCTAACAAATCTCCGTAAATACTCCCAATGGTTCATGGACATTCTCGGTACATTCTCGAACTTACGGATCTGCTCATCCATCCAGCGGGATCTTAACCAACGTTGTGCCGCCATCAATATCCATAAACCTACATGTTAGTTTATCAACATAAAACAAATATTCACGCTTCTTTTCTCGCCTCAAATATCCGGGTAATCATGTCTCAAACACATGTTCATTTCAACACATATCAATATCAATATCGATATTTATCATAATAATCACGTAATAAATCAGGATTCACTTACAAATACTCATTTATCAAAATAAACAAGATTTTCAATCAACAACGCATTGCTATGTAAACACATAGACTTACATCAACCGTGACGTGACCACATCAATCACATCATATCATGTAAATGATTTTCACATCACAATCGCATAGGCCCTTCCGTCCCATCGACAAATCATTTCCACATCCACATCAACATCCAACCACATCACGCTTACATCACGTAAACTCTTACCGAGCCAAACACATGAAACCAAGATCACATCAAGCATCACGTAACCACATAAAGCATCGACAAATAAACACATACCTCATCCCCTTTTAAAGGAGGCGGACGGTGGAATGAGGGTAGTCAGACGATGAATGAGTTTAGAAGAACAAGTTCTAAACACTCAATTTCAAGAACGCACATGATATAAAGCAAACAAAGCGCTTTGATATCGGATAACAAAGCTAGAGGTCAAAGCCAAGAACCATTGCTCGATACCATGTCACGCCCAATTCCCGAGGAAGGCATGGATGCTTAGGGGTATGATTAGGGAATTGGGGTTAAGCGGGGAAGAAGGGATACATATAACGACACGATAAGAACATGTAACCATGAAATCGGCAAGATCTCCTCTATAACTAGGACATATCACGAGGGAGAGGCACAAACAATCCACCAATGTAATAATATCGATATCATAACCTCGTAAAACATGATCTTGGTTTATAATAAGTAATGCAAGAAGGCGAAATAGCATTATATCACATCAACTAGACCTGCCAACCACATATCATGCTCATATCGAGACTCGCGTAGAATAACATAACAAATCTTGTTCCCAATCGTAAAGCAAAATAAGGGACAAGAATACATCAATATCGAGTACGATATAACACAACATCGCGGAAGCATAGCATGAAGAACCCGCAGCCCACCCCTCGCCGCCGCAGTCAAGCCCTCCTCCATCTGCAGGAAAAGATTTGAAAAAGAGTTTGTGGTGAGTACTAGCGACTCATTTGGGGTTTTATTATAAATCAAAAGAATCATGATGCCGTGTTGAGCACTTACCTTAGAAGGTTTTAAACGTAAATCCACTTCTAAGTAAGCAAAATAGATTTTCATTTTCGATACTTGATCCGTTATTACTTTATTCTCATCATAGAACCATGAACCACGGCTCGAATGTATCCCTTGACCCATCACATCTCATTCATTCGCCCGAACATATCCAATGGCCCATACCGGAACGTATCCACCGGCTAACTCGGTGTGGACTTGGTCAAATCCCCATCGTAACCATAACCACCTCATTACCATTTCCGTGTGGACTTCCGGTCTACGCCTTCGTAACCATAACCACGTGTTAGGGGTCTATCCCTTATGATCAATACTCAAGATGGTGATCAACCCACGAATAGAGATCCGTGCACAACCATGATAGAACCATATCTTCGATCGAGAACGAGAATAATTTCACAAAACATTTTATGGCGCATATGTTTTATTTTGAAATATCGAGTAAATAACTCAAAATAAGCATATATAACCCAACCGAATGCATTTAAAACATTAACCGAGGTATCTACGGATCCGATGACTTCACCGATCGACTTGGTAGGTACCGTAACAAGAGAATAACTTTTGGGGTTACATCCCACAAACAAAGCAACATCGTGATCCAAACGAAGATCGTAGCAAAACTAGGGTTTCGACTTTCTCGAACCCATATTTAGCACTCTCGGTTTTCAAATCAACTCGATGCGTATGGAAATATATTCGAGGCATCAAGACCTATAATAGGTACTTTCAAAATATGCATGCATGCAAGTTGACTCAAATCTTAGCGTGAAGAAGCTTCAAAATCGATGCCATCCTCGATCTAGATAAACCATCCAAAATCGATGCATGAAAATGGAAACATAAGCAATATGCATAACGACGAACATGGAACGACAAACCATGTTGAAAATGGATAACCCGGCATGTACTTCCTTTAGAAAACTCAACCAACAGAAAACATCCCGACATGCGTAAACGCGAAAATGTAAAACGGAATCGGTACTTTAGTAGAATGCATAGCTCGAACTCAAAACCGAAAGGACCCGTAGCAGGTTTGTCGGCCACCAAACGGCGACAACAGCCACGGCAATGGGCGGCGATTGGCGATGGTGCGCCGCCAAATTGGCGACCTCCGACTGTTTTCCGTCCGTCCCTTTAGATTCCGAAGTTCTATGCTATACGATCTACTAAAAGGCGGAATCAAAACAAGAAAAGGACAAAAAATGGGGCTAATGGGAGAGGTTGATCGATGGTGGTGGCTCGGCAGAAGACAAGCAATGGCGCCACCGAGCCTCCCGGCCGATCCCCACTCCTCCAGGTGGCTTCAGCGTGCACGGAGCTGCTCGGCTCTTTCGAAACACGAGAGACGAAGGAAATGAACGTTGAAATGAAGGCCCTAGCCTCCAATTTATAGGAAAGCGGCTGCAATGCATTGCTTGCATTTTCGAAAACGCAAAAGCGGCGTAACTTTTGCAAACGGACTCCAAATTTTGCAAACTTAGTACCCATGGACACAAAATAAAATACGGACACAACGACTATAAACAAGATATGCTTTTAAAGACCAATGAAAAGTCCAGCGATAACTTCCCGAGTGCAAACCTTCATGGGTGGTCGAAAACTCAGATACTTAGTGTCTATGAATTCGCCATAAGACACTCTTCACAACGCCCTGAGGTTTCGTGACGGTCGATCACCGAAACAAAAGTCAACCTTGACCTTTTCTCGAAAAATGTGCCATGCAAAATGAAGCTTAAAAGGACGGTATTCTGGTCTAAATGATCAAGGTGTGGTTGTTCTTCCTCCAACCACGTGCGATCAAACCCTTCATAAGAAAATAGCGTTTTTAGATTCTTTCTATTGATCAAGGTCGTTTATAAATTACGACTTAAAGTTCCCACTTAGAGTTTCTTTATGATTTCATGTGATTGTTTTAAGATAATTTCTATTATCTCACATTCTCAATTCCCAAGCTATATTACTTCATCGCTCATGGGTGAACTTGATTATGAATCACATAGTCCGAGTCTATCCTAGTCTTAACCTTAGTTTTATTCTAAAAGTTATTACGTTATAGATTGTCGGTAATCAAATTATGATTGGTAAATTAGATATTCTCGAGCCACTAACTAGACTTAACAATTATAGTTAAGTCCTAGTAGGTTATGCTCGACGACTTGTCGACAGCACGATAAATAAAAGATGAGTATCGACTTATGATTCAAGTGATCACATGCTATCATGTAAGTAAGTACTTAAGAATAAACGAAGTGCTTTGGGAATATTAACTCGACTTTTGGGACATAAGGATCGACATCTTATGTTCGAATCTTTGCTTACACATTACGACATTGTTTGTTTCTCTTAACTCGTCGGAGATTATATAAGTCATATAATCGTTATTCGTTATCGAGTAGTTTTAATGCTCAATCTAATATCGTATTGGGTTGTCGTTATTGAGTATCAACGTTGTAGCTCGGCTTTTGGTTTTTCTAACTTAGGAACTCACGTTTGAGTATTCTTTTATTAATAGCAAACCCTAATTTATGTCTAACTTCGATTCTCGTTAATTCCTTCTTAAGTTATCGAAATTGATCGATCTCTTTTGGATTCTCGTACGTGTAGTGTTATGTTGTTTATGTTTCAGTTTTGTTTGTCGGCATACATAAACATAACCATTCAACACCAAACAACACCATAAACAACATAAACTATACTAAAGCATTAGAAAACCCTAATTTCTAACATAATGCAAAACTATTGTGTATGTGTGTATAAGTGTTCCATTCATTCATCACAATCATAACCATTCATTCCAAGCTTATAGTTTAACTATCATAGTACCATTTAACATAGAATTAAACCCATACTAGCCATTTTGTTACGCCGATAATTAGCAACAATTAGCATACATATCCAATAAATTTAAATAAAATCATGTTATACTCCTATCATACTATAGAATTTAATTTCAAACTCAATACCATCAAATAAAATTTTAAATCATGGGCAAACAAGCATTTTATTTTTGGTATTTATAATTTATTGAACATTGGTGTTCAATAATTTCCACAAAAATCATATCATGCTTATATCATATACTAAACATGAAATATCATCTCATATCATACATTAAAATTTAAACCCATGCTTTTCACCATTTAATGATTTTCGGTAATCACCATATATATATATATACATATTCAATAAATTTCATTCACTTCACCATATGTTTATAATATGAAATAAACATGTAATATTAACATTAAACATCAACCAATATTTATAAAATCATATTATTCTCAACAACTAAAAATCAAATAAATCCTAAAATATATATATAAAGTTTCGGCCTTTTCATAAAAATAGGAGTAGTGTCTCAAAAATTTAAAGATTAATTATGATGTTCATATCATATATTAAACACTATATCTTAACTATTTTTCAACAAATAAAATCAAACAAAATACAAGAAAATTCCAAAAATATTCTGCAAATTACCATATTTATTATACATGCTCCTAATACATCAAAAAGCAACAATATCAAATAATATTCACAAAATCATGTTTTATCACATATAAAAAGAAATAAAGCATAAATCGAAAAATATGAAACATGCTCCAAAAATTCTCAAATTTTAACTACAGCCTTAGAACATCATTATAAGTATTTTTCATTCATTTCTTGTGAGCATTTGATGGCTCAAAAGTCACGAAACAAATGAGGAGCAAAACTAGGGTTTTTCATGAAATAATTCAAGAAAAATCTAAAAAAAATTCTACTCCATTAATAATGGAGAGAATGATGATTACTACCTTTGTATGATCTTATAATAATTATTTTAGGGTTGAAAAGGTTTGAAATGGAGGATTAAAGACTAAAAAGTGTGAAGAACAAGAGAGAATTTTTGAAAAAGAGAGAGAAATTTGGTTCCAAGAATGAGAGGCTGTAATGGATGACTTTGCTACTGTATTGGCAGCCTAAAGGGCTATCATTATCCATTTGGGGTGGTCTTGGTGGTAGTTGGGAGAAGTATTGGTCAAATTACCCGTTTTGGCATGTTAATACCGACTCTTTAAGTTTTAACGCGTTTTCGATAGATTTCTCGGAAAATTAAGGTTTTATTTTCTTAAATAGCCTTTAAAAGACTTATTTCAATGTTTATAAAAATTTCATGAAGTTTGGACGGCGTTCGATAAGTCAATTCCGAGTTATCGCGGAAAAACAGTGTTCGGCGATTAGATTATGCTCATTCGAAATTTTATTGAATTCTTGAGCTTTCATAATTTATTTGAGTCTTATAAATCATATGTTATTGATTTAGACCCTTGGTTCGAGTTTCGGTCGTTCGGATCAATTTAGGATTTTCGGTATATTTTCCTGCGTTCGATTAAGTTCTTCAGAATTTCTTCTTAAATTGATTCTTATAATTTCTAAATTCATAATAATATATTCCTTCATGATTTTGATTGTTATCATTAATTATCATGATTAGCACAGATTGGAAATTGTTTGACTCGTGAATAGTGCTTTTAAGGATCAGGCAAGTATGCCAAAATTCTCATTCTTTCGCCTCACATGTTTTCGTGAGAGGATTCTAGAAATGAAATCCTTTTGTTAAGATTCATTCACGATCTTTCATCCTATGTTCAGGGCTATTCGTAAAACCCTAATCAGGTAGAGACTAGTCACTAGTTTTGATTTCTCTAGTTTTCGATCTCGAATCGATTCTAATTGCTTGATTGGTTACCTTAAACAAAATTAAGGTATAAGCACCACAAATAATTTGTCTAAGCATCACTAATAAAATTTTAAATTTTCGGGTTATTCTGTTTGGAAGTTGGCCTTGATTCGAATGGCCTTGATTGAAAACATTCGTATTGCGGTGAGCAGCGGATCAAGGGTAGCCGTTGGGAACTATTTCGCCAAATAAGCGAACGTCGGGTAAAAAATACGCGCGAGGGAGATGAGTGAGCGCGCGCTCGGACATCAACGCCGGAAGGAGAGGCCACGGGCGTTGGGAAGGAACGCTAGTTAAGCGACTGGCGGTGCCGTCGATTGGACGACGGCGCGGATCGCGGCGTGCGAGGATGGTCGGCGCCGGTGGTGGACGCTGGGCGAGGCAGCTTGAGGAGGCGTTAAAGGCGGCTTCAAGACCGTGCAACGTGTGGTGTGGGAGGGCTGGAAGTCATGGCCGAGCCGGTTTAGGCGGCCTGAAATGGTGGCGTGCTGGGGTAAAATGCACGCGGAAGATGCACGCAGGCGAGCGTGCGCGGGCGCATGAGCGCACGGCTAGAGCTGGGTGGCCGATGTGCTATGCACGGGCGACGGGGTTGGCGCGCACGTACGTGCGCGACTTCATTGTTTTGGCCCGTTCTCCTTGGTCTGAACTCCGATTTATGCAATGTTTTCACCTACGAACTCCTGTCGAGATGCTCTTCATTATAATTGATCCTTGGCAGATTTATTTCATCCTATTTAATGTCGATTTTCTGCAAAATATTTAAACGAACCAAGAAAGTCCGAATCGATAAATAATAATCGAACCAATGGCATAAATAGGAAAAACTACTGAAAATGACATGTAAAACAATACCAAGAATAAGCATAAATTCATACCAAACACCGCCCCAGTGATTACTTCGCTCGTATCCCATGATGCCAAGCTGGCTGTTTCTCCTGCAGTTGAGGATGCTCTTCCTGCTACTGCTCCATCTACCCCTGCTTCTCCTACTCCTTTGTGTCATCTCGATGAGTAAGCCAGGGGCATTTTTCTGACTCAATCCTTTGCTTGCTGTTGTTTGTTGTTTGTGTGTTTCGTGTTTTTGTTCTTGTTTTTGCTTTGCTTGCTCTTTGTTGAAGCATCGCTGGTTTGTTCTGAGTTGTTTCATGTCATGTCTTATTTTTTTCTGTATGAAAGCATGTTATTTTGTTTTCATTGACTGCTGAGGCTGATGCTTGATTGGCGATGGATGGCTTAATGATGTTAATCTCTTTTTGTTTTAAATCGTGATCGTCGGTCCTTCTCATTGCTTGTTTGGAATTGACCCTTATTTTATGGGGGTGTGCCTCTAATATTTTGGGTGTTAGCATATTAGTTCCTATAGGGATTGACCATTGTGTTGGTAACCCTTAGTTGGCTTACACTTTTTTATGAGTGCCTGTCTTTCATATTTGGTTGGTACTCCCCCTTGAGACAACAAGCATGAGTGTGTCAATATGGATAGGACGTAGGCTATTTTTGGATCGTTTGTGCCTTTTCTAGCCTACCTTTATAACATGATCTCCCTAGGGTCCCCTTTTGTGCTTATAACCTTTTCTTTCGTGCAGCCACTAAATAATCTCTTTTATACCCCACGTATATAATTTTATCTCTTCTCACCCATCACCATGGGCATGTTTACTTGTGGCTCGGCCGTTATCTTAACTATTACCTTTGCCCGTGTGTTGTCTCAGCACTAAATTAAAAAGTGCTTCATCCCCCATTTTGTTATAAATTCCAACATTGGGGACAATGTTGCGTTCTAAGTTGGGGGTGGCGAGGTAAGGTAATCTCTTGAGGGTGAAGCTTTTGGTAAAGCTTTTACAAAAATGTGGGTTAATTGTGGGTTATTTATGCTATACATATATATATATAAAAAAAAGAGAAAAAGAGAAAAAGAAAAGGAGGAAACAAGGAAGAAAAATGGGTCAGCCTACTATAAGAAAAAAGAAAGGTATATATAAGGCGAGTTTTAAACCAAGAATGAGTAAAGGTGCCCGGGTGTTTTGAGCTACATTATCCCAAACAATCCTACCGTCACCCAAGCCCAACATTATAAGCTTTTAAAGACCTACTGATCCAATATTAATGTTCACTCATGTTAGTGGAAAGGGGGTGGACTGAATTGAATTTGTGAAGACATTTGTGTACTCGATAATCAAACTATGGTCATATTAAGGAGAACCAAGTTATGGGAAGATTCATGTAGTTGCTAATGTGTTTTATACCTATTGATATTTGTAGCACGATGTCCTTGCAATATGAGGTGATTGACTAGACTTGCAACGAGAAGGACTGAAGGATTCATCTTCATTGAAAAGTTGGGACTGAAAGCAACATCCTTAGTTGATTAAGCCATCATCGGTGTGTCGTGACATTATGAACATCGCTTCTTTGTTTGGTGTGTGTGTTTGTGAGCTATTATGTGGCAGAGGATCACTCGAGGACGAGTAATGAGCTAAGTTTGGCGGTGTGATAACTCTTATAAAAGAGTTATTATATGACCTTTTTGATCTAAATAGCCTTGAGTGTTATGTGTTCTGTTCGTTTGTTGTTGATGTTTTATATGTTTATGTCATGTTTTCGTGTGTGTGCATGTCAGGATTGAGTCATGTGCTTTTAAGGGGTATTGTGTACATTTTATGCTTTATTTAATCATTTTACGGTACATGGCAGGAAAGAGGAAGAAGACAGACGATGCGGGAGTTCTGCTAGAATGAGGTCGAGCTCGTGAGCGAGGGCGTAGCGAAAAGGTACGAAGCGAAGTCTCGAAGTCGAGCTCGTATGGGGAAGTCAAGCTCCAGAAAAGAAAGAAAGAGTCGAACTCATGAGCGAGGTTAAACTTGTGGGCGAGGTTGAACTCGTGAGCGAGGTTGAACTCGTGAGTGAAGTCGACCTCGTGAGAGAAGTGGAGCCAGTAAGAATGGACGAGCTCGTAACCGAAGATGAACTCGTGCTTGTGAAATGAAGAAGTCGAGCTCGTAAGCAAAGTCGAGCTTGATGTCACAGACCGGTTCGGCTTATCCTTACCGGACCGTGACTTGGGGTTCGGGTTAAGTGAATATGACAAGAATAAGGTTTCAACTCATTTCATCTATGAAGAAATATAGATGTTTCAAACAGAGGCGAGAATCACGATGGATCAAAATAGCTATATATATATATATAAGATGGTTCGTAGTTCCAACGATAAAGAGCTTTTGCAAAGCTTAATCATAATAACAAAGATAATGAATCTCAAGAGTTTGACAATGAAATACGTGTGAGACATGCGTGTGAAGATGCGTTCTCAAGCGAACAAAAATACATCATACGCCTTGTCAAAATGTTCCGCTCAACTCCCGCCTGTTCCATCATCACTCAACTCGCACATTTAAAACAAATATGCGGTCGAGTACAAAATTGCACTCGATGGACACATTGCCGAAAACATTTTACTTTTACGAATATTGTATCGCCTCATCACGTAGAAGATACAAGGGTTTTAGTTGAAAAGGCCTTGTTTTACTAAAACATTTTCTCATTTCACAAAATCATCGCTGGCGTGCATTTTCATATCACAACAACCACAACGTATATTCCAAGTCGGCTATGGATAAGCGGCGGGAGTGAGGCCTCCCACACCGGACGCAACTAACCGCCCAATGTTCAGAGCATGACCGCCCAATGTTCGAGAGGCCCAACACGTGTACACAACCACTAGATGGGAATTTCTACTTACACCTCCAAACTTAGATCCGACCAGTAACTTCCTGTTGCCTGTGCAACCCGAATGGACATATACAAAACATAAAACATTTTACGCGGATAATATCGTATCTCAAAATTTTTCAAGAAAGCGAGACAAGAATAACGAGAAACATTTTTTCAAAAGCTCATAAAAGGTTTTGGTAAGAAAGCCCACAAAGGGTTTAGGTAAGAAAGCCCACCTCGAGGACTTAAGGTTTCTAAGTCACTAAAGTCTATTCTCATTTTCGCTCTCCTTCGAGTCGAACCTTATCAACGAAGAAACGAGTTTCGGTATCATTATGCTGCGAAATCATCGATCCGAACCAGCGAACGTACTAACATTAATTCTATTACCAACGTTGTTACTATACTATCGTATCGATATACTGTGACGTTCATACCTTACTCAACTTATGTTCATCGTTATTTCATGTATTTCTTATATATTTGTCATCTTACACGTATATGCTTTTTCTATCGACTTCCAACTATAACCATATAATTTCGATTTTTCACATAACAACCATTCATGCTTACTAACTCATATATGGACCAATTTCACATATTACTAACATAGAACCCATGTATCACATAACATAGAAAAATTTCACATTTTACCCTTTTGATATGATTTTCGAAAATTCCCAATATTCATCCCAACTTTCCAAAATTCCAATTAATTCTCATAGCATATTATTATCATCATAAATCAATAGTATGACATCATTTTCCATTAATCATAAATTATTTCTCCATATGTTCTCGTCCACTATTTAGAAAATAGACTTAGGTACAAATAATTTTAGAAATTCAATAAATTCATATAACACTTTGTATTATGATTCTACATCATTAATATGTTATAATTTTATTCAAACATGATTTATATCACTCCACATAATCACCTTATTATTTTCAAATTAATAAGATTATATACTTTGGTTTTTTTCCAAAATTCCACATAAAATTATATAATTCTAAATCTTAATGATTATCATTATTTCATGCTCAAAACAACAATTAAAATTCATGTCTATCAACATATGATTCTTGCTCAATTTTCGGTCATAACATAGTGTTGTTAATTCATGCTTAACCTTGTATTAAATTTATAATTCATGCATTTAAACATCATATAAACATATTTAACACATAACTTAGGCAAATAGCATATATTTATCATATATCACATAGTTTTCAAAATAATCAAGGATAACATAACACATATGAATTTCTAACCTTTTGATCGGATTCGATCGACGTCGTGACGTTTTCTCCCTATGATCGAATATAATTTTGGAGAACACTTCCTATCTTTTTTCTCTATTTTCTCATAAATTTCGTGCCTTATGATATGTGGGAGGTGGTCTCCTATTTATAGAAGTTATAAAGTAGTTTAATCATGATTTTGTGAAAATATCTAAGTATAAAGTCAAAATATACAACTCTCATTTAATAGCCTTAAATTTGGTTCATCCCCTGGTATATAAGACAAATATTTATCTTATCTTATCTTATCAAATCTTATCATATCTTATCTTTTAAATATTATAACATACTTAGGTGTAAAATCAATTTACAACTCATACTTTATCTTATAATATTTTCGGTCACTTTTATGCATATGAAACAATTATTTTATTTTATTCTATAGTTTATTATGTTATTTTTATCATTTAATTAATGTATCTTATAATTATCAAAGAATAAAGAAATTAATATTTTGTGTAGTGTGTGTGTGAGTTTGACCTCTCAGGTCCTTAGGATAAATTTTATTTTTTTCTATATCATATACTATATTAATATTATAAGATAAAGTATTATTTGAAAAGTCAAAATTTTCAACTATAGGTTATAAATGAATTCACATTTGTTCACATTCATTTTCAAACTTTTCGCTATATACAAACAAAACTATAGGTTACTTGTTCAATTTGAATACTATCTCTACTTTACACCTAATAATATGATAAGATCATAATCTTATCTACATTAATTATAGTATGATATTTATATCCATTTCGCACCTAAATATCCAAAATTTTCGCACTTTATATAATAATATGCCCAATATTTTATTTTCTCCAATTAATAACTATATGACATAATATTGATCTTAGATAATAATTTTATCATAAGAAAATTAATTAAGATCAATTTCATATACTAATGTAAAGTTATCGACAAATAATTCAAAGCTAAGGATAAATTATCAAACTATGATTCTTTTCTTAAAAATATTATTTTATGAGTTATTATATCAATATAATGATATTATATCATAAAATAAATTTTGGGATTTTTCTAAGCAATTTCCCAATTTATTCAAAACTAGGGTTTTCTAGGATTTAATTTTATAAAATCCTATTCTTACCTTATTTCATAAATTTAGAAATTTCTATAATTCCCATGAGATAAGATTGATCTAGAACCATGATATTTATCAAGTATATAATTTAAATAAATTATTTAATATAATTATCACATAAAATCATGATTTTCGAAAATTACACATAAAATAATACATTAATTTCGAAAATCATGCATATAAATATCAAAATATTATTTCCTATGATACTCCACACATTTCTACACATTTCTAAGAGATAAACATTATCTCTTAATTAATTATGATCTTATCTTATCTTTTAATAAAATATCTTAACAAACTTATCTTATCTCTAATGTTATTTTCAACCTTATCACTTACACCTCATGCTTGGGTGTTAAAGATAATTATCTTATCATATAATATAAGATAAACATGACAACTCATCACATAAAATCAAGTGATCACATAATAAATCACAAATTAATTCCTTGTACTTTAAATTTTTGAAAATCACTTTTAAATAAGGAAAAATATTTCTTTTCCTTCCTTAGTGCAAATAATATCCTAAATATACTTAAAACATATTTAAAAATTATTTCGTTCAAATTTTCGGAGAAATTTTGATTTATTCAAAATCGAAAGCGATTCCGACGTTCACTTTCATACTCTTTCTATCGTCTTGTTCTTCTTCTTTATTTTGAAATTTTAAGCCCAAAATTCGGGGTATTACATTCTACCCCCCTTAAAGAAATTTCGTCCTCGAAATTTACGTATTCTCACAACGTTCTCGATCCCTCCTCCATATTGCATTCTCCATTCCGACGTTTGGTACCTGCACCCATTTAATCGTCGCATTACCTTAACTTTCATCGCGATCGACTCATTTCCAAATCTCCGATTCCATATATCTAATATCCTCATGTTTTCTAATCCTATCTATCCAATTATCGATTCTCATAGGCGGTGAATCCTATGTCCAAATCTAAGTTTAAGAGATCTTATGCTAACGTTGTACCTCCACCTTTGATGAAGAAGATTCAGTATTCCTTCATCTTGTTTTGTGCTAAGTTCTAAAATACTTGCGTAAAATCTCATAATATCGTAGTCTTTGAAATTGCCTCGTCTTATTTTATCTCACGAGAACATTTCTTTATCATGCCTTGTCATTTCTCTTTAATTGGATAAACATATCAATCTACTAATCGAGAACTTAGGTGCCGAGGTAAGTCGACCTATTTCATACTTCTTTAGCTTCAAGGTTTGGGAAAGCGTATCATGACAACTTATAAGTGGGTAGGGTTCATATTTTCAAGATGACAACTTATGTTCTTTGAAGCGAATAAATGGGGATATAGGGTCCGAAGACGAATAACGACTCACCGAGAGCTCTTTGGTCATATGGGCTGATCGGACCCACAATTACTTCTCACCACACGAAGGCTTGGTTTCAAAAGGACATTTTATAAACTTTCGGTTGTAAATTTCTTGTAGAAAAATGAGAAAATCAAGTGATATCTCAATTGAAACTAGGTCATAGAGTTAAACTCAATGACGTAACTTGAGTAATGAATAAAATTTGAAACATTGTATACTTTGTCTTTGGTCATCATAAATCATAGGGTTTCTCAAAATATGATACATTTCAAAACTTAAATCCACATTACTAACCGCAACTCTTAACTTAAACATTTTATATTTTACCGTGGCGTAATCCTTTACTATGGATATTATTCTCGAAGTTCTAACTAACAATTTGATCACATCTCCATTAAGTTCTAATAGTCAACTCGAGTTTTATTACGTGTGAACATCTACAGGGAAAGACCATACTCATGTTACCATCGCATAGTGACATTTCATCATCTTAAAATTATCATTCCATTCTTACCCTTTCAGTCCTTTCTACTTGTATTTATTCTTATTTCCACCCTTGCTTCTATTATAATGGACTACAATTCTCATAATTCATATTTCTATGTTCTTTCGAAAAAGGAATCAAACATCTTACGCAGTCTACGTTCTTTCTGGGATAACATACTCATTGTTACTAACAACTTTGTAATTCAAACAGTATTATCATAACTCGTTCATATCAATACATCTCATTGAATTTCTACAAATTCAAACATTTCATTTTGACATATCATTGTCAACTCTTTCATATCTCTTCCAACTCTTTCTCATATCCGTATCAATTCTTTCTCATACCCTTTCCTTTTCACAACCTAGTATAACTTTTCAACTACTTTCCACTTCAAACTTCTATTTTCGTACTTGTCTTTTCATTCCGCATCATTCTCATTTCTTAATAAGACAATTGCTACTTATAAACAATACTTAGTACATAAAACATTTTATAGATACTTATCTTATTCCATCCTTAACATTCTATACCCCAATTCAGATATCTTTCTAGATTAATTCGTGATCCAAAATTCTATCGCGTAGAATTTTAAATGAAGATATTATGCCCATGTCACAAGTGACATTCGTTTATCAAAGCTTCCATTCCTCCACGTAGCATTCCAACTCACGTTTCGTCAAGTCGAACTTCAAACGCTCTAAGTTCTCAAGTTCTCGTGGTTTCATCAAGCACTACGTTATAGAAGGAATTTCTTATGATCTCGCTCAATCTAAGTTCTTCGTGAAACTTAGAGCTCATCTACGCTCTTTTGAAAATCAAAACAATTTCACAATTTCAACTTTCATTTCATAAACATACTTTCTCGACATATAACTCTATATATGCCCATCATCAATACTCATATACCCCCTGGGTATAAACTTTCATCCCTTCCAATTTCATCACAACAAAATCACATACCAACCGGGTATGAACTCAAACTTCATCAGACAACCACTCGTTGTCTTATCATCAATGAATTATCACAATTCAAAGCTATTCACTTTTTCTTTCAACGGCATGTTCCACTTAAAAATATTTTTCACTATTACTTTCAAAACATAACTTCTCAATACTTTTAAACTCATACCTTTTATCAGAAACCACTTTTCCTTCTTTGGTTGAGCGTGATGAACAGGAGCGTTGAGCGGTGATGACTGCTTCATAAAAAGTCTAGTGATTCAAGCTAGACTTTGGATAGAAAGAATATTTTTGGTTCAAAGCAAACGAATCGCTCGATACCACTCACATCACGACCGGTTCGGCTTATCCTTACCGGACCGTGACTTGGGGTTGGGTTAAGTGAATATGACAAGAATAAGGTTTTCAACTCATTTCATCTATGAAGAAATATAGATGTTTCAAACAGAGACGAGAATCACGATGGATCAAAATAGCTTATATATATATATATAAGATGGTTCAGAGTTCCAACAGAACAGTAGCTTTTGCAAAGCTTAATCATAATAACAAAAGATAACAGAATCTCAAGAGTTTGACAGCGGAAATACGTGTGAGACATGCATGTGAAGATGCATTCTCAAGGCGAACCAAAAATACATCATACGTCTTGTCGAAATGTTCCGCTCAACTCCGCCTGCTCCATCACACCAACCCGCACATTTAAAACAAATATGCGGTCGAGTACAAAATTGCACTCGGTGGACACATTGCGAAAACATTTTTACTTTTACGAATATTGATCGCCTCATCACAATAAGACACAAGGGTTTTAGTTGAAAAGGCCTTGTTTTACTAAAAACATTTTCTCATTTCACAAAATCATCGCTGGCGAGGCATTTTCATATCACAACAACCACAACGTATATTCCAAGTCGGCTATGGATAAGCGGCGGGAGGAGGCCTCCTACACCGGACGCAACTAACCGCCAATGGTTCAGAGCATGACCGCCCAATGTTCGAGAGGCCCAACACGTGTACACAACCCTAGATGGGAATTTCTACTACACCTCCACCTCAGATCCGAATCAGTAACTTCCGTTGCCCTGTGCAACCCGAATGGACATATACAAAACATAAAACATTTTACGGCGAGATAATATCGTATCTCAAAATTTTTCAAGAAACAAGACAAGAATAACGAGAAACATTTTTTCAAAAGCTCATAAAAGGTTTTGGTAAGAAAGCCCACAAAGGGTTTAGGTAAGAAAGCCCACCTCGAGGACTTAAGGTTTCTTAAGTCACTAAAGTCTATTCTCTGCTTCATTCTCCTTCGAGTCAAACCTTATCAACGTAGAAACGAGTTTTCGGTATCATTATGCTTCTGCGTAAATCATCGATCCGAACCAACGAACGTATTTAACATTAATTCTATTACCAACGTTGTTACTATACTATCGTATCAATATACTCGACGCTCATACCTTACTCAACTTATGTTCATCGTTATTTCATGTATTTTTATATAAGCGTCATCTTACACGATATGCTTCTTTTTCTATCGACTTCCAACTATAACCATATAATTTCTGATTTTTCACATAACAACCATTCATGCTTACTAACTCACATATATGGACCAATTTCCACATATTACTAACATAGAACCCATGTATCACATAACATAGAAAAATTTCACATTTTTACCCTTTTTGATATGATTTTCGAAAATTCCCAATATTCATCCCAACTTTCCAAAAATTCCAATTAATTCTCATAGCATATTATTATCATCATAAATCAATAGTATGACATCATTTTCCATTAATCATAAATTATTTCTCCATATGTTCTACGTCCACTATTTCCGAAAATAGACTTAGGTACAAATAATTTTTAGAAATTCCAATAAATTCATATAACACTGTATTATGATTCTACATCATTAATATGTTATAATTTTATTCAAACATGATTTATATCACTCCACATAATCCCCTTATTATTTTGAAATTAATAAGATTATATACTTTGTTTTTTTTCCAAAATTCCACATAAAATTATATAATTCTAAATCTTAATGATTATCATTATTTCATGCTCAAAACAACAATTAAAATTCATGTCTATCAACATATGATTCTTGCTCAATTTTCGGTCATAACATAGTGTTGTTAATTCATGCTTAACCTTGTATTAAATTTATAATTCATGCATTTAAACATCATATAAACATATTTAACACATAACTTAGGCAAATAGCATATATTTATCATATATCACATAGTTTTGAAAATAATCAAGGATAACATAACACATATGAATTTCTAACCTTTGATCGGATTCGATCGGCGTCGTGACGTTTTCTCCCTATGATCGAATATAATTTTGGAGAACACTTCCTATCTTTTTCTCTATTTTCTCATAAATTTCGTGCCTTATGATATGTGGGAGGGTGGTCTCCTATTTAGAAGTTATAAAGTAGTTTAATCATGATTTTGTGAAAATATCTAAGTATAAAGTCAAAAATATACAACTCTCATTTAATAGCCTTAAATTTCGGTTCATCCCCCTTGGTATATAAGACAAATATTTATCTTATCTTATCTTATCAAATCTTATCATATCTTATCTTTTAAATATTATAACATACTTAGGTGTAAAAATCAATTTACAACTCATACTTTATCTTATAATATTTTCGGTCACTTTTATGCATATGAAACAATTATTTTATTTTATTCTATAGTTTATTATGTTATTTTTATCATTTAATTAATGTATCTTATAATTATCAAAGAATAAAGAAATTAATATTTTGTGTAGTGTGTGTGTGAGTTTCGCCTCTCAGGTCCTTAGGATAAATTTTATTTTTTTCTATATCATATACTATATTAATATTATAAGATAAAGTATTATTTGAAAAGTCAAAATTTTCAACTATAGGTTATAAATGAATTCACATTTGTTCACATTCATTTTCAAACTTTTCGCTATATACAAACAAAACTATAGGTTACTTGTTCAATTTGAATACTATCTCTACTTTACACCTAATAATATGATAAGATCATAATCTTATCTCTACATTAATTATAGTATGATATTTATATCCATTTCGCACCTAAATATCCAAAATTTTCGGCACTTTATATAATAATATGCCCAATATTTTATTTTTCTCCAATTAATAACTATATGACATAATATTGATCTTAGATAATAATTTTTATCATAAGAAAATTAATTAAGATCAATTTCATATACTAATGTAAAGTTATCGGCAAATAATTCAAAGCTAAGGATAAATTATCAAACTATGATTCTTTTCTTAAAAATATTATTTTATGAGTTATTATATCAATATAATGATATTATATCATAAAATAAATTTTGGGATTTTCTAAGCAATTTCCCAATTTATTCGAAAACTAGGGTTTTCTAGGATTTAATTTTATAAAATCCTATTCTTACCTTATTTCATAAATTTAGAAATTTCTATAATTCCCATGAGATAAGATTGATCTAGAACCATGATATTTATCAAGTATATAATTTAAATAAATTATTTAATATAATTATCACATAAAATCATGATTTTGAAAATTACACATAAAATAATACATTAATTTCGAAAATCATGCATATAAATATCCAAAATATTATTTCCTATGATACTCCACACATTTCTACACATTTCTAAGAGATAAACATTATCTCTTAATTAATTATGATCTTATCTTATCTTTTAATAAAATATCTTAACATGTTTATCTTATCTCTAATGTTATTTTCAACCTTATCACTTACACCTCATGCTTGGGTGTTAAAGATAATTATCTTATCATATAATATAAGATAAACATGACAACTCATCACATAAAATCAAGTGATCACATAATAAATCACAAATTAATTCCTTGTACTTTAAATTTTTGAAAATCACTTTAAATAAGGAAAATATTTCTTTTCCTTCCTTAGTGCAAATAATATCCTAAATATACTTAAAAACATATTTAAAATTATTTCGCTCAAATTTTCCAGAGAATTTTGATTTATTCAAAATCGATGATTCGACGCTCACTTTCATACTCTTTTCTATCGTCATCGTTCATTCTTTATTTTCGAAATTTTTAAGCCCAAAAATTCGGGGTATTACATTGTAAGCTAAGTGAAGTTCGTTAGCATGTAATGAAGTGGACTAGCTCGTACTATTGGACGAGCTCGTATTTATGGATGCAAGGCAACGAGCAACGACACAAGATGGACGAGCTCGTACTCATGGGAGAGCTCGAGAAGAATGCAGAGATGAAAAAGGGAAGAACTCCATGGACTACATTGCGAAGCAAGGAGGTGATTAGCAGGACCACAACCACATGGCACCGCCACGGCAAAGATAAAGGAGAAAGCGATCGATTCGATGTCGGGCTAATGAAAAGGAATAAAATCGAGGTTGAAGGGCTGGCAGGTGCACAGTCTACACCTCTTAAAAAGAACCAGAGTCTGTTATTCGAGGGAGACACGCTTTGGGGGAGGACAATCATCTTTAGGCAGAGGAATCGGAGGAGCTATCTCTTGGAGAGGAAGCCGTGGAGGCAACGATCCAAGAACGACTCGGGATTCCGGCAACTGATTTCAGCTTTCTCCTTGTCGATTTCTTCTTAGCTTTGTTATGGCATTAGTTTTTTAAAATTTTGTTGAATAGCTCGCTATGAGCTAAACTTGTCTGACTTGATCTCTTGATGAACCCCATGCTCTTGGGTTGAACTCATTACTACGCATATCTTGTTAAATTGCTATCGCTCTTTTGGGATTTATTTATCTTGCTTGTGCTTGATCACCATGGGTGAGATTTTAGCTCTATGATTGCTGGGAAGTTCTTGTAGAGTGGAAAACAAGAGAGTGACGCAAGAACATGATTTAAATATTATGTGTGTGAATAGCATAGGAATATGTGTTTACCTTGCGTGGCAAATGTTAATGGATTAGTAAAGATATTCTAAGAGCAGTTCGATATAGGAATATATTGAGTGGCTTTGCAGAATATAATCTTAGATTTGAAAAAATACTAAGAATCGGAGAAGTTCATGTCATAGCGATGAGGCAACGATAACGCCGTAGCATTATTAGTACAGAGCATGGGTGGAATCGAGAGGTCAAGTCTGCTTCTCTTTCTCGCTATCAACTGTTTTTCTCGTCGTTGTGTTTGGTATTCTACCTCGCCTTCCCATAGCTTTCTCTTAGCATAGGTTTCTAGTTGTGTTTTATATTAAAGAGCTACTGCCTGTTTAATTTCCCTTTATCACTTTCCTATTAAACAAAGTTGTTGTCAACGTGACTTATATCGCGATCCCTGTGGATTCGATCTCGAAATACTTCCGTGTATTACTTGTTGATTACATGCACTTGCGTACCTTAGATTGTATTTACATTATAGAAACCAACATTCCCCCTATGGTCCAGTAGGTAGCACAGATGTGATGAGCAAGGAAGTATATCGCGATACGAGCTCTGCTCGGAGAAAAATATGTTTTGCAGACATAGGGTCAGCCTTTTTCTCTATTCTTCTTGACTTTAGATTCTTGCAATTCTATTTTATGTTCAAGCATTGTAATCGACATTGGAGGAATACATCCGAATGATTTTCAGATTTTCAGCTTTCTACTCGGGTTTGGATTCAAACCCCACAATTGTTCTTTAGAGACTCCATTAGAGGTTTTATCAATACAGTTTCCTATTTTTATTTTAACTTCGTCTTTTATTTCAATTTCTATGTCTAACTAATTTCTTGTTCTAATCCTAGGGTTTGTATGATTTCATCTTAAGTGTGGTAATTCATGTTATTTGCTATTTACCTTCCAGTCATCGATTTGTGATTCATGGAGCTTAATCTTATGTGTTAATTTATGATCAACTTTAATGCATATCTAGTTGCCAATTGAATACTTAACAGTTTTAATTGTCAATCGATCTTGAATGTACAATACGGGTGAGCCTTGAGTCGTAGCTAAGATAGGAACATCCCTAGGAAGCATATTCTTTGTGATCTATTTGGAGTTACTAATTTTCACCTTGAGATGTATCAGTAATAGGTAAATTAGTAATACACAACCACAATTGTCGTAACTGAAATTTATAGTTACTTATGTGATCTTTCATCTTTGACTGGATTAAAAATTGGTTAATTGGGAGCAGGATAAACACACGCTTTGGGTAGAATTATTACATCCCTAGGGTTAGTCTATTTGTCTATTTGATTTTTATTGTTATTTTTATTAGCTCTTATTCTCTTGGCTTTGAATTATAAATTTGAAGTCCCAAAACTCTTTTCAACCAAATCGTTTGCTTGGATAATAATAAAGAATTATTTAGTTAGCTTCTATATTTTTGCGTTACAATCCCTGTGGATACGATACTCGACTTACCTATCTACTAGCATGTTTTCGTGTTAGAAAATAGGCTGATCAAATTACACCGTTGTCGGGATTTTTAGATTATATAGGAATAAGTTTTTGGTTTAGAATTATTAATTCAAGCTTTATTTTTAAATTTTATTTTTTACTTGCCATGACTAATTTCTCCCTTTATTTCCAAGTAGTTTATGATCACAAGGCCCTGGGGAGAACCTGCATAACCTTTGGACCCTGAGATCAAAATCACCCAAAGGATAAAGAAGTGAGGAAGGAGACTGCAAGCAATGACAGCAAACCCAAACAACAGAGGTGTCCCTCCCGAGCATGCTGCCCGTCTTCTGGAAAAATTCATCGAGATGCAACGCCAAATGACGATTATGGGAATCCTCCCTGCTCACAAGACACGACCATTGAATTATATGTATGACCTCTTCATCGATGCGGTTTGAGGAGGTGGATGGGGCCTGCGTTGAACGCTAACAACTTGAATCAAGCCAGCCCTAATCAAGATGGTACAAGGGGAACAATTTGGGAAAGGAGGATGAAGATCCAAATGCTCACCGAGACATTTTGGATATATGTGACACCATCAAGCAAAATGGGGTATCACAGACACTATCCGAATGTGCATGTTTGGATTCTCTCTGCTGACCAAGCGTAAAGATTAGTTCAAGAGCTTGGACCGCAGGATCACCACAGGAGAAACTATGCGAATAGTTTCTTTCAAAATACTTTCCGACGGCTAAAGCCCATAAGATCATAGCAGAGATCTCCCACTTCTCCCAACTGGGAGATGAGTCATTATTCGAGGCGTGGGAGAGATTTAGAGGCTTGTTGAGAAAATGCACTCAACATGGATTTTCGCATGAGCAACAGACACTAATTCTCGGTGGATCGACACCCCACACCGAAGCATAGTGGATGCGTCGGAGAGGGTGTTTGTTAAACCGATGAGTAGAGGATGCCAGCAGGATATTAGAAGAGATGGTCGCCAACAAACTATCAATGGCTTATGGAGAGAACACCTATGATTAAGGTAACTGTTGTAGAGGTCGACTCTAAATATGATGACCTTTGGAAAAATTTACACTTCTTAATAGCCGGTTTGAAAAGGAGAGGAAAGCTAAGGGGTAGCTCAAGTCACCGTGGCAAAGCTAGACTTGACAGAGACGAAGGACGTTAACTTTATGAATCAGATGAACCGTCAAGGGGGGAATCCGGCATATCATCCTAACAATAGAAATCATCCTAATTTCTCCTATCTCAACCCCAATAATTTCCAGCAACCTCCACCAGGCTTCACAGTGCAGAATGGAATTATTTAGGAACCGACAATCAATGGAAGAAATGATGTAGCAGTTGTTTGTAAGTAACCAAAATTAGCAACTCAGCAGAATTCCTTCATTAGTAATACTGGTCAGAAGATTACACATCTGGAATCCACCGTAACAGCTATGGGAAAACATATGAAGATGATGGAGAACCAAATCAGCCAGATAGCTGCACATCAGAATGGGCAACACAAGTCGGGCCAATTTCCTAGCACTACGGAGGTAAACCAGAAAAATCAGTGCTATGCCATCCAGCAGAGAAGTTGAATAGCTTATCAGAACCACCCGGAACAAGATAATGGTGATATGGAAGAGGCACCGGGACAGAAGAGCTGAGAAAAAGGTCGGGTGTCGAATAGGAAAGAACTAGCGACTGCTAGCCCGGCCGCTAACACGAGTACAGAAGTTTTCTCAAGGGCTTGCGACCACCCTAGTGGTCACGAGGGAAGCCCCGAGTCAGACCCAACAAAGAAGCTTCCGACATTCACTCCTCTAGTCCCTTTTCCAAGTCGGCCAGCTAAGCCAAAATATGACGATAAGCTCACCCGGTTCATGGAGATGTTTAAAAAGGTGCACATCAACATACCATTACTAGATGCACTTAGAGATATGTCGGGGTACGTTAAGTTTTTAAAAGATGTTGTAGCCAACAAGAAAAAGTTGGGAAGATTTGAGACCATCAATTTGTCTCAAGAATGCGATGTTGTCTGTGCAAAAGAAGTTGGCAATAAAACAAAGGGAGTTTCACATTGGGATGCTAGATTGGAGAGCATACGTTCCCCAATGTATTGTGCGACTTGGGAGCGAGTATTAATCTGATGCCACTATCTGTTTTCAACCGTCTGAAGATGGGAGTAATGAAGCTAACTAATATTCCATTGATGATGGCTGACAGGTCAGTTTCTTACCCTAAGGGAGTAGTAGAAGATGTTCGTAAGAATTCAAGATTTTTATTTTCCTGCTGATTTTGTTATATTAGATATACATTATGATAAAAATCAACCACTAATCTTGGGTCTATCGTTTTTAGCTACTGGCCGAGCTCTAATTGATGCAGGATGGTGATCTCACATTCCATGTGAACAAAGAGGAGCTGAAAATTTTGCTCTATGATGCCATCAAGAGGCATGATAGCTGAGAGTATGAGGATTGTTATTCGATCACCACTGCCACAGCTAGCCCAATCTCTCACTTGTATGGCAACCGACCAGATGATGGGAAGTCTACAAAGAAGAGTTGGACTCGGTATGTGATAAACGTGCATTTTACATGTTTATTGTTGATATTTAAAGATGATTTTAGATCGATAAAGTACGTTTATATCTTGGATCTCAATGCTTCTACGTATTTTTGGAAGATACTGCTCTTGGGTTCCGTTTTGGTGTTTTGTAGGCTTATAAGTTGAAAACCAAGCATGGAACAAAGGACGAGCGACGAGGCGAAAAGAGGGCCTAGCGATCGCCCGGGTCGCTAGCCGCATCATGAGCCATCACCGCCGAGCGCGAGCGCATGCATGCGAAAGAGATATCTCGCGACCGACTTAGCGACCGCTAGCTCGTCCGTGAAAAAACGCTAGCAAACGCGAGACGAAGGCCATGCACGCGAGCACTCCCAGCGGGCGCGAGACGTGCCCGCGATGATTTTCCATGCGACACGACCACACCTAGCGATCGCGAGGTGTGGCCGCGAGGCAAGTACGGACGCGTGCCCCTACCGAGATTCTGAAGGATGGCCGAACGAGGATGTTCCCTCGCGACCGAGCTCGCGACCGCGAGGCATGGCGGCAGACTCCAAAATTAGGGTTTTCACCCTAAATCTATAATTAGGGCTTCACCCCCTCGCGCCCCCAACCTTCCCCAGACCTGTTTTTACACGTTTTTTTTCTAGTTTTTCATTATTTTTCCTTTTTTTACACTCTAGCTTTGATTTAGATTCATTCTAGCATTAGTTCTATGCATTGTTAACGCTTCGGAACGCTTTTATCCAAACAAATTCCATCGTTTTCCCATCTTTCATTGGGTTTGGATACGAACCCAACCATTGTTCTCGTATCGCTTCCTCACGGGTTTGATCTATTTAATTCAGTATTTTTATGATTATTTCGTATTTAATTTCGTTACTTATGTCTAGCTAAATTTACATTTCTAATCCTAGGGTTTGCATGATTCTATCCTATATGTTGTGATTCTTGTTATTGTTATTTACCTTCCAGGCATTGATTCATGATTCTTGGTGCTTAATTATATGTTTTGATTGATCAATCTTGATGCATATCATAGTTGCCGCTAATTACTTAATGCTTTAATTGTCAATCGATCTCGAATGCATGATACGGATAAGCCTTGAGTCGAATCGAGATAGGAACATTCAGAGAAGCATATTCTTTGTGATCCTTTTGAGTTGCTTATTTTCCTCTAGAGGCGAATGATAATAGGGAAAATTAGTAATCAACTATCACAATTGTCGTGAATCAAGTTGTTGGCTACATATGTGATCTTCCATCTTATCGGATTAAAGCGGTTAATAATAAGGTGATAAACATCATTGTGGATAGGATTAGTGCATCCTAGGGTTAGTCTTTATCTCTTATATTCATCTTTGAGTATTTATTGCCTTTGTTTATTTTCAAGTTGTTACCTTTGCTTTGGATTTAATTATCGATGCCATAAACCTTTCAAACCATATTACATTACTTCGATAATGATGAAGGATTAGATTGTTAGCTCAGTATTTTTGCGTTACAATCCCTCGTGGATACGATACTACGCTTACCTTATACTTGCGGCGTTGCGTGTTAGAAAAGTGAGCGATCAAATTTTAGCGCTGTTCGGGATATTAAGATCACATAGGAATAATTTGTGATTTGGAATTATTAATTCAAGTTATATTTTTATTTTATTTTTGTTTTATTGCAGAGTGATTTTCCTTCTTTTCTCTGTGTGGTTCATGTTCACAAGGTCCCGTGGACCTCACCGAACTACACTTAGACCCAATCGAAAATTCTCAAAGGAGGAAAAGACGAGAAAGAAGAAGGCAAGCAATGGCGACTAATCAGAACAACGGGGGTGTTCCTCCCAATGGGGGTATACCTCCCAAGCAGGGTGCACGTCTTATGGCGGACTTTATGAGAATCTGTCGGATGGCGACCATGGGACTCCTTGTCCCTGCTCCAGAGGCAAGACCTCTGAATTATATGTACCGACCTCCTACTGAGAAATTCCAAGGAGGCGGATGGGGCCCGAAAGTGAATGCTAATAACTTCGAGTTGAAGCCGGTCCTAATCAGTATGGTTCAAAGGGAGCAATTTGGAGGCGGAGTCACGGAGGATCCGAATGCCCATCTCGAGACATATCTCGATATATGTGACACCATCAAGCAGAATGGGGTGCCACAAGACATGATCCGGATGCGCATGTTCGGGTTTTCTCTGCGCAATCAGGCTAAGGATTGGTTCAAGAGCTTGGACCGCACTGGGATCAACAGTTGGGGGAATCTTTGCGAAAAGTTTCTCTCTAAATACTTTCCGCCAGCCAAAGCCCAGAAAATCATCGCCGAGATCTCCCACTTCTCCCAACTAGGAGATGAATCATTGTTCGAGTCGTGGGAGCGATTCAAGGGCCTATTAAGAAAGTGCCCACAATACGGATTCTCCAGAGAGCAGCAGATCACACTGTTCTACAGTGGGCTGACACCTCACACGAGGAGTATAGTGGATGTATCAGCAGGAGGATGCCTGTTAAACCGACGAGTGGAAGATGCTAGCAGGATTATAGAGGAGATGGCTGCAAACAGCTATCAATGGCCGATGGAGAGGACACCTGGGGTGAAAGCAGCTACCGTCGAAGGAGATGCCAAGTATGATAACATCATGGAGCAATTCACCCTTTTGAGAAGTGAGTTCGAGAAGAAAAAGAAAGGAAAAGGGATGGCTCAGATAAATACTGCAGAGTCAGATATAAATGAGGCTGAGGACGTCAATTACATCAATCAGAGGAACCGTCCTGGGGGGAATCCGGCATACAATCCGAACAACAGAAATCACCCAAATTTCTCGTATGCCAATCCCAACAATTTTCAACAGCCTCCACCAGGTTTCGCCGTTCAGAATGGAGTGATTCAAGAGGCGAAGAAGCCAAGTCTAGAAGATATGATGCAGCAGTTGGTTGTGAGCAACCAACAAATGACGACGAATCAGAATTCGATGGCCGCACAGCAGAATTCGTTTATAAGCAATACCGGGCAGAAGATAAGTCATCTGGAGTCCAATATGACTGCTATGGGAAAGCATTTGAAGATGCTAGAAAATCAAATCAGTCAGATGGCCGCACAGCAGAATGGGCAACACAAGTCGGGCCAGTTTCCGAGTAATACGGAGGTGAACCCGAAAAATCACTGTAATGCCATTCAACTGAGGAGTGGACGAGCTTATCAGAATGATCCGGGATGAAAAGGCGAGGACGGCAGCAAAAATGAGCACCTCGTGATCGAGCTCACGACCGCGAGCCCGGCCGCGAGCCATCATTCAGCGATGATTCCCGAGGAGCTTGCGAGCAAACAGCCGACCGTGAGCGCACAACCAGTAGCTTTGGATGAAGGATTAGCGACCGAGCTCGTGACCGCAAGCCCGGCCGTGAAAGACCAGGCTGAAAGGCCACCGTCGACGCCAGCGCCTAGCGACCGACTTCGCGGCCGCGAGGGTGGCCGCGAGGCAACTCCAGTGAAGGCTTATCGTATGTACATTTCGCGATTCCGTTTCTGAGTCGATTAGCGAAGCCCAAGTATGATGAGAAGTCGACTCGGTTTATGGAGATGTTTCAAAAGGTGCAAATCAATATTCCTTTACTTGATGCACTCAAGAGACATGCGAGATATGTGAAATTCTTGAAAGATGTTATGGCCCGATAAGAAGAAGCTCGGAAAATTCGAGGCGATCAATCTATCTCAAGTGCGGTCTTTGTCTTTAGAAGAAGCTGCCGCTCAGCGGAAAGATCCGGGCAATTTCACTATAGCATGTGTCATCGGAGGCGGATATTCTCCAGTCTTTGTGTGATTTGGGGGCAAGCATCAATCGATGTCGTTGTCCATTTTAACGATTGGAGATTGGAGATCAAGCCGACCACCATTGCTCTCCGGATGGCGGAACACGTCGATGACATATCCGAAGGGATAGTGGAAGGCGTGCTAGTGAAAGTTTGAGATTTCATCTTCCTGAGACTTTGTAGTTCTCGACATGCCGGAAGATGGGAACACACCTCTTATTCTTGGGAGGCCGTTCCTAGCTCTTGGCGAGCATTGATCGGCGTGCAGATGGGGACCTCACATTTAGGGTCAATAATGAGGAGATGAAAATCTCTATCTATGATGCGATGAAGCGACTGAGGAAAAGACGATGGAAGATTGTCGAGCTATAGAAGCGATGGTCGCCCACTGATTTCGATCATCGACCGGTGGAGTTTTGCATGCGAACTCGATTTTCTCAACCTCGGACCTCGATGAGGCGTGTGATGAGATATTAGAGTATCTTGAGTCCATTGATGAAGCAAGGCCTCCCAGGAGTCGGTGCCTTATTTAGGCGTGAGGAAGCCGATTGGGCGAGGATGATGGTGGCAAAGAAAGATACCACACCCAAGTTGGAGTTGAAGGCTGCGGACCACCGGTATGCCTTTCTAAGCGATGATGAGATGTTCCAGTGATAATATCTTGGCTTTGTGGAGGAGAGTCCGGCGATGGTTGTCTTGAAACAATATAAGTCTACGATTGGGTGGACTATTTACGATATCAAGGAGTCGACCGCCGATTTGCATGCACCGGATCTTGTTGGGGAATGAGTATAAGCCGAAGGTGCAACCTCAACGCTGCCTGAATCCGACAATGCAAGAGGTCGTGAGAAAGGAAGTGTTGAAGCTTCTAGACGCAGGCATGATCTATGCCATATCCAACAGCGAGTGGGTTAGCCCAACTCAAGTGGTATCCAAGAAGGAGGGTATCACGGTGATCCGAGATGAGATGAACGAGCTTGTGGCAACAAGACTCGTGACGGGATGGAAAGTTTGCATTGACTATCGTGCTCTGAACACAGCGACGAGAAAGGACCATTTTCCCTTGACCTTCATTGATCAAATGTTGGACAGACTGGCGGGATATGAGTTCTATTGTTTCCTAGATGGATATTCGGGGTACAATCAGATAGCCATCGCCGCAGAAGATCAGCACAAAACGGTGTTCACGTGTCCTTATGGAGTTTTTGCCTATAGGAGAATGTTCTTCGGATTGTGCAATGCTCCAGCCACGTTCCAAAGGTGCATGCTGTCCATCTTCCATGGGTTGATTGAAAATATTATGGAAGTCTTTATGGACGACTTCTCAAGTGTTTGGTTCTTCATTCGACCATTGTCTCCACAATCTGTCCCAAGTGCTACGCAGATGTGAGGAGACAAATCTTGTTCTCAATTGGGAGAAGTGCCATTTCATGGTGAAGAAAGGTGTGGTGCTTGGCCACAAAGTCTGCGCAAAAGTTGGAAGTGGATAGGCGAAGATCGTGGCAATCGAGCGCCTCCCCCACAAATGTCAAATCGGTGAGGAGTTTTCTCGATCACTGAGCTTCTATAGAAGATTCATCAAGGACTTCTCGGCGATCACAAAGCCATTGTGTGGATTACTCGAGAAAGATCTGAGTTCGTGTTCACAGTGATTGTTTGAGGGCATTTGAAGTTGAAACTCGCTGATATCGACCCCGGTTTGGTATCACGGTTGGAGTCAACCGTTGGTGATGTGCGATGCCAATGATTGGGCGATGGGGCGTGTTGGGATAGAAGCGAGATAAGCTTTTGAGTCATCTATTATGCAAGTAAGGCGCTCGACTCACCAAACTGAATTACACCACCACCGAGAAGGAGTTACTTGTTGTGGTCTATGCTTTTGATAAGTTTAGACCTTATTTGGTGGGCACGCTTATTATTGTCCACACCGACCATGCAGCTATTCGTCATCTGTTCGCCAAGAAAGACTCGAAGCCACGATTGGTAAGATGGATCCTCCTTCTTCAAGAGTTCGACATGGAGATTAAAGATAGAAAGGGCTACGAGAATGTGGTTGCCGACCACTTATCGAGATTAGAAAAGCCAGTCGAAGGAGAGGATAAGAAGATTGGGATCAAGGAGAACTTCCCAGACGAGCACATCTTGAGCGTCATTGATCACACACCATGGTATGCCAATTTTGTAAATTACTTGGTGATTGGAGTTTTACCTCCACCGTGCAGTCCTCATCAGAAAAAGAAGTTTCTCCATGATGTCAAGTTTTATTATTGGGACGATCCCATCTCTACCGTCGATGTGCCGATGGCACGATCGTCATTGTGTTCCCAAGGAGAATGGGAGAACATAATCCACAGTGTCATAGTTCTTTAAATGGAGGACATTTTGCGCGGCCAAGGCGGTGAGCAAAGATTTTCCTGATGGATTCTATTGGCCTTGATCTTCAAGGATTGCAGGTCTTTTATCAAGAGTTGTGATCGTTGTCGAAGAATGGGGAACGTCACTAAGAAAGGCGAGATGCCCGAAGATCATCATGGAAGTGGAACTATTTGGCGTATGGGGATCGACTTTATGGGTCCGTTTCCCATGTCTTGTGGTTACGTACATCTTACTAGGCGTGGAGTATGTTTCCCGATGGGTGAGGCAATCCCCACGACCACGAGCGACTCAGGTGGTGATCAAGTTTCTCCACCGAATATTCTAACTTTCGATTTGGAGTGCCGAGGCGTTGATCGCGATGGAGGATCGCATTTCAATAACAAGTGGCTAAGCAATGTCCTAGCAAAGTATGGCGTGAAGCATGAGTCACCTCCCTATCATCCATAGCGAATGGGCAAGCCGAGCTCGCCAACCGAGAAATAAAGAAAATTTTGGAGAAATCGGTTGTGAATAGGAAAGATTGGGCCAGCGGTTGGATGATGCTCTTTGGGCCTACGGATTGCTTACAAAGCTCCCATCGGCTATCTCCATATCAAATGGTATTTGGTAAATCTTGCCATTTACGGTTGAATTAGACACAAAGCATATTGGGGCGAGGAGAATCAACATGGATTTCGAGGAGGCGGTTTGATGAAGTGACCAATTGTTGGAGCTTGATGGTGGAGGAATGAAGCTTTTGAAAATTCCGGATATCTGAGGAAGAGCTCAAAATTCCACGATCTTCATATTCGTTTCAAAGAATTCTCACGGGTAATGAGGTTTTACTATACAATGCTCGACTTCATCTTTCCGAAAAGCTCAAGTCGAGATGGTGGGAAATGTACCTTTGTCTACCGAGCACACCAATGGGAGTTATGAATTATTAGATCACGGTGGAAATATTTTCAAGGTGAGCGGCCAATACCTCAAGTCTACTTCAAGTCACACTTCGACCGTGAAGTCGAGATGACCAAGCTAAGCGAACCATGATGAGAGGTAACGTTGAGCTAGTGGCGAAAAATCTAAGCGGTTGGGAGTTAACCCAGCGTGTTTTCTCGCTTTTGTTTTCGTTTTGTTTTCTTTGTTTTGTTGTGTCGTGTTTCGTCGTTTTGAGCCCAAGGTATAATTGCTTTCTTTTAAAACATAAAAGCGGACCTCGCGACCATCCTCACGACCGCGGTGGCGGCGTAACTTCTGGCATTAGGCTAAATTGGCTACACGAAATTTCAGCGTGGGGCGACGGCGTCGAGCTCGCGACCATGAGCCCGGCCGCGAGAGTGCCCGACATGCCTCGAGACGACTCGCGTGTTTACCCATTTAAACCCCTCTCCACCGTTTTACGCACACAACACATATTACAGCAAAGACACTGTCTCTCTCTAGCACCACACACCTAAGTTCTTCAATTTTCTTGCAAATTTCACCTCTAATCCACCAGGTATGCTCCATTTGCTTAATTCTTCTTGTATTTACGCTTTTAGCATGATTTGGAGAAGTTTTGTTCATTAGATCCCCTTGTGGTGGGTTTTTGAATTTTTGAGGATTTAGGGTTCATATTGCTAAATTGCTTGGTGTTTTGAGCATGATTGTTACCATGTTAGGGCTATTGATGTTTATAGATGTGTATTGATGCTTATTATTGGTCAATTTTGCCTACATTGTTGATTTGGGATGAAATTTTTCTCGAAAAACCCTAAATTTACTGCTGCTGCACGTCGCTCGTGACCGAGCTCACGATCACGATCCCGACGCGGTCGGTCCGCGCGCGTCTGCGCGCCGGTGTGCCTGTCGCTCGTCCGGCGCCGCCGCACATGAGCTTCCGAAAAACAAGCTCGCGGCCAAGCTTGCGGCGCTGACGCTGCGTGCGGATGGGGCAGGCGCGAGTGGTACCTTGCGACCACTCTCACGACCGTGAGGTTGGCCGCGAGGCAACCCAGAATGCCCAATTCGTGTATTTTTGTGCGTGTGTGCGATTCCTCCCCCTTATTTCGCTTTGTTTGACCATATGTTAGTAATGGGGGCGGTATTTTGCTCAATTCAAGTTTGGGGGAGGTCTATATTTTGCTATGGGTTGTCGTTTGCTTTTATATTCCTCTTTAATAAGTACATGAACTAACTTCGCTTTTATCTTTAGGTACAATATGTCACACCACTCCGGCCATAGGCGAAAGGGTAAGGAGGTTGCTTCCTCATCCCGGGATGAGCCACATGATAAGTTCCACCCCTCCTCTGTTGGGGTGCGACTGCCGACTCCCTCATCACGGGAAAGGTGGAGGAAACTGGTGCAACTAAAGCACCGACATTCCCGGTTTATGTGCATTGAGACCTGCCAGGCTATGGGGATAGCCAATGACGTCTCATGGCTTGCGGAGAGGGCCGGACGTATTGATTGTAACGACTAATCATCTATCATACAGGACCCTTACAGCGGAATTCCTTTCGACCTTATATGTTCATAAGATGCATGGATCGTCGGATTACTTAATGTTCTAGCTCGATACGAGCGAGACAGCTCTCGATGGGCGAGTTGAACTCCATCTTTGAGGGCCATCCGAGGCAAATACATCGAGGACTTAGAGCATTCGCCTCGGGATGCGTGGCGATTGATCCGAACATCCTTGGGCGAGCCGATATTATGATGCCTCGGGGCTAAGGCGAGCTCCGTTCGAATCCGGCGATCCGCTATTTCCACCGCCTACTCACATTCACCATACATGGCTGCTTTCGAATATCAGCCTTTGTTCTCTCTCGGGACATGAGTCTCACGATGGCTGCGGCGTTAAGGCGAAGCGCACGCGGGATGTTCCTAACTAGCACTTCGGATCTGCCAGAGGTGTCGGGGAATGCTCGGATATGCATAGGGGTTTGTTACCCCTATTGCGATTTTCTGGTATCACGATTCGAGAAAGCCCGTCTCTTAAGATATTTTCACGGACGAGAAATATCTATATGTCGAGCGTTCTTGAAAATGCAAAGACCGCTACTCTACGGATGCTATATGATAAGCATTGTCGATCGATAGTCCGCCCGACCCCGAGCTCACTAGCATAAGTAGCGGTGGCGGCGTTGAGCATAATTGGAACATGAGCTCCGACCAGCACTATCATGGACTCGATGCTTAAATCATGGCGAGATCGAGGAAGAGGAGCGGGAGAGGACGGCGAGGCGGCGAGGGCACCCGAGGGTCGGTGGTGCGATTCCACCAAGGCATGCTGCAGGATATTCAAGGTTTATGAGCGACTAGATCGCGAGGCGGTCGTCTAGACCGCATGGGCGAGAATATGACCTCCATGATGACACTGCGAGACCTCCCGACCCAGAAGAAGCGTAGCAGGCGGCAACATCGGATGATGCGAGATGATGTAGCAATGGAACCAATGGAGAGGTTTCTACCCGCCGCGGTAGAGTGGCATATGAGGTGGGTCTCTCCCAATCACTCTTTTCGCAAACCTTATTGCCTCCATTTCACCTTTGTTTGCAATAAGTTTGGGGGGAGTGGACGAGTTTGGTTGGTTGAGAGTCCTTGTTTATATTTTTGCTTTGTTTTGTTAAGTTTTTATATGTTGGGGCTTTTGTTATGTCTTTCGTGTTTTTGTTGTCGATTCGATCAACGAGTTGAAGTGGTGTGTTAATCCATGTAGCGATGATGATAGAAATTTGTGTTAAATAGGTGATAGTGCACATGATATGTTAGAAAATGGCGCATGGATAACTTGAGATTGCTTAGCTTGTTGTTTTAACCATTTGCTAAAACCGTGAGACTTGAGCTTCACTCTATACACATCTTATTCTGTTTCTTTTATTTGTGTGATATCGTGCATGTAATTATCTTCTAGAACTTGCCGTTTTTACGTATCGAGGCTGCGATATATGTTTTGAATATGGAAAGGATAAAAGGCCGACTTTGTTAAACCACATATTTACCCAAACACTATTGATGATATATACCATTTGTCGCCTTCTTTGAGCCTTTATTAGACCTTATTCTTTTGTTAATCGGATGATAGGAGGTGAGGATGGATATGGGAATCAAATGGGAGAAAAATTTGTTTTGAAATGGAAAGTGGGGATAAAAGATAAAGTATGGTACCGTGTGAAAAGAATAGACCCTATAAGCTCTATTATAAAGCGAAAAGAAAATTTTGTGAATAGTATGAGCATAAAGAAGTCGATTATCAAAGTATATGGTACCTTGGTGAATAAATGTCGAAATAGCATGTTAGAAAGGAAAAGGAAATGGACAAAGTCTATATGGTGATTATAGAGATGGAAGTACTTGGAATATATTTGAGTCACTTAGCCATATATTATCCTACCTTAACCAATGTGCCTTCAATACAACCTATGAAAAGTCCTTTTTTATCCTAATTTGAATGCATTTGGCGTGATGGAGATATTAGAAAAATGGCAAGCCTATGGTGAGATTTTTGCATTGCATTGATTTTGAGTGCATACACGTCCTTTATTTCTTTATGAGTTGAGTGTACTCTATATTTACGCACATGCCATTGTGAGGTTGAATTGAATGAGATTTTGCTTTCAATGGTTGTACATTGTCGAGTTGACTAATGTAGTCGTGTGCACTAATGATTTTGAGCTTTGAGATATTTACGAGGCTTTATTGGTTAATCACCTTTCTGCGATGCTCGTTGATCTGTTTGTGTCTCTCTTTCTTTTTGGTCTTATTTTGTTTGAGGACAAACAATGCTTTAAGTTTGGGGGTTTGATAAACGCATTTTACGTTTATTGTTGATATTTAAAGATGATTTTAGATCGATAAAGTGCGTTTATATCTTGGATCTCAATGCTTTTACATATTTTTGGAAGATCTTGCTCTTGGGTTCCGTTTTGGTGTTTTGTAGGTTTATAAGTTGAAAACAGTATGGAACAGAGACGAGCGAGCGAGGGTGAAATGAGGGCCAGTGACCGCTTTCGCGGCCGCTAGCTGTGACATGAGCCATCACCGGCGGCGCAAGCGCATGCCGCGAAGAGATATCTCGCGACCCGCTTAGCGACCGCTAGGTCGGCCCGCGCTAGCAAGCGAGGCGAAGGCCGTACGCGAGCACTCCCGGTGGTGCGAGGCGTGCCGCGATGATTTTCCATCGGCGCGACCACACCTGGCGATCGCGAAGTGTGGCGCGAGGCAATGCGGACGCGCGCCCTGCCGAGATTGAAGGGCGGCGAGCGAGGATGTTCCTCGCGACCCGAGCTCGCGACCCATGAGCCCGGCCGCGAGGCATGGCGGCAGACTCAAAATTGGGTTTTCACCTAAATCTATAAATAGGGACCGCCCTCCCCAACCTTCCCGGACTGTTTTACGTTTTGTCAGGTTTTCATTATTTTTTCTTTTTACACTCTAGCTTTGATTTAGATTCATTCTAGCATTAGTTACGCATTGTTAGCGCTTGAACGCTTTTGTCGAACAAATTCCATCGTTTTCCGTTTTCCGTTGGGTTTGGATACGAACCCAACCATTGTTCTCGAACGTTTCCCTACGGGTTTGATCTATTTAATTCATATTTTTATGATTATTTCATATTTAATTTCGTTACTTATGTCTTGCTAAATTTATGTTCTAATCCTAGGGTTTGCATGATTCTATCCTATATGTTGTGATTCCTGCTATTGTTATTTACCTTCCAGGCATTGATTCATGATTCTTAGTGCTTAATTATATGTTTTGATTTCTGATCAATCTTGATGCATATCATAGTTGCCAGTTAATTACGTATGATGTTTTAATTGTCAATCGATCTTGAATACATGATACGGATAAACGCTTGAATCATAAGCGAGATAGGAACGTTCGTAGGAAGCATATTCTTTGTGATCCTTTTGGGTTGCTTATTTTCCTCTAGAGGCGTATGATAGGAAAAATTAGTAATAAAGCTGTCACAATTATTATAAATGGCGAAGTTGTTGGCTACATATGTGATCTTTCATCTTATGCGGATTAAAGCGGTTAATAATAAGCGGGATAAACATCGTTGTGGATAGGATTAGTGCATCCTTAGGGTTAGTCTTTATCTCTTATATTCATCTTTGAGTATTTATTACCTTTGTTTATTTTCAAGTTGTTACCTTTGCTTTGGATTTAATTATCTGAAGCCATAAACCTTTCAAACCATATTCTGTTACTTGGATAATGATGAAGGATTAGATTGTTAGCTTCTGTATTTTCGCGTTACAATCCCTGTGGATACGATACTCTGCTTACCTTATACTTGCGCGTTTTCATGTTAGAAAAGTGAGCGATCAGTATGAAACCCCAAAGTTTTTGTTCAAGTTTAGGGGGGTCACTTCCACACTCAATGGTGCTCTGCATTGAACACTAAATATAGGGGCAAGCAGAAGATGGTGATGAGGTCAGTTGCCAAAACGCCAGATTGATCGAGGGTAAGTAATGGTCTAGCTAAAGACATTAAATTAAGCACTTGTTGGGAGGTAACCCAATATTTTTATTTTGTTTTGCTTTCGCTTTTGTTTTGTTTGGCTTTGTTTTTTGTTTTTTTTTTCTTGCTTTGTTCTATGTCTGTTTAGGGTTGAGTTGAATTACGAGCAGCCGATGATGAGAATTTTTTTTATTAGAAAATTTGATTGCAACTGATTTTGTGAGACGAAGCATGTTATGATTATTGTGAGTATTAAGTCTTTGAGAACTTGATCACATGTTTAAAACTTGTGAGACTTGAGCTTTTGACTGTCATATGTTTTCAGTCTTGTTTCTTTATATGTTGAATGGTTTGAAATAGCATGTGTTTCTTTAGAACATGCTCTGGATCTGTTTCGAGGTAGCATTGATGTGCTTAAGAATTAGGAGATGATATTAGGCATTATTTTCTTAACCTATATAATATCCAAATACTAACCTGTTAATCATTTTATCTTTTGATGAGCCCGTTTGAGTCTACCTTATTCTTTCATGAAGCCGTGTGTTGGGTTGTATTCGTTAGTGCAAGGTTTGGTTGCGAGAATTGAGGGTTGAGAAAAAGAAAGAAAAAAAAATGATGAGAAAGTGATAATTAAAAATAGTTGTTTACCCATATAAGTTCAAATAAATAAATAATTGACACAAGTGTGCGAAAATAACATAAATGGGTAAGTAGCTAGAGCTTGGGATGAGTATATCACTTAGATGAAAGTTGTGGAGTTCTTAGAAACAAATGACTTCTTGTTATTGAGAATTGAACTGAATTATGAAAGTTTTGGATTTATGTCTTGTGATACTTATTGTGTTTTTCATTATGGTTTTTTGAGTCACTTAGCCTAAATATATCCTACCTTACCAAAGAGCCTACATTATAACCTTGTATAAGACCTTTTTTATCTTAGTTCTTGAGCACATATTTGAGCAATGGAGAATTAGACGATTTGCAAGCTTATGGTAGATTCCATGTGTTTTAAACATTGAGTATACACATCCTCCTTAATACACTTGAGTGTTTGAGGTTTGTATATATATATATATATATATATATATATCCATGTCGTGAGGATTGAGTTTGAAAAGGCTTGTCTTACGATTATTATGATATGTGAAGTTTAACGAAAGATGTTGTGATTTGATTCACTTGATGTGAATCTTTTGTTGCTCATCGCTCTGAGGCTTATTGTTGTTGTCGTTCGACTCATCGCATGTTCTTTTGGTCGTCTCTCTTGTGTTCTGTTTTGTTTGAGGACAAACAATGTTTTAAGTTTGGGGGTTTAATAAACGCACTTTTACTAGTTTAAGAATGATATATTAGGATGAATTTAGATCAGTTTAAGTGCGTTTATATAGTTGATATTATGTTTTTAGCTATTTTGAGAAGATACTGCTCTTGGGGTTCTTTTTTGGTGTTTTGTAGGCTATTCAGGTGATAATCGATGCACAAGGCAAAGAAGTAACCAAAGATGAAAAGGAACAGGAGGCTAGCGACCAACCTAGTGGCCGCTAGCCTGGCCGCTAGTATCTCCCAAAAGTCTCTGTATCACGACTAGCGACCACCCTAGCGGCTGCAAGCCTGGCCGCTAGGATCTCCCAAAAGTCTCTGTATCACGGCTAGCGACCACCCGGCGACTTCTAGCACAGCCGCGGGATCTCCCAAAGTCTTTGTATCACGGCTAGTGACCAACCTAGCGGCCGCTAGCCTGGCCGCTAGGATCTCCCAAAAGTCTCTGTATCACGGCTAGCGACCGACATAGCGATCGCTAGGCCGGCCGCTAGGCGCCGCGGCCTGAAGAGAATTAGGGTTTCGGCCCATACTCTATAAATACCCCAGACTATCCATTGGCACCTCCATATCTTTTTAGCCGATTTTGCACTCATATTCTTCAGTTTTTACTCTAGCTTTAGATTCTATTCTTCTAGAATTTAGATTCTTGCAATTCTATTTTCTGTTCACGCATTGTAATAGACATTGGAGCAATTCATCCGAATGATTTTCAGATTTTTAGCTTTCTACTCGGGTTTGGATTCAAACCCCACAATTGTTCTTCAGAGACTCCATTACGGGTTTTATCAATACAATTTTTATTTTTATTATAACTTCTTCTTTTATTTCAATTTCTATGTCTAGCTAATTTCATATTCTAATCCTAGGGTTTGTATGATTTCATCATAAGTGTGGTAATTCCTGTTATTTTCTATTTGCCTTCCAGTCATCGATTTGTGATTCATGGAGCTTAATCTTATGCCTTAATTTCTGATCAACTTTAATGCATATCTAGTTGCCAATTGAATACTTAACAGTTTTAATTATCAATCGATCTTGAATGTACAATACGGGTAAGCCTTGAGTCGTGGCGAGATAGGAACATCCGTAGGAAGCATATTCTTTGTGATCTATTTGGGTTACTAATTTTCACCTTGAGGCATGTGATGTGGGTAAATTAGTAATCCACAACCATAATTATCATAAGCGAAATTGATGGTTACTTATGTGATCTTTCATCTTTAGCTGGATTAAAAATTGGTTAATAGGGAGCGGGATAAACACACGCTTTGGGTAGAATTATTACATCCCTAGGGTTAGTCTATTTGTCTATTTGATTTTATTGTTATTTTTATTAAGCTCGATTCTCATGGCTTTGAATTATAAATTTGAAGTCCCAAAACTCTTTTCAACCAAATCGTTTGCTTGGATAATAATAAAGAATTATTTAGTTAGCTTCTATATTTTTGCGTTACAATCCCTGTGGATACGACAGTCGACTTACCTATCTACTAGCATGTTTTCGTGTTAGAAAATAGGCTGAACAATGAGAAAAATCTTCTACCAGATGGCAAGGAAGCCATAGGTAGTAAGTGGGTATCTGAGAAGAGATTCGAGATAGAGGTTTCGACTTTTAAGCCGAGCTTGTGGGAAAGGGTATACTCAGTTGAGGGCATCGATTTCAATGAGACTTTTTCACCTGTAGCAATGCTCAAGTCCATCAGAATTCTTCTGGCTTTAGCAGCTCACCTGAACTTTGAGGTTTGGCAAATGGATGTGAAAACCGCTTTTCTAAACGGTTACCTTGAAGAAGGTTGAGACATCTATATGTAGCAACCCGAACGTTATGTGGTGAAGGGTGAAGAGCATCTAGTATAGAAGCTTAAGAAGTCCATTTATGGACTTAAGCAAGCTTCCCGATCATGGAACTTATGCTTTGACGAGGTGGTAAAGTTCTATGGATTTACCGAGTTGCCTAGCGAGAGTTGTGTGTATCGTTTCGATGTAAACGATGACATGGTATTTCTTGGACTTTACGTAGATGATATCCTTTTACTTTGAAACAACATGAAGCTGTTATCAGTCGTAAAGAGTTGGTTATCCGATCGGTTTCAAATGAAAGACTTAGGAGATACAGCGTACATTCTTGAGATCAAGGTTTACCGATATCGCAAGAGGAAAATATTGAGCTTATCTCAGGCATCTTACATTGATAATATGATTACTCATTCTAGCATACAGACCGCTAAGAAGGGATTGCTACCCTTCAGACATGGTGTTTCTTTATCTTGGGGGCGATCACCTATGTTGCAAATGAGATAGAGAAAATGAGACAAATTCCTTATGCTTCCGTCGTAGGAACTCTCATATATGCGATGCTGTGTACGAGGCTTGATATATGCTATGCGGTAGGCATAGTAGCTAGATATCAGTAACCCTGGACAAGCTCATTGGACGGCGGTAAAGCATATACTCAAGTACGTGAAAAAGACTCGAGATTATAGGCTAGTTTACTAAGCAGATAGTCTAATGCCTTTGGGTTATTCAGACTCGGATTCCCAAGCTGACCGTGTTGAGAAAAAGTCTACCTCAAGCTATGTGTTTACCTTGGGAGGATGAGCTGTATCTTGGCGGAGTGCAAAGCAGTGATGCATTGCGGACTCTACCATGGAAGCCGAATATGTAGCCACTTCGGAGGCTACTAAGAAGGCGGTATGGCTCAAGGACTACCTCATGGATCTAGATATGGTACCTCGTTTACCCAAGAGTGTCATAGTATACTGTGATAACTTAGGTGCAGTGGCAAATTCGAAGGAACCACTGACCCACAAGGCGACAAAACACATAGAGAGAAAGTACCATGTCATATGAGAAATTGTTAGACGAGGAGACGTGCTAATTGAGAAGATTGGTACTGTGGATAACCTAGCTGACCCATTCACGAAGAGCCTACCGCAAAAAGTCTATGATGAACATAATCGAGGACTTGGATTGCGCAAGATGGCCCTTACTTAGAAAGAAAACTTTTGTAGAAGTAGGTGAAGCAAAGTGATGGTGTTATTTGTAATAGCTAGTAGAGAGACACATTGTATACTAAAAGTTTGTTTTAGTATAAGTGGGAGATTGTTGGATTTGTATACTAAAAGCAGTTTGGTTGAGCTTGTATACAATGTTTCTTGTTACCACTATTATAATCTCCTATCTAAATTGTTTACTTGATTGCACATGTATGTCCATTTATCTCATATATAAGTTAGATCATACAGTGTGTAGAAGATCACGGAAGCCTATATGGTTGGTTAAGCTTAATGAGATATAAAAAGGATCACAGCTGAGATAACTTGAGGACGAGTTGTCGGTATAGGCTGCGGTATAGATAAGAAGTGACTTGAATTGGTTGCTTGTCTATATTGGTACATCTCTGACGTATTGATGGATCAAAGTGAGATGAGTTCTTCTATCTGACCGTTGTTTGGTTTCATTTTGTGCTTATTCTTGGTATTGTTTTGCATGTTGTTTTTAGTGGTTTATCCTATTTATGCCATTGGTTTGATTAGTATTTATCGATTCGGACTTATTTGGTTTGTTTTGATGTTTTGTAGGAAAACGGTACCAAATAAGATGAAATAGACCTATCAAGAATGATCATATATTAAAGAGTATCTCGTCAGAAATCCGTGGGTACAAGCGGATCGCAATTCGGAGTTCGGACGCGAGAGAATGGAGCGAAACAGCGAAGTCGCGCACATGCGTGCGCAAACGCACCCCATCACCCGCAACCCACGCGATCACGCCTCCTCCCGCAACGCTCACTTGCAACACATTCGCACATCGACCGTCCGGCGTTCGCACCACAGCGCACGTTTCACAGCGCATAACTCCTCCCAAAATCCTGCTGGCCACGGTGTTGGTGCCTCAGCTTCCGTGCTTGCCTCGTCCGACGCTCAGTGCCGAGCACCCGCTCAACATCACCCGTCGTGTGCCTCACCCCATCGGACGTCGCACGCCGAGTCCATGTATATATATATATATATATATACATATACATATGTGTATGCATGCATGCTTAGAGCATGTGTGTGTGTATTTTTTTTTTAAAAAGGTAAGGTAAAAGCAATGCAAAAGTAATAGGATCAACTTGTTCCAATTTTTAGTTTCATGCTTCCTTTTTCGTGTGTTTATAGAGAAGAAAAAAAATATAACTTTCTTCCTTCAATCCTTCTTTCTCAATTTCTCAACTCTTTTTCGATCTTTCGTTAAATCCAAACCGATACTAAGGTTAGTCTCATCATTACCTACATTCCTATGGTTTAAAATTTGGTGCATGTTTAGTATTTGTGTATTTATTTTGAAATGTATTAAAAATAGAGAAATGATGCCAAATGCTAGAAGTCGAGAACTAGAAATCTGTTTACTAAATCCCTTAAGATATCTGTTGACTAAATGCCTTAAGATATCTATTGACTAAATCTCAGGCTAAACTAGATTAATTAGTTGGGTTCTTCTTACGCGAGTTTGATCTAGAAATTATAGGCGGAAAGGTAGTGATAATGGCATACGACCATTTGTCTAAATCTCGAGTCCCATTTGTTTACTGCATAAGAGAGTCTTGCGAGTCTTATCCTTTTGAGCATGCTTTGGAAATCAATTCATCACATTGGTATCTTGATATTGTTAATTACTTGGTTTGTGGCTCCTTGAGACTGATTTGACTTCGAAAGGAAGAGATTTTTAGTGTATGTAGGAATTATTTTGGGATAATCCATATCTTTTCAAGCTTGGGAAGGACGAGGTGGTTAGAAGATGCATTCCTCATAAGGAGCGAGGTCAAATTTTAAGGTTGTGTCATGAGGCCCTTGCGGAGGACATTTGGTGGGCGCAGATAGCTTTAAAGTCTTTGAGTGGTCTCTTTTGGCCAACTCTTTTCAAGGATGCCACGCCTTCTACCTCTCATGTGACGGATGCCAGCAGTGGGCAATGTGGGAGAAGATATGAGATGCCATTGAACAATATTCTTGTCGTTGATTTTATGGGACCTTTCCCAAATCTAGCAGTTTGAATACATTTTGCTTCTTTGTTGATTATGTGTCTAAGTGGGTTGAAGCAATTCCCATGGACTAGTGATCTAATATTATCTTGAAGTTTATGCGAGAAGAATATTCTTTGCAGGTTTGGTTTTCCCAAGGCGATAATAAGTGATGGGGGAGCATATTTCTGTAATAAGTTGTTCAAGAAGCTTATGGAGAAGAATGGCATTACCCACAAGGTGGCCACGTCATATCATCCACAGACTTCAGGACAAGTTGAGACAAGCAACAAGTAGATCAAAGGTATGCTCGAGAAGACGGTCCAACCATCCAAGAAGGACTGGTCAATGAAGTTGAATGCTGCACTTTGGGCATACCGTATTACGTTTAAGAGCATTTTGGGAATGAGTCCATATAGGCTTGTGTATGGAAAGGCGTGTCATTTACCGTTGAGATTGAACACAAGCTTATTGGGCGATAAAGGCCATGAATCTCGACATCACGAAGCGGTAAGGTGAGAGCTTTCGGATGACGAACTTGAAGAATTACGGGACGAAGCATATGAGAATGCCCGTATTTACAAGAACAAAGTTAAGCGGATTCATGATCGGGGTGTTCGTAAGGATTTAAGGCGGGAATGAAGGTGTTACTATTTTAATCTCGTTTGAAACTCTTCCCCGGAAAGCTCAACTCCAGGTGGAGTGGTCCCTATATTGTTGAGGAGGTATTTCCCAATGGAGCGGTTTTACTTCGCGATCCTAACACCAACGGATCATTTACTGTGAATTGACAGTGAGTGAAACCATATTTTAATCGAGAGGAGTTGGAAGAAGTGGAGCGTCTTTCTCGTCGATCCTCAATATCTACGATCTCGCTATATGTAGGTGCTCGAGGCGTTAAATTTGAGTACTACGTGGAAGTTTATTCACAATTTATCTTGTCTTTACTTTTCTTTTTCCTTTTTGTTTGTTTCTTTTTATCTTTTGATGTATCTCTTTTTCTATATTTTTGGTTCATATGTCGAAATGAAGCTATCCGACGTTGAGATTGGCGTTAAAAAAAGGGTTGAAGCCATTAAAAGCGGCGCTCGAAGATGATCCAGCTCAAAGTATCTGAAGCCATTCACAATTGGCGCTCAAGGTGAACCAAGCTCAAGGGTGGATGAAGCTATCTGGCGGTGCTCAAGGTGAGCAGGGGTTGAGGTGGACGAAGCTATCCACAACCGGCTCAACTGAGCCGGCTCGAAGTTGGACGAATGTTCCTCCAATCCGGCCCCAAAGCAAACCGACGCTCAACCCCACCTAAAGCGGAACTTAATCCGGAGCCGGCGCTCAGATATATTTATTAAAAAAAAAAAAAAAAAGAGAGAAGAACCGACGCTAACTCCCTGAACCGGCCCTATATTAGGGCACCATGCATTGCAATTCATTCCAAAAGTTTTAGCGCAGCGCACCGCACCTCCTCCAGCCTAGCCTACTGGCGCTCGCCTTGTACACGCGCGTTCGCGCTCCATCCTCCGGCGTTCGCCCGCTCGCTCAGCGCGAGCGCCCGTTCCGTCCGTTCGCCAGCGCTCTCCTCAGTCGGCGTGTCATCCATAGCGCGCGCTCCCCGACCGACCCTCTCGCCTAGCGCTGCCTCATCCCACAGTGCCCGTTCGCTCGTCGGCGCCACAGCCGATGCTAACCTCTGACACCGTCCTGCTCGCCCCGGCGCCCGTTACGCCGCGTAGCAGTGCCCGTTCGCCCACCACGCGCCCACCTAGTTCAGTACCCGCCTCAGCAACCGGTGCTCACCCCGCGCGCTCACAGCCTAGTCGCTCTCCTCAACCGGTGTGGTGCCTCGAGCCCCCGCTCGTCGTCCTTTAACCCCTGCGCTCCTCCAGTCGGTGCTCGTACCGTGCGCTCGTGCAGCGTTTGACCCGCGCACCCTCTCACGCTAGCACTCACCCAAGCGCGCACCCAGCTCACCCCAGCGCTCGGTAGCCTACTCGCATAGCACCGAGACCTTTCCAAGTTAATCTCCCGACATCTATTTATCATGGTTCAAACAAAAAATCCTCTCACTTCTTTAGCGAAAAGAGCAAGAACAGACGCAGATGCTTCAGGATCCAGTGCACCGCCCGAAGATTTATGGGAGAACTACAATGCTCCGTTCTGTATTTTTCACCCCAAGAAGGTATTTTCGTCTCCGTTATTCATTCTAAGGAGATCAGTCACCCAGGTTCTTATGATTGGAATATTTTGGCTTCGTTGGGTGTTGATGCAACTGTGAAGCGATATTTGAAATTGTGGCAATAAGGGAACCGGAATATGGTATTAAGAATGTTCTTAGGGAATTTTGTGTGACGCTCGAGATCAGCCCAAATTTTAAATCAGCTTACTATCGGTTGGGAGGGGGTAGATGTGCTATTACACCAAAGGTTATACATGATGTATTTGGTTTTCATGTTGGTGGGTTTCGATGTACCAAAGGATTTTCCTCATTTGAAACATGGAAATTTTATTTGGTTTTGATAATTGGTCATCGTGAGCACTTCTAGTGTCTTTATTAAGGACCCGCTCGGTTATCGCCCATAAATTCCTTGCATACAACCTCACAGGGAAAGAGCAGACAAATAAAGTGAGTGCTCAGGAAGTTTTCTACTTGTGGTGTCTTTGTGAATAACAAGAAGATTCATGCAGCACCGTTCTTGTGGTGGCGATTTGATTACATGAGGTGACAGCGTAAGGCGCATCGTCTTTGAGCGGTATCCTTGATTACGGCCAAGTTCTTTGGGGATTGGCGAAGAATATTTTCCAAGATCGGGCTCTTGTGTCGTTGAAAATTTTCCCATAACGTTCAACGACTTTCGGGTGATTGCATCTGATCCGGCTACATTACTTCCTTAGGAAGCACGGCGTAGTGTCCAAGAGTATATTATGATTAAGCGAACCGTCCGTCCGGGTCTCGTGCCGGTACAGTTGCCTCGATGGATGAAGATATCCCGAGGATGAGGCCGCGAAGAAAGAGGTGGGAGCACATGACCGCCCTCGGCTTACCCTCTCCCATCAGCCCCACGACGCGCCTTGATGGTCTTAGGGCTCATTTGATTCGACTTTGGCGGTTTCAGCGAGCCACTTCACGGCGATTTGGGGACTTTAGCTCCTCTTGGAATCGAACTTTGAGGAGTATAGGCAACAGATGGGTCGACAATTCATAGATTTCAATCAATCAACAACCGGGGTTTTGGAGAGTTCCGTGATGAGGTATATCGGTGTCTTGACACCCAATCTCGCTTGATTCAACGACTTGATCATTCTTCCGACGACGTTTGGGGATTTCCGTCAAGATGTTTACAAGCGATTAGACACATAAAGCGACATCGGTGACCTTCAAGCCCAATGGGGCCGCTGGTCCCTATCCCGCCGCCTATCCACCGCCACCATGCCGGACCAGCGGTGATGCTTCTTTGTTGGAAGTATATATATATTTCTTTATTTTATTTTCTCTCGTCCATATTTCGGTGGTAATTTCCTTTCCTATTGTGGTGTGTTTTAACTTGGCTTTTATGGTGTCTGCTGTAGGCCTATTCTTGGAACTCGATTTCTAAACGACCCTGTTTCTGCCATCTATTTTCAGGGAAGACTCGTCCTCTATTGGCCTTATTTTGTTATTCTTGTTTAGAGCTACGGGGACTGCGCATGCAATTTATGTGTGGGGAGAGTTGTTGATTATATGTCGTGCTCTGTTTATGTGCATGATTGGCAATTTGGATCTATGTTAATTTTGACCTCTTGAACTCAAGTTTTGTCTATCACGAATAAGTTAGACCGTGTGATTTGTGCTTTGAACTACTGTGGTATTTGTCAACCTTGATGTATTCGTTTATCTTAATGTTTTGTTATTGACGTGCAATGTGAATTGACGAGATTGTGTAAATTAATCTTAAATCGGGGATTATTGATGTGATTTGTTCGACTACTGCTAGGGGTAGTGTTAACAGTGTGGTTACCTATATACTTGTTTCATTAAAAAAAAGTATGAAAATGAGGAGAATGAAAACTCCAGTTTATTGTTGAGATTGTTAAAATTGAGGATGGGATTCTGCCCCTCTTTCTCGTAAATGGAGATATGGGCATGGGAAACTACGATAGGAGACTCGAGTTCATCGAGTATTCACCTATCGAACATTGTTCCAAAATCTGTTAATACTTTCTATGTTATCAAAGAAACTTGTTGCTAAAGGTAACCATTTTAGTTAATTCACCCCTAGCAGAGAGTTGGGTCTGAGCAAAAATAATCTACATGTTTATTTGATATTTTCACAATCTTATATTTGTTTCACATTAACTTTGATTATGTATTCATCATGTTTGGGGGAATTACAAAAAGAGGTTTGATTGATTGGACTAAGAGTGAATGTGCATGAGTTATTTTTCTATTAGTATTAGTATAGACTTTGCTTGAGGAAAAGCAAATGGATAAGTGTGGGGGAGTTGTTTAGTTTCATTTTGTGCTTATTCTTTGTATTGTTTTTCATGTTGTTTTTAGTGGTTTATCCTATTTATGCCGTTGGTTTGATTAGTATTTATCGATTCGGACTTATTTGGTTTATTTCGATGTTTTGTACGAAATCGGTACTAAATAGGATGAAATAGACCTATCAAGAATGATCATATATTAAAGAGTATCTCGTCGAATCCGTGGGCACAAGTGGATCCCAATTGGAGTTCGGACGAGGAAAGCAGGCAAGCGAGCAAGTTGCGCGCGTGCGTGCGCAAAGCGAACCCATCGCCGCAACCCGCGCGCGCGCCTCCTCCCGCAACATCGCTGGCAACCCGTGCGCACATCGGCCGCCCGATGTTCGCACCATAACGCACGTTCCTAGCGCGCCTCTCCATGCGCCCGTTGGCCATCCGTCTTCGCGCCTCGGCGGCGCAGCCGCGCGCTCGGCTTCGCGCGCCTCATCAGGTGCTCGATGCGAGCATTCGTGAAGTCTAACTGCAAGCCCGACTCAACTTCAGAAATAAAGGGATAAGTCAGCATTTATTCTCTAGTGGCATGAATAAATATTTATGAATTAATTTATGTTCTGGGTTGAACATAAGATAATTAATTCATTTGAGACCCATCTTTATTCCTTGCATTTGATCCCTGGGCTGGCCCATCAAAGCCTGTAGCTGCTAAAGATTCGTCCACCACATAGGAGAGTCCCACTGGGACTCTGTTCTGATTCTCTATTATCTGAGAAGATAAGATTGTTTTTATTACATATGCAGAGATCATATCCTAATAGGTTTCTAGGGTTTCATTATAAATACAAGGTGAGAGAAAATAAAAAATATACTATTCTTATAGTTTAGATTCTAGAAAATCTTGTAGTGTGGAAGAAGGCGAAATTTACAGTATTCTCCGTAGATTGCTCTAACTTCGACATTGGAGTTTGCAAGCGGGATCTGATCCGGAAGATCAAAGCACGAGTCTTGATCCACTTTTTGTCCAACAAATTCACAGGTAAACACGAGAAAACACCAACGTGGTGTAATTAATTATATAGGTGCATGCTAGGTATATAATCAATGTATGGTGAATTAAACATCCAAGTTAGATCCTCTGAAGAGGGTTAAAATCAGATTTCCCTACAGTGCTAATAATGACCTTATGATCCTTATGACTATTAGAAATAACCATATTTCGTTCCTCTAGGATATCCTACAAATAGCCTTGCGTCAGATCTAGCCTCCAACTTGTCAGCCTGCTTGTTCAGCATATGTGATGGACTGTTCCATATCCTTATATGGCTTAAACTAGGCTTACGCCCAAACCATAACTCAAAAGGGGTCTTGTCGGTGACTTAAGCGGTACTAGATTGAGCAAATATGTCCTTTGTTTCTAAGGCGTACCCGAGCAAGCAGGTAAATATCATAACTCGTCATTGTTCTAAATATCTCTACAGAGTCCTATTTCTTCGCTCGACATCTTGTTTTGCTTTGCGGTGTGCCGGTGTAGTGAGTGGGATGTAATCTACATTGTACCAGATAGTCCATAAACTCGTTGATGAGTATTCGTCACCTCGATCGGGACCGTAGTGACTTGATATTTTACATAGCTTTGTCTCCATTTCCGCCTGTAAACTCTTTGAATTTCTCAAGCATTCGGACTTCGGTGAAGTAGGTATACGTATCCGTACCTTAGTGTCGTCGATGAAAGTGATCAAATACTCATACCTCCACGAGCTTGTATAGAGATACGATCACACATAATTCGTAACAACAATATTGTAACCTTTTGATAAAATAATATTTGTTAAAACCTCCAATAGCCCAAGGAATTCCACATGTAAGCCACGAGTGTGGAGTTTACACTTGAACCCCTCGACCAGACTAAAATAAACCTTTTAGTCTTTTAATTTTAATCCATGTCAACTTATCCTTATGAAAAATGAAATTAATAATTGAACCTTAACTATACTACATCACTATCGTAAGAAGGGAGTTCGTGGGAAGTTATACTTGAGATGATGCCTGAGCATTGACCACAATTTTGACAGCAGAAATCGAATTCTTATAATTGGCATACTCATGCGGACCATATCACTTCCAATTGAATTTTGTTTGTCATCTCATGTTACATCTATCTTTAGAGAACTTATGAAAATCACACATGCAAGCCATGCGTGTGGACGTTTATACGTGAAACTCCCAATTCTCAATAGATTAAAATATTTTATTTAGAAATCCCATCTAACATACTTACGATAAACAGTGAAAGCAAGCCACGTATGTGGATGTTTACTCACAGAGTGTATCAACTTGTTTAGAGATCAAAAAGTGGAGGTTTTGACGTCTTTAATTTAAAAATTAAAATGTCGAGTATTTCAAAAGATTTGTCCATGCAGATCATGTAATTCTAACATGCTCTATCTATAACTTAAGATGTAAAACATGTTCGCAGAATTCTAAGCTTTAAAACGTGATAAACCTAGCGCTTGCTAATTACAGTTAATCACGAAAACATATATCCATGTTTTTATACGTAATTAAACATACATTGCATGCTACTGCATAATTAAAACATCCATGACATGCTATGAACAATAAAAAATAAAATAAAACTCGTTCATCACAGCCCATTCATGGATCATATATGTTCCTGCCTAATTTATTACATATATATGCACAATAAAGATCTTCAATTGTTCTTTGAAATGGATCTCGCGTGCATGGGCACGAACCGAACTCTTCAAAACTGGATTTTGGTCAAAAAATTAAAACTGGGTCGGAATAATTATTTGGGCTGGGTAGGTCAGAAAACGGGTTGGGTCGGACAGAGTGGCTGCTAGGTCGGGCCACGCGCGCTAGGGCACAACCCATGCATGCGCCCAACGATGTCATCGTCCCTGTCTCCCGTCAATGTGCCTGTGCATGCATACGGTGTGGGTGTGGTTACGCACTTGTCTTCATCGGCGTCTTGGCAGCGTATCGCACGTCGCTCTGTTGGGCCTGCTCACACGCAACGTACGTCGGGCGCTCACGTGTGCACAGATGCTATGCTGCATCGCCCATGCAGCCTCCCCATGCCCCGATCTTTTGTGCTCCCATGAGAGCTGGTCCTACCATTACGTCTTCCGACAGGCGCCCACGTGCCTGGTCGCTGATGTCGTGCCGTGTCTCCCGAGCATCTGCCCGTCGACCTACTCGTGATTACGCGTTAGGTGCGCCCCGTACTATGCACAATGGGCACCTTGCGGTCTTTGCTAGCGTCGCCTGTTTGTCCGCAGCGGGAACCCATGCGTTTGTGTTGCTACCGGTGTTCCACCCGTCAAGCCGTGCGATGGGACTCCATAGTCTTGTCTCGTTCTTATGTTCTTCGTATTCGTTCTTCGTTTTTATAGATATAATTTACAAAAAATAACTTCTAATCTAACCACGGATTTTCTCCTAGTGAAAAACAATTTAACAAAAAAACAAAATAATTGAGCCATTGATGAATGACGGATACACAATTAATTATAACGCATGTAATTATCAAACGTGAATTAATCCAGCGAGGCGAATCACGATCCGAGCTCTGCTACCAATTGAAGGGAAATCTTAGTTTACCCATGCTCCTGAGGATCTATCTTGGATTTTTAATTCACCATACTTTGATTATATTCCTAGCATGCTCCTATATAACTAATTGCAACACATATGTGTTTTCTCGTGTTTACCTGTGAATATCTTTGATAGTTGATCAATTACAGACTCCACTTTTGATCTTCTGGACTATTTCTCGGATGCATATTCTCCAATACTGAGTGAGAGCGATCTATGGTGAATACTGTAAAATTTCACCTCCTAAGTTAGATCTTGTGATTTTCAAAAATCTCACTATGGCATAGGATAATCTGATTTTCTCCTACCTTATATTTATAATGGTTTCTCTAAAATCCTATTTAGATAGAACTCTTGCATATCTAATAAATATAATACTTATCTCCAATCCCTTAAGATAATTCTTATCTAGAATAATTATCTCTTGATATCTAATAATATCAGATAATATCTATCTAGATATAGGAGATGTATTGAAATAATACATAAATTAGAACAGAGTCCGAGTGAAACTCTAACAAGAGGGGGACGGAATTCAGGCAGCTTCAGGCCTTGATGGGCCAACCTAGGGATCAATTACAAGGAATAAAGATAGGCTTAAAATGAATTAATTATCTTATGTTCAGTCCAGAACATAAATTAATTCATAAACCTTTATTCATTCCACTAGAGAATAAATGTTGACTTACCCATTTGTTACCAAAGTTGAGTCGGGCTTCTACTTAGACTTGTGAATCCTCGTATTTAAGATATTACACGTCCATTACTTATTTATAACACTCTGACTTCATAAAATAACTAATCTCTTTAATTTCTTAAGTAGTACCACTCAACCTTATTGTTGTACTTGAGCTAACTCAACCTGCAGAGTTTAGTATAATAAACCTTTTGAGCTCCTTAAAGGGACGTCATCATCCTAAACGGGTACGTTGTCTCGATGTAGGTAACTAGCATGACATACAAGTAGTGCCACCACCCAAGACGTTGAGGATCTTAGGTTATCTCATGTAACCCTCACCCATAACAAGTCAAAGTGATGGTCAGTAACTCATACTCACCTAAAACCATATCGAGGTTTAGATCTATCTAAAGTCACCAAGATCTAGGTATTTCACGACGGTTAGATAGAACTCATCTCACTGCGATCCATCAATACGTCTGAGGCGTGCACTGCATAGACAAACAACCTAGTCAAACTACTTCTTATCTATCTGCGACTATCTGACCACTCGTCTTCAAGTTGTCTCATTTGTGATCATTTTATATCTCAACTAACAACCAATCATATAGACACGTGATCTTCTACACCTTTGTATGATCTAACTTTTGTATGAGATAATGGGACAACATATGCAATTAAGTAAACAATTCAGATAGGAGATTGTAATACTAGTAATAGGAAATATTGTATATAAGTTCAACCATTCTGCTTTCAATATAAAAATCCAAGAGAGAGAAAACGTAAGGGATGGGTAGGGAGGTGTAGAGTGAGGAATGGGAGTTGAATAGGGCTTGAGTTTTAGATAGAGGAAAAGAAGAGGAAAGTGTGAAGGGTCATGGAAGGAGCTTCAACTTTGAGCAAAGAGCCTCTCTTATACGTGGAATTAAGCAATGAAATTGTGAATTGGTGGACAAAATGATTGTGTTTGGGATAAAATGTGGTGCTACAACGATGCCATTTGCAACAGAGGTCCAATGTTTTACACTATTTTTTGAATTTGAGTTAAGCTTCGACCTAATTTTTTCCTCCAAAAATTGAAGCAGAAAATGAAAAATCAAGTCAAGGTCTCAATTACCCTACTCCAAGTGAAATGAACACACCCATCTAAAGCTACGCAACTAGCAGCTTTCATAAACGAAAATACATGAATTGAAACCCTAACAATTAAAATTTATTATAGCATTATATTCAAAAATGAAAAACCACATAAACGAGAAGAAATGCCTGAAAAGAGTACACAAAACGAAATCTGACCGGTAGACGGGGCACGTGGCTCGGAGCTGATGGTGATTTGACTTTTAGAATTTGAACGCAATCTTCCCCACTCAAGGTGAAGCCGTTAATGTAATACCCCGACCGTCCAAACTTGGATTAGAATGAACCTAATTTTGAAATTAGGACTTTGCATCAGTAATAATAATAAAAGATTATAGAAATTATACATATGTACAAGAATTATGTAAGATGACAAGATTTTGGGATTGATCCCAAATGGATTTAAACTTTTACAATATATATACATATACATATACATATACATATATAGCATAGGAAAAGTAAAAAAAATAAAAAGAAAGAAAAAGTAAAATATATATATTTAGTTAATGAGTGGTACCGAAAAGTGAGTTAATCGATGTTATAAATATAATATTATATTACACCTACTATGTGTGCAAAAGGTGAGATAGTGTGTGTGTGTATATATATATATATATATATATATATATATATATATATATATATATATATATATATATATATATATATATATATATATATATATATATACGATGTATGCATGCATGTTTAGAGCATGTGTGCGTGTATTTTTTTTAAAAAGGTAAGGTAAAAGCAATGCAAAAGTAATAGGATCAACTTTTTCCAATTTTTACTTTCATCCTTCCTTTTTCGTGTGTTTATAAAGAAGAAAAAAAAATACAACTTTCTTCCTTCAATCCTTCTTTCTCAATTTCTCAACTCGTTTTCGATCTTTCGTTAAATCCAAACCGATACTAAGGTTAGTCTCATCATTACCTACATTCCTATGGTTTAAAATTTGGTGCATGTTTTGTATTTATGTATTTATTTTGAAATATATTAAAAATAGGGAAATGATGCCAAATGCTAGAAGTCGAGAACTAGAAATCTGTTAACTAAATCCCTTAAGATATCTATTGACTAAATGCCTTAAGATATCATTGACTAAATCCAGGCTAAACTAGATTAATTCGTTGGGTTAACTTACGCAGAGTTTGATCTAGAAATTATAGGCGAGGAATGGTTGTGACAATGGCATAGTGACCATTTGTCTCTTCTCGAGTCCCCATTTGTTTTACACGCACAAGAGAGTCTTCTTGAGTCTTATCTGTTGAGCATGCTTTGGAAATCAATTCATCGCCTTGGTATCTTGATATTGTTAATTACTTGGTTTGTGGCTCCTTGAGACTGATTTGACTTCGAAAGGAAGAGATTTCTTAGTGTATCTGAGGAATTATTTTGGGATAATCCATATCTTTTCAAGCTTGGGAAGGGCGAGGTGGTTAGAAGATGCATTCCTAATGAGGAGCAAGGTCGAGTTTTAAGGTTGTGTCATGAGGCCCACTGCGGAGGACATTTTGTTGGGTGCAGAGCGACTTTTAAAGTGTTGCAGTGGTCTCTTTGGCCAACTCTTTTCAAGGATGCCCATGTCTTCTACCTCTGATGTGACAGATGCCAACGAGTGGGCAATGTGGGGAGAAGAAATGAGATGCCACTGAACAATATTCTTGTCATTGATTTTATGGGACCTTTCCCAAAATCTAACGGATTTGAATACATTTTGCTTGCTGTTGATTATGTGTCTAAGTGGGTTTAAGCAATTCCCACGCGGACTAGTGATGCTAATGTTGTCTTGAAGTTTGTGCGGAGAACATTCTTTGCGGTTTGGTTTCCCAAGGCGATAATAAGTGATGGGGCGTATTTACGTAATAAGTTGTTCAAGAAGCTCATGGAGAAGAATGGCATCACCCACAAGGTGGCCACGCCATATCATCCACAGACTTCAGGACAAACTGAGACAAGCAACAAGCAAATCAAATGTGTGCTCGAGAAGACGGTCCAACCATCCAGGAAGGACTGGTCAAAGAAGTTGAATGCTGCACTTTGGGCATACCGTACTGCGTTGAAGAGCATTTTGGGAATAAGTCCATATAGGCTTTTGTATGGAAAGGCGTGTCATTTATCCGTTGAGATTGAACACAAAGCTTATTGGGCAATAAAGGCCATGATCTCGACATCACAGAAGCAGGTAAGGGTAGAGCTTTCCAGATGACCGAACTCGAAGAATTACGGGGCAAAGCATATGAGAATGCCCATATTTACAAGGATAAAGTTAAGCGGATTCATGATCGGCGAATAGTTCGTAAGGATTTAAGGCCGGGAGTGAAGGTGTTACTATTCGATCTCGTTTGAAACTCTTCCCGAGCTCGACTCCGGTGGAGTGGTCCCTATATTGTTGAGGAGGTATTTCCCCATGGGCGGTTTTATCTCGCGATCCTAACACCAGCAGATCATTTACGATTATGCGGACAGCGGTGATACCATATTTTAATCGAGAGGAGTTGGAAGATGTGGAGAACGTCTTTCTCATCGATCCTCAATATCTCTGATCTCACTATGTCGTGCTCACGACGTTAAATTTGAGTACTACGTGGAAGTTTATCCACGAATTTATCTTGTCTTTTCTTTTATTTTTCTTTTTATTTGTTTCTTTTTGTCTTTTGATGTATCTCTTTTTCAATATTTTTGGTTCATATGTCGAAATGAAGCTATCCGACGTTGAGATTGGCGTTAAAAAAAAGGGATACAGAAGCCATTCAAAACTAGCGCTCGAAGATGATCGGCGCTCAGCGTATCTGAAGCCATTCTGGCTGGCGCTCAAGGTGAACCGGCGCTCAAGAATTGGACAGAAGCTTTCTACAACCGGCGCTCAAGGTGAACCGGCATTCAAAAATTGGACAGAAGCTATCCACAACCGGCGCTCAACCTGAACCGGCGCTTAAGAGTTGGACAGAATGTTCCTCCAATCCGGTGCCCAAAGTAAACCTGCGCTCAACCCCGCCTAAAGCGGCGCTTAATCCTGAGCCGGCGCTCGCATATATTTATAAAAAAAAATAAAGAGAGAGAAGAAGAGAAAATAATCTGCGCTCACCAACGAACCGGCGCTAACTCCTTGAACCGGCCCTATATTAGGGCATCATGCCCTATTGCAATTCATTCCAAAAGTTTCAGCGCGCCGCACCTCCTCCAGCCTAGCCCACCGGCACTTGCCCTGCACACGCTCATTCGCGCTCCATCCTTCGGCGTTCCCCCACCCGCTCGCTCAGCACGAGCGCCCGTTCCGTCCGTTCGCCAGCGCTCTCCACGGCCGGCGTGTCGTCCATAGCGTGCGCTCCCCGACCGGCCCTCTCGTCCAACGCCGCCTAAGCCCACAGTGCCCGTTCGCCCATCGAGCGCCCTACCGGTGCTAACCTACAGCGCCCGTTCCCCTTGCCTAGCGCACCGTTCGCTTCGCCCGGCGAGTGCTGGTTCGCCAAGACGCACCGTCTCGACAACCGGCGCGCCCCACGCGCTCGTAACACAGCCGCTCTCCTCAACCGGTGCGGTGCCCCGAGCACCCGATCATCGTCCTTTCACCCCTGCGCTACTTCAGCCGGCGCTCGCACTTGCCTTTCTTTCATTCGGCCTTGCATCCTCTCACATAACACAACACTCACCCAAGCGCGCAATGTTTAGTATGAATTTGTGCTGATTCTTGGTACTATTTTACATGTCATTTTCAATAGTTTGTCCTATTTATGTCATTGGTTTGATTCGTATTTATTGATTCGGACTTATTTGGTTAGATTTGATATTTTGTAGAAAAACAGCATTAAAAGGATGAAATAGATCGCGATGATCAAATTATTGAAAAGCATCTCAACGAGGAATCTGTAGGCGCAAGCGGATCGCAAATCGGTCAAGCGAGGAGAATAGGCGAATCATCAAAGTCACGCACGGCACCCGTCATACGCATCACCTCGGCCGTAGCGCGCTCCGCCCGGCCACGCTTTGCGCGCGTCGCCCAGCGTCTCCTTGCCCTCGCCGCGCCCTCGCCCGGCCGGCGCCCGCGCGCCGCGACGTGACCTCCGTCTAGCGCTCGCATTCCCGCCGCGCCTCGCCCGTCCCGCGCCCGCGCCCAGCACCCTCGCCCGGCCACCCGGCGCGTCTCCATCTGGCGCCCATGGCACTCCGCTCCACACACCTCCGTCCGGTGCTAGGTATCCAGCGCCCGCTCGCTGTGTCGTCCTCGTCCGTGCACAACAAGCGCTCATGCGCCGCGCCACTGCACTCGCTCGGCGCCCGTCGTTCGGCCGGACTCCGGCACCGGCCAGTGCCGTTGCCCTTTCACGCATGCCTAGCATCCCTCGCCCGCATCACCCAGCGTCCGCTGTCCCTCAAACCGGCGCTGCACTTTCATCCAGTGAGCTCCTGCGTCCAGCGCTTCGTTGCATCCGGTGCTGGAGCGTTGGGTCTGTTTTCTCCCGAAACTCCTCGCGTTCGGCGGTGCCAATCGTCCGGCGCTGGGTGAGCCTTATTTTGAAGAGTTCGCGTCCGGTGCTGGGCGCAGTATTTCAGGTGCTATAAATACTTATTTTTACGCTGAAACCTGGCCGCTATTTTTATTATTTTCGTCAGTTGTTCTCAGAGGCATTCTTTTCCCTTTTCTTTTTCTTTCCCTTTCCTTGTTAATTCTTGCACCTTGGATTAACAATTGGGATTGCACGATTCCGGATTTTGGAAGACGAATTTGTCTATGAATGGTTGTATGTTTTTCGTATTTTGATTATGTCTATTTAATTGTGATGGGGATGATTTCTGCTATGATATGAACTATCGATTTGTTGAGTAATGCATGTTAGGTTGTTCGTATCTTGAATCGTGATTGTTGGATTGATGATTTGTAATTTTTTCATCCGTATAAATTGTTTATTTTATGATCTTCATGCATGGTGTTCGAAAGAATTGTGTAGGTTGATTGTATGCTTATGTTTGATTATGAAGATATGCGAGAGCAGATTTAAATTAAATATAAGTTTGACAATGAAAGTGATCAAGAGATTGGTTTTTTGTTGAATAAATGATATATGTGGATTGGATTTTTGCTATCGTGTGCCTTGTAATATAATATCCTTCGTAGTTGATGGTTGGTCGATTGAGAGATCCCCTGTCATTAAGTTCGAGTCTAACGTTGACGTAATCGAGAGATTAGTTAGTGTTGACCGTTTGGTGACAGGCGTGGGTGTTTATGCATTGTGTACGGTCCTTAATTCATTAATAGCGAGGATAGATTCGAACCTAGAACACCGTCTCTATTAGTGTATCATCGATCCTATTGTTGTCCAAGTGCATCCGTTTTACCCTTTATTTTATTTCTTGCTTCGTCCTTTCCGTGATAGCCCCTTTATTTTAGGGCGTTAGTATTTCTTTTACCTTACGTGTTTGACATAAAACCGTAGCCACATTAAGTCTTCCTCGAGAGATTCGACTTGGGTCGACCTTACCTCTATAAGGACCTCGTACTATTATGGCGATCGAAAATAACAATTTGGTGGAATTAATTTTGGCGCTGCTTTGCGGGGAAAGCTTTAGGCTTTTGGATTTGTGTCGTTTTGTTTTCCGTGTTTCATTTGTTTTCTTTTCTTGCACATGCTTCTTCTTTTATTTCTTTCTTTTCTTTTCTTTGTTTCTATTTTCTCCAACATGTCCGTGTGATCTTGTTTTTGTAGTTGTTGTCTTTTAATGCGGGTTACGGCGATCGAATATGGTCGAGGCAGGCTGGAGGAGGAAGCTCGTCGTATTGGGCAAATTCTTCCTACAAAAGGAGCCCATTCGACTATTTTGAGGATACCCATCGTTTGTGAGCATCAGCCTATGATCCCTCTTGGAGGCATCCTCGAGTTCTTCATATAATCGGGACCTCTTCTTCCAACAACGGCCGATGGGCGACATTGGAGGAGTCATTGCGGCGTTCATTCGAGGCGAGTCGGTCGGTGAAGCCAACATTGGAGGAGTCGTTGCGGCGTTCATTCAGCGAGTCGGCCGGTGAAGCCGACATTGGAAGACACATTGGCGTCTTTCATACGAGGCAGTCGACAAAGGTTCGAGATTTTGGAAACATCTATCGGCGTTTAGAGACTCAAGTCGATCGGTTGGCGGGATAGTGGAAGGTGGTCCTGACCAAAGTGTGGAGGAGATGCGAGATAATTGGAGCAAACTTCTTCTATCATACTCTATGAAGATGATGAAGTTGTGGGAGAATCATGGAAGATGATGAAATTAAAAGTCGATGTTTCATCAAACCGCGACTAACCATGAACAACTGATATCTTCTCGAACCGGTTAGAGGAGGAAGAGAGGACATCGTTGAGTAGCATTTATAATTTTCAATATCTAATTCTCCAAAGTATTGTCTTTGTTGGAGTCGAAGTTATCTATTTTTCTTTGAAGAATAGGATGTTTGATTTGAACTTAATTAATTCGTTAATTACTACCTTAGCGTCCTTTGTGCTTACAATGTTACTCTTGATGCTCGGTTGAGATGGTATTCCTGCGGTGAAGGACTATGGATAGTCCGGTTTTCATTGGGGAGCTCGTACCATTGAAGCGGCGCTACGTGGGGCGACCACGAGTTTTCTTATTTTTGTTTTGTTCTTGTTTTTGTTGGTTTTGCTTGTGTTTTGGTTTCGTCTTTGTTTTGGTTTTACGTAGTGCGAGGTTTACGTGTTTATTATTCTTTAGTTTTGGGACATTGTAATCCGTGTGGTGAAGCGGTGATGCTCGACTCTACAGCGCACACTCGTCTATTATCAGGGAAGTATCATCCCCGATGGTCATTTTGTGTTATTAATGTTTGGAGCACTGGGGACCGTGCTCGAATTAAGTGTGGGGGATGTTTACCCAGTTTTGTGTGCGTATCTTATCTATTTGTATGTTTGGTGATGTGCATACGTGCTTATTTTGATTTCTTGGAATCAAGTATTGTATATCTTGAGTAAGTTAGGATTTTGATTTATGCAACTAAACTACGTGGTATTGGTGTTGATTTTAAATTTCCGACACTTTTGGTGATATATGATTTGAGTATAATGTGAATTGTGAGATTGTGATTGATAGAAAATGAATAGAGGAAAATTGATGTGATTTGTCCGGCTAATGTTAGGGGTAGGGTTAACATTGTGGTTACCTATATACTTGTTTCATTATATATATATATAAAAAAATATTTGAAAAGAGTAGAAAATGAGGAGAATGAAAACTCCGGTTATTTGTTGAGATTGTTGAAATGGAGGATGTGATTACATCCTCTTTCTCGTAAATTGAGAAATGGACATGGGAAGCCACGATAGGAAACTCGAGTTCATCGAGTTCACCTTTCAAACATTGTTCCAAAAATCATTAAAACATTCTTTGTGCTTTAAAAGAAACTTGTTGCTAAAGGTGACCACATTAGTTAATTCACCCTAACGGGCGTTGGAGTGCGGCGAGAGGTTACCCTTTTATTTATTGGAAATCAATTGCCGTCTTAGATTTACTTCACATTATTTTTGAATACGTAAACACCAAGTGTGGGGGAAAAGCAATAAGGTTTGATTGATTAGACTAAGAGTGAAGTTGCATGAGTTATCTTCCCTATTCTTACTAGTATAGACTTTGCTTGAGGACAAGCAAATGGATAAGTGTAGGGGAGTTGTTTAGTATGAATTTGTGCTGATTCTTGGTACTATTTTACATGTCATTTTCAATAGTTTGTCCTATATATGTCGTTGGTTTGATTACGTATTTATCGATTCGGACTCATTTGGTTTGATTTTATATTTTGTAGAAAAACGGCATTAAATAGGATGAAATAGATCTGCCAATGATCAAATTATTGAAGAGCATCTCAACGAGGAATCTATAGGCGCAAGCGGATCGCAAATCGGAGTTCAAATGAGGAGAGCAGTGCGAATCATCAAAGTCGCGCCACGGCACCCGTCGCACGCATCACCTCGGCCGCCCAGCGCCGCTCGCGCCCAGCACGTGCGCGCCGCCGCCCGCCGTCGCCTTGCCCGGCGCCTGGCGCCCTCGCCAGCCAGCACCCGCGCACCTCGCGCGACCTCCGTCCGGCGCTTCGCATTCCGCGCGCCTCGCCCGTCCAGCGCCCGCGCCTAGCGCCCGCCTCGCCTCGGCCGCCCGGTAGCGTCTCCACGTAGTGCCCGTGCTTTACGCTCCACACCTCCGTCCGGCTGGGTATCACGCCCGCTCACCGTGTCGTCCTCGTCCGTGCAGTCCAGCTCTGTATGCGCCCGCGCCAGCTACCTTCGCTCGGCGCCCACGGACGTCCGTGGCGCACTCAGCGCCCAGCCCAGTGTCGTTGCCCTTTCACGCATGCCTCGCCCCTCGCCCACATCACCCGGCGCCCGTTGGCCTCAAACCGGCGCTGCACTTTAAATCGATGAGCTCTGCGTCGGCGCCGTTGCGTCCGGTATTTGGGAAGCCAGCTGGTCTTTTCTCCGAAAATCCTCGCGTCCGGCGGTGCCAATCGTCCGGTTGGTGCTGCTATTTTGAAGAGTTCGCATCCCGTCCGGGCGCGGTATTTGGCGCTATAAATCTTGATTTTCTGTTGAAACCAGCATTATTTTATTATTTTAAATCGGTTGTTCTCGAGGCATTCTTTTCCTTTTCTTTTCTTTCCTTTCCTTGTTAATTCTTGCACCTTGGATTAACAATTGGGATTACTGCGATTACGGATTTTGGAAGGCAATTTGTATATGAATGGTTGTAAGTTTTTGCATTTTGATTATGTCATGTAATTGTGATGGGGATGATTTCTGCTATGAGAAGAATTATCGATTTGTTGAGTAATGCATGTTAGGTTGTTCGTATCTTGAATCGTGATTGTTGGATTGATGATTTGTAATTTTTTCATCCGTATAAATTGTTTGTTTATGATCTTCATGCATGGTGTTGAAAGAATAGTGTAGGTTGATTGTATGCTTATGTTTTATTATGAAGATATGCGAGAGAAGATTTATATTAAATATAAGTTTGACAATGAAAGTGATCGAGAGATTGGTTTTTTGTTGAATAAATGATATATGTGGATTGGATTTTTGCTATCGTGTGCCTTGTAATAAAATATCCTTCGTAGTTGATGGTTGGTTGATTGAGAGATCCCCTGTCATTAAGTTCGAGTCTAACGTTGACGTAATCGAGAGATTAGTTAGTGTTGACCGTTTGGTGAGAGGCTTGGGTGTTTTATGCATTGTGTAGCGGTCCTTAATTCATTAATAGCGAGGATAGATTCGAACCCTAGAACACCGTCTCCTATTCCGTGTGTCATCGATCCTATTGTTGTCCAAGTGCATCCGTTTACCTTTATTTTATTTCTTGTTTCGTCCTTTCGTGATAGCCCCTTTATTTTAGGACGTTAGTATTTCTTTTACATACATGTTTGACCTAAAACCGTAGCCTGTTAAGTCTTCCTCGAGAGATTCGACTTGGGTCGACCTTACAGCTCTATAAGGACCTCGTTACTATTTGCGGTTGAAAAGAACAATTTGGTCGGAATAAATTTTGGCGCCGTTGTTGGGGAAGGCTTTAGGCTTTTAGTTGTGTCGTTTTGTTTTCCGTGTTTCATTTTGTTTTCTGTTTCTTCCCGTGCTTCTTCTTTTATTTCTTTCTTTTCTTTTCTTTGTTTCTATTTTCTCCAACAGTCAGTGTGATCTTGTTTTTGTAAATGGTGTCTGTTAATCTGGGGTTACGGCGATCTGAATATGGTCGAGCAGGCTAGAGGAGAAAGCTCGTCGTATTGGGCAAATTCTTCCTACAAAGAAGGAGCCCAATTCGACTATTTTGTGGGATACCCGTCAGGCTCTGAGCATCAAGCCTATGATCCCTACTGGAGGCATCGCCGAGTTCTTCATATAATCGGGACCTCTTCCAACAACGGCCGATGAAGCCGACATTGGAGGAGTCATTGCATGCGTTCATTCAGGTGAGTCAGCCGGTGAAGCCAACATTGGAGGAGTCATTGCAGGCGTTCATTCAAGCGAGTCAGCCGGTGAAACCGACATTGGAAGACACATTGACGTCTTTCGTACAAACGAGTCAACAAAGGTTCGAGATTTTGGAAACATCTATCGAGCATTTAGAGACTCAAGTCAGTCGGTTAGCCGGGATAGTGGAAGAATTGGTCCACAACCAAAGTGTAGAGGAGATGTCGAGACAATTGGAGCAAACTTCTTCTATCATACTCTATGAAGATGATGAAGTTGTGGGGAGAATCTTGGAAGATGATGAAATTGAAGAGTCAATGTATCATCAAACCGCGACTAACCATGAACAACATGATTTCTTCCCGAACCAGTTAGAGGAGGAAGAGGACATCGTTGAGGTAGCATTTATAATTTTTCAATATCTAATTCTCCAAAGTATTGTCTTTGTTGGAGTCGAAGTTATCTATTTTGCTTTGAAGAATAGGATGTTTGATTTGAACTTAATTAATTAGTTAATTGCTACCTTAACTATCCTTTGTGCTTACAATGTTACTCCGATGCTCGGTTGAGATGGTATTCCTGCGGTGAAGGACTATGGATAGTCGGTTTTCATTGGGGGCTCGTACCATTGAAGCGGCGCTACGTGGGAGGCTACCACGAGTTTTCTTATTTTCTGTTTTGTTCTTGTTTTACTGTTGGTTTAGCTTGTGTTTTGTTTCGTCTTTGTTTTGGTTTTACGTAGTGCAGGTTTGGTGTTTATTATTCTTGAGTTTTGGGACATTGTAATCCGTGTGGTGAGCGGTGATGCTCGACTCTACAGCACACTCGTCTATTATCGAAAGTATCATCCTCTATGGTCATTTTACATTATTAATGTTTGGAGCCTTGGGGACGATGCTTTCGAATTAAAATGTGGGGATGTTTACTAAGTTTTGTGTGTATCTTATCTATTTGTATGTTTGGTGATGTGCATACATGCTTATTTTGATTTCTTGGAATCAAGTTTTGTATATCTTGAGTAAATTAGGATTTTGATTTGTCTGACTAAACTACGTGGTATTCAAAATGATTTTAAATTTCCGACACTTTTGGTGATATATGATTTGAGTATAATGTAAATTGATGAGATTGTGATTGATAGAAAATGAATAGAGGAAAATTGATGTGATTTGTCCGGCTAATGTTAGGGGTAGTGTTAACATTGTGGTTACCTGTATACTTGTTTCATTATATATATAAAAAAAAATATTTGAAAAAGAGTAGAAAATGAGGAGAATGAAAACTCAGTTATTTGTTGAGATTGTTGAAATGGAGGATGTGATTACATCCTCTTTCTCGTAAATTGAGAAATGGACATGGGAAACCACGATAGGAAACTCGAGTTCATCGAGTTCACCTTCGAACATTGTTCCAAAATCGGTTAAAACATTCTTTGTGCTTTAAAAGAAACTTGTTGCTAAAGGTGACCACATTAGTTAATTCACCTAACGTAGAGTTGGAGTGCGGCGAGTTACCCTTTTATTTATTGGAAATCAATTGCGTCTAGATTTACTTCACATTATTTTGAATCGTAAACACCAAGTGTGGGGGAAAAGCAATAAGGTTTGATTGATTAGACTAAGAGTGAAGTTGCATGAGTTATCTTCCCTATTCTTACTAGTATAGACTTTGCTTGAGGACAAGCAAATGGATAAGTGTGGGGGAGTTGTTTAGTATGAATTTGTGCTGATTCTTGGTACTATTTTACATGTCATTTTCAATAGTTTGTCCTATATAAGTCGTTGGTTTGATTCGTATTTATCGATTCGGACTTATTTGGTTTGATTTGATATTTTGTAGAAAAAGGTATTAAATAGGATGAAATAGATTTGCCAATGATCAAATTATTGAAGAGAATCTCAGCGAGAATACATGGCATAAGCGGATCATAAATCGGAGTTCAAACAAGGAGAGCGAGGCGAATCATCAAAGTCACGCCACGGCACCCGTCGCACGCATCATCTCGATGCGCCCAGCGCGCCTTGCGCCGTCGCCAGCGTCGCCTTGCCTTGGCGCCCCAGCACCCTCGCCCGGCCCGGCGCCCGCGCCTCGCGCGCGACCTCCGTCCGGCGCTCGCATTCCCACGCTTGCCTCGCCCGTCGCGGCACCAGCGCGCGCGCGCCCTCGCCCGACCGCCCGGCGCCCGTCTCCCGCGCAGCGCCCGCGGCACTCACGCTCCACACACCTCCGTCCGGCGTTGGGTATCCAACGCCCGCTCACCGTGTCGTCCTCGTCACGCCTGACCAACTCTGTTTTGTGCGCCCGCGCCATTGCCGCTTCGCTCGGCGCCCCGTAGGTCGGTATTTGGACTCGATCTTGACCAGTGCCGTTGCCCTTTCACGCATGCCTCGCACCCCTCGCCCACATCACCCAGCGCCCGCTGTCCCTCAAACCGGCGCTGCACTTTCATCCAGTGAGCTCCTGCGTCCGGCGCTTCGTTGCGTCCGTGGCTATTGGGCCATAGTCTATTTCTCCCGAAACTCCTCCGTCCGTGGTGCAATCGTCCGGGCTGGGTGAACCTTGTTTGAAGAGTTCACGTCCGTGTTGGTGCGGTATTTGGCGCTATAAATCTTGATTTTCTGTTGAAACACGGCGCTATTTTTATTATTTTCGTCAGTTGTTCTCAGAGGCATTCTTTTCCCTTTTCTTTTTCTTTCCATTTCCTTGTTAATTCTTGCACCTTGGATTAACAATTGGGATTGCACGATTTCGGATTTTGGAAGACGAATTTGTCTATCAATGGTTGTAAGTTTTTCGCATTTTGATTATGTCTATGTAATTGTGATGCGGATGATTTCTCATATGAGATGAATTATCGATTTGTTGAGTAATACCTGTTAGGTTGTTCGTATCTTGAATCGTGATTGTTGGATTGATGATTTGTAATTTTTTCATCCGTATAAATTGTTTATTTTATGATCTTCATGCATGGTGTTCGAAAGAATAGTGTAGGTTGATTGTATGCTTATGTTAGATTATGAAGATATCACGAGGAAGCGATTTATATTAAATATAAGTTTGACAATGAAAGTGATCGAGAGATTGGTTTTTTGTTGAATAAATGATATATGTGGATTGGATTTTTGCTATCGTGTGCCTTGTAATAAAATATCCTTCGTAGTTGATGGTTGGTTTATTGAGAGATCCCCTGTCATTAAGTTCGAGTCTAACGTTGGCGTAATCGAGAGATTAGTTAGTGTTGACCATTTGGTGTGGCGTGGGTGTTTTATGCATTGTGTGCGGTCCTTAATTCATTAATAGCGAGATAGATTCGAACCCTAGAAAACCGTCTCTATTCGTGTATCTGTCGATCCCTATTGTTGTCCAAGTGCGTCCGTTTTACACCTTTATTTTATTTCTTGCTTTCGTCCTTTCCGTGTGACCCCCTTTATTTTAGGGCGTTAGTATTTCTTTTACATACATGTTTGACATAAAACCGTAGCCTGTTAAGTCTTCCTCGAGAGATTCGACTTGGGTCGACCTTACCGCTCTATAATGACCTCGTACTATTACGAGACGAGAAAAGTACAATTTGGTGGAACACGCCTTGGCTCACCCGCTCGATGATGCTTGCATAGCACGAAACCTTTCAAGCTAATCTCACAGCATCTCTTTATCATGGTTGAACAAAATCCTCTCCTCTTTAGCGAAAAGAGCAAGCGACCACAGATGCTTGGGATCCGATGAACCGCCCGAAGATTTCTGGAGAACTACAATGCTCTATTCTCTATTGTTTCGCCCCAAGAAGGTATTTTCTTCTCCGTTATTCGTTCTAAGGAGATCGATCACCCGAGTTCTTATGATTGGAATATTTTGGCTTCGTTGGGTGTTGATGCAAGCTGTGAAGCGATATTTGAAATTGTAGAGGTGCCTTGATTTGGCAATAAGGGAACCGAATATGGTATTAAGAATGTTCTTAGGGTATTTTGTGTGGCTCGAGATCCACCCAATTTTAAATCGACTTCTTGTCGGTTGGGAGGGTAGATGTGCTATTACACCAAAGGTTATACATGATGTATTTGGTTTTCATGTTGGTGGGTTTTCGATGTACAAAGTTTTCCTCTCATTGAAACATGGAGAATTTTATCGGTTTTGATAATTGGTCATCGTGAGCACTTCTAGTGCCGTTATTAAGACCAGCACGGTTATCGCCCATAAATTCCTTGCATACAACCTCACGGGGAAAGAGCGAGGCAAATAAAGTGAGTGCTTAGGAAGTTTTCTTCTTGTGGTATGCTATGAATAACAAGAAGATTCGTGCAGCACCGTTCTTGTGGCGGCGATTTGATTACATGAGGTGACACCGCAAAGCGCATCTATCTTTGAGCGGTATCCGCGATTACGGCCACGTTCTTCGAGGATTAGCGAAGAAGATTTTCAAGATCGAGCTCTTGTGTGGTTGAAAATTTTCCCATCACGTTCGGTGACTTTCGGGTGATTGCATCTGATCCGGCTACATTACTTCCTCATGAAGCACGGCGTAGTGTCCAAAAGTATTTTATGATTAAGCGAGAACCGTCCGTCCGGGTCTAATGCCGGTATAGCTACCCCAATGGATGAAGATATCTCAGGATGAGGCCGCCGAAGAAAGAGAGGCGGGAGCACATGACACGTCCATCACAGCTTACCCCTACTCCCGTATTACGGTGATGCTTTCGGTGGTCTTAGGGCTCATTTGATTCCGGCTTTGGCGGTTTCGACGAGCCACTTCACACGATTTGGGGACTTTAGCTCCTCACGGAATCGAGAACTTTGAGGAGTATAGGCGGCGGATGGGTCGACAATTCACGATTTCAATCAATCAGCGACCGAGGTTTTGGAGAGTTCGTGATGAGGTATATCGGCGTCTTGACACCCAATCTCGCCGGTTTAACGACTTGATCAATCTTCACAGCGGACGTTTGGGGATTTTCGTCAAGATGTTTACCGATGATTAGACACACAAGAAGCGACATCTGGTGACCTTCAAGCCCAATGGGGCCTTTGGTCCTATACCGCGTCGCCTATCCACCGCCCACACCGCCGGACCAGCGGTGATGCTTCCTTTGTTGAAGAGTATATATATATTTCTTTATTTTATTTTCTCGTCCATATTTCGGTGGTTATTTCCTTTCCTATTGTGGTGTGTTTTTCCTTTGCTTTTATGGTCTCTGCTGCAGGCCTATTCTTGGGACTCGATTTCTGAACGACCCTCTTTCTGCCATCTATTATCAGGGTAGTCTCATCCTCTATTGGCCTTATTTTGTTGTTACTATTAAGAGCTCTGGGGACAGCGCTCGAATTTATGTGTGGGGGGAGAGTTGTTGATTATATGTCGTGCTCTGTTTATGTGCATGATTGGCAATTTGGATCTATGTTTATTTTGACCTCTTGAACTCAAGTTTTTGTCTATGCGAATAAGTTAGGATTGTGATTTGTGCACCTGAACTCTGTAGTATTGGTCAAACCTTGATGTATTCTCGTTTATCTTGATGTTATGTTATTGAAGTGCAATGTGAATTGACGAGATTGTGTGAATTAATCTTAAATCGGGGGTTATTGATGTGATTTATCTGACTAATGCTAGGGGTAATGTTAACAGTGTGGTTACCTATATACTTGTTTCATCAAAAAAGTATGAAAATGAAGAGAATGAAAACTCCAGTTTATTGTTGAGATTGTTGAAATGGGGGATGGGATGGGCATGGGAAACCACGATAGGAGACTCGAGTTCATCGAGAATTCACCTTCGAACATTGTTCAAAATCATTAATACTTTCTATGTTATCGAAAAACTTTTGCTAAAGGTAACCATTTAGTTAATTCACCTAAGCGGAGAGTTGGAGTGCGAGCAAAAATAATCTACTTGTTTATTTGATATTTTAACAATCTTATATTTGTTTCACATTAACTTTGATTATGTATTCATCATGTTTGGGGGAATTGCAAAAAGAGGTTTGATTGATTGGACTAAGAGTGAATGTGCATGAGTTATTTTTCTATTCGTATTAGTATAGACTTTGCTTGAGGACAAGCAAATGGATAAGTGTGGGGGAGTTGTTTAGTTTCATTTTGTGCTTATTCTTGGTATTGTTTTGCATGTTGTTTTTAGTGGTTTATCCTATTTATGCCGTTGGTTTGATTAGTATTTATCGATTCGGATTTATTTGGTTTATTTCGATGTTTTGTAGGAAAACGGTACTAAATTGGATGAAATAGACCTATTAAGAATGATCATATATTAAAGAGTATCTCGTTAGAAATCCGTGGGCACAAGCGGATCGCAATTCGGAGTTGAGCGAGAGCGGGAAGCTGAGCGAAGTCGGCGTGCGTGCGTGCGTAAGCGTACCCATCGGCGCAACCCCGCGCGCGCCGCCTCTTTCTACAATGCTCGTTGGCAACCCGCACGCACATCGACCACCCGGTGTTCGCATAACAACGTGCATTCCAAAGCACACGCATTCTCCCGCATGCTGGCGCCCGATGTTCGCGCCTCGGCCGCACCCCGGCCGGCGGCGGCCAGCCCGCTCGACACGCGCGCGAGCACCGCTCGATATCACACAGCGCACCTCACCCCGCCGCGCGTCGCACGTCGAGTCCGTGCACCAGCGCTGCCTCGTCGGTGCTCGATGCAGCGCCAGCGCCGACTCCTCGGCACCGGTCTTGGCGACACGACCTGCGTTGCCGTATCTCCCGTGCATTTGCGAGTGCCCGCTCGTTCCCGTGTCGCCCGCGTGCATTTCACCAAGCACTGCTCGAACCCGCACGCCCGCTGCCACTCGTCCACCCAGCCGACGTTGAACCCGCCGCGCGCTGCCGCGCCTCATCCGGGCTTCCATCGAGCACCCGCTCGCGCTTTTCCCTCGCGCGCTCATGCCTCATCCGTGACTTGCGCGCGTGCGCATGCTCGCCCATGAGCGGCGTTAAACCGAGTCGGTGCACTCTTGTGGCGGCGCTCGATCTAAGCCGGCGTTCACTTTGGGAGCGAAGCTCCGCTCAGCTCGCTCACATTACAACCGGCGCTCACTCTCACTTAATATATATACACATTAGGTCATAATTTTGAAAGAGTTCTGATACATTCGCCGCGGCTGCTGTTCTTCGACTTTGTGAGTTTTTTTTTTCTTGCGACGAGAGAGAGATAGATCATCAGATTAAGAGTATTGATTTCTGTTTTCATCCTTTCAATTTTTGCACTTAGTTTTACTTTGGATTTACGAATTCTTGTGTTGACTTCTCTTGGATTGAATTTATAGTTTTATTTGATTTACGATTCCTGTTAATTTTCAATCGATCAATTTACGTGTTTGCTTCTAGATTATTGTTGGATTGAATTACATAGTAGACATTTGATTATTGGTTGCTTGATTTAATCTATCTTATTCTATGCATTTGATATTGGATGTTAGTTATATGTTGAATCATTCTTCGTAGAATTTATTGTTTTATGTTTGATGATCTACTTAGTTTGTTCTTCGCTTTAGCTTCTCGCTTTCGTGATTACTTAGGTTCTCCACTAGGGATTGACAACCCCTAGTTAGATTGTTTTCTGTTATTTATATTTCCTTTCAGCATTTAAATTCCCGTATGTTCAAAAACCCTTCTTTGGTATTAGAGTGTTTAAGATTTACCGATTTATGTGTGTGACATGAACAATAAGCCCTGTTAAGTTTTCCTTGAGAGACGACTTGGGTTATCTTACCCTATTACAACATCCCATTCGATTATGAGTCAATTAATAGATCACTTTTGATTGGAACAACCGTCGAGAAGAACTTAGATCTCGATGACTTTACATTGATCTAAACCTCGATTAGGTTTTAGGTGAGTATGAATTGTTGACCATCACTTTGACTTGCTATGAGTAAGGGTTACATGAGATAACCCAATATTCTCTGCATCTTGGGTGGTGGCAGTGCTTGTATGCCATGCTAGTTACTGTGTCAGTCATCGTATCCGTTTAGGATGATGACATCCCATTAAGGAGCTCAAAGGTTTATTAAAGTTAATTATTTTAAGCGATCGAGCGTTATAAATAATTAATGGACGTGCGATATCTTAAATCGAGGATTCGTGAAGTCTAAGTCAAGACAGACTCAACTTGAAATAAAGGGATAAGTCGACATTTATTCTCTAGTGGCATGAATAAATGTTTATGAATTAATTATATTACGGGTTGAACATCGATAATTAATTCATTTGAGGCCCGTCTTTATTCCTTGCATTTGATCCTGGGTGGCCCGTCAAAGCTGTGTAGCTTTGTAGATTTAGTCCACCACTTAGGAGAGTCCCCGGGACTACGTTACGATCTCTATTATCTGAGAAAATATGATTGTTTTTATTACATATGCAGAGATCATATCTTAATAGGTTTATAGGGTTGCATTATAAATACAAGGTGAGAGAAAATAAAAAATATACTATTCCTATAGTTGATATTCTCGAAAATCTTGTAGTGTGGAAGAAGGCGAAATTTACAGTATTCTCCATAGATTGCTCTCACTCAGCATTGGAGTTTTGGCAAACGGGATACAGTCCAGAAGATCAATGCACGAGTGATCCTCTTTTTATCCAACAAATTCACAGGTAAACACGAGAAAACACCAACATGGTGCAATTAATTATATAGGTGCATGCTAGGTATATAATCAATGTATGGTGAATTAAACATCCAAGATAGATCCTCGGAAGAGGGTTAAAATCAGATTTCCCTACAGTGCTAAAAACGACCTTATGATCCGTATGACTATAGAAATAACCATATTTCGTTTCTCTAGGATATCCTACAAATAGCCTTGCATCAGATCTAGCCTCCAACTTGTCAGCCTGCTTGTTCCGCATATGTGATAGACTGTTCCATATCCTTATATGGCTTAAACTAGGGTTATGCCCAAACCATACTCAAAAGGGGTCTTGTCGACTGACTTAAACGGTACTAGATTGAGCAAATATGTCATTGTTTCTAAGGCATACCCCAGAACGAAACAGGTAAAGTAGCATAACTCATCATTGTTCTAAATATCTCTAACAGAGTCCTATTTCTTCGCTCTGACATACTGTTTTGCTGCGGTGTGCCCGGCGGTGTAGTGAGCTGGGATGTAATCCTACATTATACCAGATAGTCCATAAACTCGTTGATGAGGTATTCGTAACCTCGATCAGACCGTAGTGACTTGATATTTTTACCTAGCTTTGTCTCCATTTTCTGCCTTAAACTCTTTGAATTTCTCAAAGCATTCAGACTTACGGTGAAGTAGGTATACGTATCCGTACCTTGAGTAATCTTCAATGAAAGTGATCAAATACTCGTACCTCCACGAGCTTGTATAGAGATCGGTCCACATAGGTCAGAGTGAACTAATTCAAACATATCTTCGACTCTATATCCCTTCGCCTTGATGGGCACAGTGGGACATCTTACCCTCTATCTGAGGATTCACGGGCCGAGAGCAGATGGTGTGAATTCTCCTAACGCTCCATTCTTAGCTAGTCTTTGGATCCTATTTAGATTGATGTGACAAATCTAAGATACCAAAGATATGTATGGTTCTCTTGCGAAGAAAGCTTAATCTTCTTATGGTTTGATGTAGTAGATGCAACATAATTATAGGTATTATGCTTAGCAGAAATAATATAAAGAGAATTATATAATGTGCCACCACTGATAAACTCTTCCTTTCTCATGATAGAAATACCACTATCAAAAACAATAGAATAACCATGCATAAATTATTTAGAAACGGAAATAAGGTTCCATCGAAACTTCAACACATAAAGAATATCTCTTAAAACTAAAATTGTCCTATCAAAGCATAAAGTAACATCTCCAATTGCAACGGCCTCGACTTTCACTGTGTTGCCCATGGAGAACGTTATCTCACCATCACTCAATTGCCTTGTCCATAGGAACCCCTGCAAGGTGTAACAAACATGATCAGTCTCATCTGTATCTACTACCCATGAATGAGTAGAACAAGTCGCTAAACATTTTTTCGTTACAAGAACCAATGATGTACCTTGAGCATTGAGCATTAGGGCACATAGCATTCCAATGCCCAATCTTACCGCACTTGAAGCACATGCCTCTCTCCTTTGGCTTTTTCATGCCACCGGTGGCATTCATGACCTTGCTCCCACTATTTCACTTACCTCTACCATCTTTGGCACCCTTCTTTCTCCTTCCACCTTTCGATGGAACATTGGGTCCCTTGGATTTGCTAGCAAGGGCAAGTGTTTCTCTGCCCATGACGTCTTCCTTTGCTATGAGATCATTGAGCAAGCGGTCGAGTGTATACTTTGTCTTGCTCATGATAGTGTTCACGCGAAAGTTCTCAAAAGACTTGGGCAGTGCATTGAGGATAATATCAACCTTGGCTTCGTCGTCGATACCTTCTCCCAACTGATCAAGACTATCCATGAGATAAGTCATGTAGGAGACATGTTCATGGACCGAACTTCCTTCTTCCATCTTACACACTAAGATTTATCTCATCGTGTGGAAATGTACTGTTCGATCTGACTGCCCAAACATACTCTCGAGACTTAACCAGATCTCAGTCGTGTCTATCATCGACTGGTGTTGCAGCTGCAACCCTTTTGACATTGTAGTCATCATATACCACTTAGCCATATTGTTTGACTTATGCCTAAATCTGTTTGACTCTCGCTGCTCATCAGTTGATGTGTCAGTAAGGGCAGTGGGTTTGGGAGTAGTAAGCACGAACATGTGTTCTTCTGCATAAGAACGTACTCCATGTTTCGTTTTTACTCGATATAGTTTTGATCGGATAAGAGGTTTTCTGCGAGCATATTGATAATAGGAGTAAGAGACAAATATGAAAAGTAATGTTAACACATAAGGATACGATCACACATAATTCGTAACAACAATATTGTAACATTTTGATAAAACAATATTGGTTAAAACCTCCAATAGCCCAATGAATTCCACATGCAAGCCACGAGTGTGGAGTTTACACATGAACCCCTAGACCAGACTAAAATAAACCTTTTAGTCTTTTAATTTTAATCCATGTCAACTTATCCTTATGACAAATGAAATTAATAATTGAACCTTAACTATACTACATCAATATCGCAAGAAGGGAGTTCGTGGGAAGTTATACTTGAGGTGATGCCTAAGCATTCACCACAATTTTGACAGCAGAAATCGAATTCTTATAATTGGCATACTCATGCGGACCATATCACTTCCAATTGAATTTTGTTTGTCATCTCATTTTACATCTATCTTTAGAGAACTTATGAAAATCACACATGCAAGCCATGCGTGTGGACGTTTATACGTGAAACTCCTAATTCTCAATAGATTAAAATATTTTATTTAGAAATCCCATCTAACATACTTACGATAAACAGTGCAAGCAAGCCGCGTATGTGGATGTTTACTCACAGAGTGTATCACCTTGTTTAGAGATCAAAAAGTGGAGGTCTTGACGTCTTTAATTTAAGAATTAAAATGTCGAGTTTCTTACTTAGTCTTTTTATTTCAAAATATTTGTCCATGCAGATCATGTAATTCTAACATGCTCTTTCTATAACTCAATATCTAAAACATGTTCGCAGAATTCTAAGCTTTAAAACGTGATAAACCTAGCGCTTGCTAAATACAGTTAATCACGAAAACATAAATCCATGTTTTTATACGTAATTAAACATACATTGCATGCTATTGCATAATTTAAAAATCCATGACATGCTATGAACAATAAAAAATAAAATAAAACTCGTTCATCAATGCCCATTCATGGATCATATATGTTCTGCCTAATTTATTACATACATATACTGTCTGGATCTTCAATTGTTCTTTGAAATGGATCTCGCGTGCAGAGCACGAACCGAACTCTTCAAAGCGGATTTCGGCCAAAAATTAAAAGCGGGTCGGAATAATTATTTAAATTGGGCTGGGTAGGTCAGAAAACGGGTTGGGTCGGTCCAAGTGGGCTGCTTGGGTCGACCCCTGTGCTGAGGCACAACCCATACATCGCCCACGATGTTGTCGCCCCTGCCTCCCGTCAATGTGCCTGTGCATGCATACGGTGTCGGTGTGGTTCTGTACACTATCTTACGCGGCGTCTTGCGCGTATCGCACGTCCCTCTGTTGGGCCTGCTCACATGCAACGTACGTCGGGCGCTCACTTACGTGTGCGCAGATGCCATGTTGCATCACCCCTGCACCCTCCATGTGCCCCGATCTCTTTGTGCTCTCGCGCGTGCTGGTCCTACCCGTACATGTCTTCTGACAGACGCTCGCGTGCCAGGTCGATGATGTCGTGTTGTGTCTCCCGAGCGTCTTCCCATCGACATACTCATCGGACTACATGCGTTAGGTGCGCTTGCGTACTATGCACAATGGGCACCCGCTGCAGTCTTTGCTAGCGTCGCTTTGTTTGTCAGCAGCACGGGAACCCGTGTCTTTGTGTTGCTACCGGTGTTCCACCCGTCACGCCGTGCGATGGGACTCCATCATCTCGTCTCGTTCTTATGTTCTTCGTCTACATTCTTCGTTTTTACAGATATAATTTACAAAAAATAACTTCTAATCTAACCACGGATTTTCTCCTAGTGAAAAATAAATTAACGAAAAAACAAAATACTTGAGCCATTGATGAATGACGGATACACAATTAATTATAACGCATGTAATAATCAAACGTGAATTAATCCAACAGAGCGAATGCGATCCGGGCTACGCTACCAATCGAAGGGAAATCTTAGTTTACCCATGCTCCCGAGGATCTATCTTGGATGTTTAATTCACCATACTTTGATTATATTCCTAGCATGCTCCTATATAACTAATTGCAACACATGTGTTTTCTCGTGTTTACATGTGAATATCTTTGATAGTTGATCAATTACAGACTCCAGTTTTGATATTCTGGACTATTTCTCGGATGCATATTCTCCAATACTGAGTGAGAGCGATCTATGGTGAATACTGTAAAATTTCACCTCCTAAGTTAGATCTTGTGATTTTCAAAAATCTCACTATGGCATAGGATAATATGATTTTCTCCTACCTTATATTTATAATGGTTTCGCGAAAATCCTATTTAGATAGAACTCTTGCATATCTAATAAATATAATACTTATCTCCAATCCCTTAAGATAATTCTTATCTAGAATAATTATCTAATGATATCTAATAATATCAGATAATATCTATCTAGATATATGAGATGTATTAAAATAATACATAAATTAGAACAGAGTCCGAGTGGGACTCTAACAAGAGGGGGATGGAATTTAGGTAGCTCCAGGCCTTGATGGGCCAACCTAGGGATCAAATACAAGGAATAAAGATATGCCTAAATGAATTAATTATCTTATGTTCAGTCCAGAACATAAATTAATTCATAAACCTTTATTCATTCCACTAGAGAATAAATGTTAAGTTACCCATTTATTACCAAAGTTGAGTCGGGCTTCTACTTAGACTTGTGAATCCTCGTATTTAAGATATTACCGTCCATTAATTATTTATAACACTCGACTTCTTAAAATAAATAATCTACGTAATTTTTAAGTAGTACCACTCGACCTTATTGTTGTACTTGAGCTAACTCAACCTGCGAGTTTAGTACAATAAACCTTTGAGCTCATAAGGATGTCATCATCCTAGCAGATGCGTTGTCTCGTCTGGGTAACTAGCATGACATACAAGTAGTGCCACCACCCAAGACGCTGAGGATCTTAGGTTATCTCGTGTAACCCTCACCCATAACAAGTCAAAGTGATGGTCAGTAACTCATACTCACCTAAAACCATATCGAGGTTTAGATCTATCTAAAGTCACCGAGATCTAGGTTTTTCACGACGGTTAGATAGAACTCATCTCACTGTGATCCATCAATACGTACAGACGTACCTGCATAGACAAACAACCTAGTCAAACTACTTTTTATCTATACTGCAGCCTATACCGACCACTCGTCTTCAAGTTGTCTCAGCTGTGATCATTTTTATATCTCAACTAGCTTAACCAATCATATAGACTTTTGTGATCTTCTACACACTGTATGATCTTACTTTTGTATGAGATAATGGGACAACATATGCAATCAAGTAAACAATTCAGATAGGAGATTGTAATAGTGATAATAGGAAATATTGTATATAAGTTCAACCATTCTGCTTTCAATATAAAAATCCAATAGAGAGAAAGCGTAAGGGATGGGTAGGGAGGTGTAGAGTGAGGAATGGGAGTTGAATAGGGCTTGAGTTTTAGATAGAGGAAGAGAAGAGGAAAGTGTGAAGGGTCATGGAAGGAGCTTCAACTTTGAGCAAGAGAGACGCCCTCTTATCTGTGGAATTAAGCAATGAAATTGTGAATTGGTGGACAAAATGATTGTGTTTGGGATAAAATGTGGTGCTACAACGATGCCATTTGCAACAGAGGTCCAATGTTTTACACTATTTTTTGAATTTGAGTTAAGCTTCGACCTAATTTTTTCCTCCAAAAATTGAAGCAGAAAATGAAAAATCAAGTCAAGGTCTCGATTATCCTACTCCAAGTGAAATGAACACACCCATCTAAAGCTACGCAACTAGCAGCTTTCATAAACATAAATTGAAACCCTAACAATTAAAATTTATTATAGCATTATATTCAAAAATGAAAAACCACATAAACGAGAAGAAAATGCCTGAAAAGAGTACACAAAGCAATCGACCGCGGGGACGGGCGCGTGGCGAGGCGATGGTGATTTGACTTTTAGAATTTGAACACAATCTTTCCCACTCAAGGTGAAGCCGTTAAGGTAATACCCCGACCGTCTAAACTTGGTTTAGAATGAACCTAATTTTTAAATTAGTATTTTGCATCAGTAATAATAATAAAAGATTATAGAAATTATACATATGTAAAAGAATTATGTAAGTTGACAAGATTTTGGGATTGATCCCAAATGGATTTAAACTTATTACAATATATATACACATACATATATAGCATAGGAAAAGTAAAAAAAAAAAGTAAAATATATATATTTAGTTAATGAGTGGTACGAAAAGTGAGTTAATCGATGTTATAAATATAATATTATATTATACCTACTATGTGTGCAAAGGTGAGATAGTGTGTGTGTGTGTATATATATATATATATATATATATATATATATATATATATATATATATATATATATATATATACATGTATGCATGCATGCTTAGAGCATGTGTGCGTGTATTTTTAAAGGTAAGGTTAAAAGCGATGGAAAAGTAATAGGATCAACTTGTTCCAATTTTTACTTTCATGCATCCTTTTTCGTGTGTTTATAGAGAAGAAAAAAAAAATATAACTTTCTTCCTTCAATCCTTCTTTCTCAATTTCTCAACTCGTTTTTGATCTTTCGTTAAATCCAAACCGATACTAAGGTTAGTCTCATCATTAGCTACATTCCTATGGTTTAAAATTTGGTGCATGTTTTGTATTTGTGTATTTATTTTGAAATGTATTAAAAATAGGGAAATGATGCCAAATGCTAGAAGTCGAGAACTAATGTTGTTCGTATAATCCATATATGTTAGGATTATGAATATGGTTAAAAGTTATTAAGGTTAGGTTTTTGCTCATTTTTAAAGCCGAGCTATAGTCGATTTTTCGATTTTTATTGAATGAAGTGACTTCGTATTTGATCTATGTTAGCTACTAGCATATAGAATTAAATTGGGAATTTTAAATGCGCATTAGGATAGAAAACCTGTTTGGCTGAAAATCTAAAGCTCACGTTCGGATTATCCGATCTTTGTTTGTCAAATGTTATCACATATATGCATTCTAGGATATATCTAGCATGACATATAAATTTATCATAATTTTACGGGTATGTTAGGTATTTTTCTTAAAAGCGTCATGTATCTTAAGTTGGCGTTCGAGGATCTTGTAAATGTTATCTGAAATGTAATGTGACATATGAGTTAGACAATTATAATAAGTAAGCGATTAAAGTTTGGAAGAAATTGATCGACGTTTGCTTAGTTAAGTGTGAGAAATCGAGAATAGTTTGTTATTAATATTCGAGCATGTGTGCGTAGAGTTATGATTATCATACGAGTTATGATTTATGCTAGTTAAATATGGTTTTCTCCGAATAGTTGAAATAGACATGAGATACAATAAATGAAGCGAGGACTTAGAATTTTAATGTGGTTGATGTTAATGAATAAGCTTGTCCCCAAGCTAAGAATAAATAAAGTTTAAGGCGATGAGAAAATATAATAAATGGATGAAAGCAGTGGCTCCACTATGACCAAGTGGAACCAAATTGAGACATTTATATCTCTTATTGATAATGATGATGCAAAATCTAAGATATTAAAAGTTATCTAGTTAGTTGATGATAATCGGCGTTATCCAAAACGAATGAAGTACTAAACCTTTCTTTTACATAAAGATAAAGTGCGAAGGTATGAGAAAAGAGAAATGAGAAATCGCCGTGTGGTAAAAGTATATATCGGTGGGCTTTCTTACGAGCGATGAACCTAAATCTTTCATCCATGATGCTTTCTTGAAATCAAGTGATATGAAGTATTTGATGATATTGATTGCCAAAATGTTTATGTTTATGTGTGAATCCTATACGTGTTGGTTATGACTATGAATGATAATCGAATTCGGATCTATGTTGCGAAGGTGCTTAGTATGGATTAACGTGTACACTATGGTATTTGTGTCTTTGAAAGGTTTTCTCGGCGGTCCTAGCGTCCGTGGGAGGTGGCCATCTTCCCGGCAAATATGTTACAGATAGGGATCATCTTGTGACAAAAGCGGTCGCCATGGGTAACCTTATGAAAATTAAAAGTATTTAGTAAGCACAGGCATTTCCAATAAAACCATGTGTGTTACTATGATGGGCAGTTCAATATATGTTATTCAAAGTATTTGGCATATGTCTATCGAGTACTTAGTACTCGACCACATATCGTTTTGATGTGCGGGTTGAGCGAGTGTTGCGATGGTGATGTGTTGAGTGGAGTAATCTTTTGAAAATGTATATATCGTAACCTTGAGTGCATATCATCATATATGCATCTCACACGATTCAGCGCAAACAACTTGAATATCTTGCCTTTTGCTAGAATATGTAAACAATTACACTTTTGTTGAACCTTCTCTTACAGCTCGAATATGTAAATTATAGTACCTCGATCATTGAGATCTATGTATATTGATATTATCTTTTGTTTCACAGATGAACACCCAACCCCTTTCTTCCCTGTTTCTTTTATCCCGTCACAGTCGTGACTCGGCTAAGCCATCCTTAGGGATAGCGGGCTGTGACTGAGTGGTATCAGAGCAATTCATTTGTTCTGAACCTTAGAAATTTCTTCAAGGCCATGTTATGATCGAATCTCTTGACTTATAAGAATTTAGTGAACTACGCTCAATACTCATCGCATCACGCTCAACTCAAATGAAGTAAGGACTTTTAAAGATTTAAAAGAAAATTGTAGTATTAAAGTTTTGAAGGATTGGAGTTGCAAAGGTTTTAAATGACATGTCAAATGATGAGGTGAATCTTATTTCAATGATAAAGGAAGTACGTGAATGATTTATGTCCAAATGCTGTTAAGTGCATTTATGATTACGATGAAGAATGAATGAATGAAGTATGTACCAATGAATGAAGCATGAATGCATGAATGATGATGAATATGTCTTCCAAGAACGTAGATTCTTTAATATGCACGATCCCAGCTGTTAAACAATATATAGCGATGAATCAGGATTTTCCTATTATCCTGTGAATAAGAACTCTGAATAATTAAGATTCTAAGTGTAACAGCCCGCCATCCCTAAGTACGGATTACCAGGGACTATTACTGATAAACGAGATTAAGTAACGGATAATGACATGGAACACTGAATGGTGTGACATATATTGAGAATATTTCTAGAGTTTCAAGTGTTTGAGGTTTGACATAACATAACATACATAAGACTTCATAATCTAGCAGCGGAAAACATGTGAAGTACACATGTGACGATGTGTATTCAAGGTTCTACTATCAGCAACAAATGACTGTTGCTTAACCTTTGCTCCATCCCATCGATCAGCTCAACCTGCACATTTAAAAACAAACATGCAGGGCTGAGTACAAATAATGCACTCAGTGGGCTCATTGCCAAAACATTTCTTTAAATTACACTGCCCCTTCTGAGTAAGACGTAAGGGTTTTATTGAAAAGGCCTTGCGCTTACTAAAACATTTTCCCATTTTCAAAAGTAAATGCGGCGGACATATTTTGTCTGTATGATCCATATCAGTTCTCGTATATTATTATCATAACATCATCACATGTTGGTAGCGAACCAACAACTATTAATCTCTTTATAACATCATCATACGTTGGTAGCGAACCAACAATTTTCACTATCATCATACCAGCCATCTCCACACATATCGATATCATTGCTCGTTGGTAGCGAACCAACAACTTTCAATATCATCATACCAGCCATCTCACACATATCAATATCATTATCGTTGGTGGCGAACCAACAACTTTCAATATCATCATACCACCATCTCACACATATCGATATCATTGCTCGTTGGTAGCGAACCAACAACTTTCAATATCATCATACCGACCATCTCCACACATATCGATATCATTATACCATCCATCTCCACACATAACATGATCATATCAATTTAATCCTGGCCGGGTATTCTCGCATCCGGCTAGGAACAAACATTAATTTCTCTTAATTCGGGCGACCCAACAAGCGATTTACTTTCATGGTTGGGCTTGACAACATGATAGGATCATACATAAAACATAAACACTTTGGGCGGATAATCATCATTTCTCAGCGAAATCGTAAATAAATACTTTTCATTTGCGAAGCAAAATAAATAAAGAGTTTTCGAGTAAAGCCCACAGTGCGCAGCTTTTCAATAAAGTTCATTTCTAACGTCGGCGCTCGAGTCACGTCCCTTAGCGTAAGAACTATTTTAGTACATGGGTCGCGTTTGATAGAGGCGATCATCGTCTAACGTCCTATGAATCAAATAAGGCTAACGTCGGACTTATTTTGGCGTTTCCTAATCAAAATGATGTCGATTATGAAATCGCTCATCATATAAGAGATATTTGTAATATCCATGGTTTTAATGTTTAATTACGATAATATAAATCGTAATTAGGGTTTTTAATTCGATAATTAAATATAATTAGTCAGCTTCGATTTTGACTAAGCATAATTTAATAATGTCTATGTGACATTCAACGACATAGTGAATTAAGGAATATAGTTTTGATATTCCGCGAGCGTATGTTTCAACGTCGATAAAATTAAACGATTAAGCACTACGATATTTTCTAAACATCGAGACTTAGAATTGAATTCCTATTATTATAGAAGTAAATGAAGTGATTCTAATTCGTTTACAAGCGTTTTAGAGATAATTGACTATTGACGTTTTGAGGCGGTTTAAGCGTCGGCGTTTAGAAACGATTCGATAATTGACCAAATGATCATGGAGTTATATTATTTAAATTCCTATGATTATTTTATGATATAAAACATTATTTATCATCAAAATAATTCTAGAGAATTATGGAATAGAAATTTAACAATTTGTGATTTGAAAACCACAAATTTTGAAATTAGGGTTTTGAAGTCTAAAATGGTTTAAATATTTTCTATGATTTAATTAATTATATAAGACATATAATATGTCACATAGCTATATATTAGCTATTTATTACAAGAAAATAAAATATATAGCATTATTGATATATATGGTTTTGAAAATGTATATATATGAAATTGGATTTAATTCCTATCCAAATGATGATGTATAGTTATAATTACATTTGGAGATATTTTTAAAGATAAGATAAGGTGTATTTCAACTTGCACAAGTGGGAGGGACACTTGTGCATAAGGGAAAATTTCACCTTTTATAAGATTTATGAATAAAATCTTGCTCTAATTAATGTAAGGATAAGATTATGATCTTATCACAATAATAGGTGTAAAGTAGAGTTAGAATCCAATTTCAACAAGTAACCTTGTAATATCCATAATTTTAATGCTTGATTACGATAATATAAATCGTAATTAGGGTTTTAAGCTCGATAATTAAAATCTTAATTGGTGACACTTAATGTTGACTAAGCATAATTGATTTTGTGTGATATTCATCGGCGCTTAGTGAATTAAGGAATGCGATTTCTAATATTCCTTCAAGCGTGATGTTCTAACGTCGGATAAATTCGACGATTAAGTCTTACGATATTTTTAAGCAATTAAGCTTAAATTTAGTAATTCCCTATTATTATGGGAATAAATAAAGTTGTTACAACTTTATTTTGAGCATTTAGAGATGTTTTAACTATGAGAGTTTAGAGGCGTTTCAAGCGTCTACGTTTTGAGATAATCGATAACTCGGTCAAATAATCACGAATTATAAAATTTAAATTCCTATGATTATTTTATGTAATAAGAGCATTATTTATCATTAAAATAATTCTAGAAATTATGGATTAATGATTGAATAATGTGAAGTGAATTTTGAAAACTAGAACTTGAAAATTATGTTTATAGCTTGAAATGGTCCTAAATATTTTTATGATTAAATTCATCATTTAGGATTTTAATATATCACATAGCTATATATTAGCTATTTGTTACAAGAAAATAAAAATATAGTATTATAGGTATATATGTTTCGAAAATGTGGCTCTATAGTATTAATTGAATTTAATTTCTACCAAGTAGATGATATATTGTAATAATTAGGATAATAAGATATTTATAAGGATAAGGTGAGGTGTATTTGGCATGTTGTGCAAGTGGGATAATTTTTTCCCATTATGGCGACACTTTGAACAATTAGAAGGAAAATTGTTGAAAATTCAAAGCTTGATAATTATGAAAGTGATTGTTCTTGAGGATGCTACATAAATGCTTGTATTTAGTATATGAAATTAAAATGTCATCTATATGCTAGGAAGTGGCCGATCCATGTATGGATAGGTGATAAGATTTGATTTTGTTTGATAAGGTAAAGGCATGGTATTATTGAAAATAAATGAAGTTGTAATTGTTGACTTTTCGATTGGATATTTCTTAAAGTATTTTGATAGACTAATCTTGATAAGGATACATAGGATTCATTAAATGAAGAAGCGATACAAAATGAAATTGTCTTCTATATCTATTAATGAAGCCATACCTATACCCATAAATTAATTATCATCAAATCAATTAGAAACCATCTTTTGCCAAATTGTGAAGTCGTGTACATTCGGTGTATTAAGGAATAAAACATAAAACCTTATCCTTACCCAAAAGCAAGTGGACGAAAGGTTGTAAAGTATTATGCAAGGTATTATGATTTTAATTCTTAAGATATTTAGATTGCAAGTGGGCATTATCCTAAAATGTACATAAAATCAAAAGCCCTCTCATTTTATTACTTTAGAACCGTGAGCTTTAGTGAAATATAGAAGAGAGTTTCTCAAATTTTCTTCCCAAATCTTAGATAGAAAACGTTGCCGTAGATAATCGATTAGATTAAAGGTTAGATTTCTTCTGAGCTTCGTATACATGCTAGAATTTTTGATTTTCATCCGTTAAATTTTAAGTTATGATCATAGTTTATATATGATATTTTCGAAAATTATACATCATGTGCTAAGATGTTTAGATATTGTGTTTATATGATGTTATTAAGCATGTATTATGATTATATTACAAAGTTAAGCATGTTATTAAATTTTAGAAAAGGACCGAAAACTTGAGGATGCTATATGTTGATGATTATGATTTTTAATGGTTGATTTGAGCATGAAATAATAATCTAGGGTATTAAATAAGCTTATATGAATGTATGTAGAATTTTTGGAAAACTTTAGTACCTAAGTTCATGAATTTCGAAAATTATAAGATATGATAGTAGGTTGTGATATAAACCATATTTAAGTGTTATCATATCATATTGATGATGTAGATTCATAATATATGGTTGTGGGAATTTATTGAAATTTATAAAAATTATTTGGACCTAAGTCAAAAATTTCGAATATGACTTAGGTAAATTAAATTCAATAGTTCATAATAAATAACAATTATGTTATAATAAGGATAGTTAAGGATGATTAAGTATTATATGAATTTATTGGAATTTTTGAAAAATGTTTGGTTGATGAATTATGTTGACCGAAAACCATACCTTATGTATATTAATGTTATAAATTTATTTTATCAAGTATAATTACATAATATGATCTAAAATAATGTTTTAAACATAGTATGATTTTATAGAATTTTGGAACAAAATTTTACATTAAAATCGAAAATTACATAAGAAATTGAAAAAGTCGAAATGTTGACTTTGAGTTGACTAAAGTCAAAATTGTTGACTAAAGGTTGACTTGGTCAAAATTGTTGACCAAAAACGTTGACCAAGGTCGAAAGCGCGTAATTCGATGTCGTGATCTATGTGACGTAATGCGTTTAGTAACAATGTAACTTACATTACGTAAGTACATTAAAGCGTCGTTATATATTAAAAGGTAGAATATCTCTTATAAATTGAGAAAATTCATAATCGACATTAATTGATTAGGAAGCGTCGAAATAAGTCGGCGTTAGCCTTATTTGACACGTGAGCGTTATAGACTATGTTCGTCTCTCTCGAGCGTGATCAGCGTACTAAAATAGTTCTTACGTTAAGGTGGGACGTGGACTTGAGCTTTCGACTTAGAAAGGCGTTATTGAAAAGCTACGTGCCGGTGGGCTTTGTTGAAAACCACTTTTATTTATTTTGCCAAATCTGAAGTATTTATTTACAAGCTTTCGGTTGAGAAATGATGATTACACCCCAAAGTGTTTATGTTTTATGTATGATCTATCGAGTTGTTGGGCGAGCGACTATGAAATTGATATTGGATCTAGCTAGGAAGGATTATACGCTAGGATTGATCTCATATACATGATATTATTGTTTGTGGTGATGGTTGGAATGATGATATTATTATTTGTGGTGATGGTGGCATGATAATATTGAAATTTGTTGGTTAGCTACCAGCGTATGGCGATCTGACGTGATGTCGTATTTTGTGTGGAGTTGGTGGCATGATGATATTGAAATTTGTTGGTTACGCTACCAGCGTATGGCGATCTGATGTGATGTCGTATTTTGTGTGGAGTTAGGTGGCATGATGATATTGAAAGTTGTTGGTTCGCTACCAGCGTGTGATGATGTTATGTGATGGCGTTATGTGATGATGTTATGATATTACTGCGATATGGATCATGAGACAAAATATATACGGCGGACGACTTTTGAAAATGAGAAAATGTTTTAGTAAGCCGCAGGCATTTTCAACTAAAACCCTTATGTCTTACTTATAGGGGCGTAATTAAAGAAAAATGTTTTGGCGTGAGCCCGCTAAGTGCATTCTTGTCTTAGCCTGCGTGTTTGTTTTTAAATGTGCGGGTTGAGCGATTGATGTTGGATGTTGAAGTGTTGGCGGTTGGAGTCTTACATGGTTGATAAGTATAGCCTTGATTACATATCGTCATATGTGTAATCACCGTCTTTCATTTGCAAAGTTATATAGGTTATGTTTCGAGTTGAACCCTTTAGTCGAGAGTCTAAATGATCCGATTTAGTATATACGATATATGTGTCACATCAAATGATATGAAGTTTACGAAATTTGTCTATTATATACCTCGCGGTTCCATAATTAGTCTTTGTTCTGTTGTTAATCCCGTCATTAGTAACAGTTTACGCTAATCCGTACTTTGGAAAGGCGGTACATTCGGTTGGTATCGAGCGGTCGTACCTAAACCCAAACTTCTTTCAAAGTTGAGTCAGATAGAGTCACTAGACTTCTAGAGATCGACCGACTATGCTCAACACTCCATCACATCAAGCTCATAGGGAAAAGGTAAATGAATTTCTCACGGTTTGAGAATAAGGATAAGAAGTTGGAAAGTGAAAGTCATTAAAGTGAAATGAATTTTCAAGAAAATGAAAGTTAGAACTAGGAGAGATTCTAAGAATATGCGGTATGGGATGCATATTGAGGAAAACTCAAAGGATTCGAGGATATGTGGGTATGGGACTACATATTCATGGAAAACAAAAGATTTAATAAGCGTTAAGTAAATGGTTTCTCAGTTGGAAATGAAAAAGTTTGAAAGTACATGCCCCTTTTTCAAAATTTTGAAATGAAAAGTTTAAACATGGAAAATGATATTTCCAAAAAGATAAAAATTATGAAAGGTATTTAAGAAGGAAAGAAGTGAATAATGATGAGAAGAAATGTTTATGAGGAGAAATGTTATATAAAGAGAATGTTACGTGAATGAAAGTTATGAATACAGATTGCTGAAAGTGAAAGTAATTGCGAATGTGCAATAATGTTTGATATTGAGAAGAATTGAAAGTGATATGAGAAAGTATTGACATTGAGATGTCAAAAGAGAAGTCTTTGAACTCGTGGAAGTCAATGAGGATTTTTGTTGTGATAATTGTTGGATCACTTCCAACATATTATGATGTTTGATGATGATATAAGGAGAATGTTATGATTATGTTATGATGATGTTATATGAGAAAGTGTTGACATTGATATGTCAAAAGTGTTATATGTTGAATTCTTGAAATTGAAAGCGTGAGTTATGTTACAATTTTGAAATGTTTATTTCAAAATCAAAAGTTATTTCAGCGATGGGTATGATATCCCAAAGAACATAGACATGATAAGAAGCATGATCACTATCGCGAGAACATAGAAGTAAGAATATGAGAACTTTAGTTCTTTGCGATGCAGTAAGTATCGACATGAGAGCGAGAACAAAGATCAATGAAAACATTACGAGTTTTCAAAGCGAAGAAAGAGATATAAGGTGAACCACGTCGGCATTTTTATGCTCGACTTTAACATCGACTTTGCCAACCGACTTTGGTGTCGACCTCTTTAATTTAGATATTAGCAATTCGATTCGACCTTGGTGCTGATTTGGCGCCAGCAAAAACTGTCTTGTGCAGTGTTTTGACTTTAGCTCGTTCTCCCTCGTTTGAATTCCGTTTTACGAACGGTTTTCGCCTACGTACTCCTATCAAAGGGTACTATATTTCTTATGAAGACCCAAATCCTTGATTCCTTCTTCAGAATTCGTGAGAATCAGTTAAAGACTAGTCCTATGATGTCCATGAAACAAAAACCTTACATTATAGCAAGAATATTAGAATCTTTGCTGAAAATAAGATTCGGTAGTACAAGAAGAGATATGGCGTACATGGGAACTTTTGTAGATGACCTATTATGAGCTGTATAAGGTTTCAAGTTCTACTCAATTTACGTCATGAGTTTAACTCTATGACCTAGTTTAATTGGGAAATCACTTGCGTTTCTCATTTTCTTGGAAAAGTTTACAAAACCAAAATTTTATCGGTGTTCTTTGAAACCAAACCTTCATGTGTTGAGAAAGTATTTGTGACGGGCACAGCCACCCATATGACCAAAGAAATCTCGGTACTCGTTATTACGGTCATCGGACCCTATCTCCCAATTATTTAGTTCGAGAGAACATGTTGATTCAAACCTTCAAAGTTGTCGTCTTAAATAGTGAAACCATACCTCTTGAAAGTTGTTATGATGAAATTTTCTTGATCTATGAAACCAATAAGTTTGACATAGGTTGACGTATCATGTCGATTAAAGTTTCGGATCAATAAAGAGATAGACATCAAGATATGATGTAAAGAAGTTCTCGATGAGGCGAGATATATTTTATGATACACATAGATGGATCGACCATAATGGGCTTTCCCAATATTGATATGATAAGTTGTATCTCCATGTTGGTATATGATAACTAAGTTATGAGCGAGATACTCTTTAGCATTTAGTCTTTGGAATAGAGTAAAGAAAAGTATATGATATCCTTGAGATATAACCCTCCTATCTACGTCATAGCGAGAAAGAATACAACTTATCTTTTAAGATAGTTGTTTGTCCTTAAAACCTCGTTAGTAGGTTGGACATGTTTAAAGTATGGAGGTAAATGAAACTCATTTTATGAGTATATAAGGAATGGAAGCATCTCCATTAATAAGCCTCTTGTTATCCTAAATCGATAAGATTATGCTTGGCGGATCTAATTCCAAAATTTGAGACTTTGGTTAAACCAAAGATAGTATGATCAACGGATCAACAATGAGATGTCGAAAAGCTAGGCTATCTAGTACTTAAACCAAGTATGGAAAGATACCCCAAAGTCGAGGCATGATAATGTGGCTTATGCTAAAAATTGAAATATGGTGCATAAGTATATTACCTTATATGACGACCCTAGATGGGTTTTGTGATAAGTTAAGTATGAAAAAGAGTGAATGGTTTTATTAAGGTTATGCTAAGATTGCATAAAGATGTTACATAAATTGCGATAAGCGTTACGCAAGGACTAATTACATTCTTGCATTATCAGAATGCCGCCCAGACACAAACCTGAGCAAGGTATTCAAGGGCGCGGAAGGGGACGAGGTGAGGGAAGGCCGTATTCCACGGGTCGAAAGTGAAGAGATACTAGTACCACCCCCACCTCCACTGGCCAGGAGAATAGAGGAATTGTTCCTTAGGCAAAACCCTCCATCTTTTAACGGAAAGGAAATCCGAAGATCTTGAGCAGTGGGTTAGAGCAATAGAGAGGATTTTCGATTTCCTCCGTTAGTACTACATAAGAAAGATTATCTTGTGTCACCTTCCAACTCATGGACGTGATTTACGGTGGGAAGCAAGGAAAAGACTATTACCCCAAACCAAATGGAATATTTCAGGATGGGAAGATTTTAAGGCGAAATATATGAGAAATATATTCGAAGAGCTATAGAAAGAAGAAAGAAGTTGAATTCTTCAACTTAAAACAAGAAAGAAAGGCGTGACGATGCGATCGCATTTTGCGATATGTCAAAATGCGCTTGAGACACTAGTAAATCTTGATATGAAAATGGCGAGAAAAGTTTAGATCGGATTAAGACATGAGATAAGGATGTCTACGGCAAGTCATGGTGAATTGACTTACACGAAGCTCTTAGTCGAGCTTTGGATATCGGCGGCGATGCGAAGACAAGCTACACCCCTCGATCACGAATGTTGGTGACAAAGGAAAGAGAAATGGGAAGCGGTTTAATAATAATTTCAGCTGGGAAAATGATGGCAACCACAAGCTATACGAAACCATGGAAAGGTGGCAAGACACCCCAAAGTCGAGGATGGAAGAGACGGTGTTTTCTCCACCTACGGGAGGTCCACGAGCAGATGAGAGCGACTCCACACCCAAAATGCAATAGGATGCGGGGTATATGTATATGGGGCAATGTTAGGTGCTATAAATGTGGCATGAAGGGCCACTATGCGAATGAATGCCGAGATGCGGCCGATAAGAATGGTAAGGCCAAGTCGACAAGGCCAAATCCAACAACTCAAGCTATCGATACCAGCCCGGTATGAGCAGCGGCAACCAAAGCAATACCAGCGGTGGCAGTACCCACCAACAACAACCAGCCGAGGCGAGCCATCACGTTAAATCGAGGACGGAACAAACAAACCCGAGAACACATCGGTATGAAAAACTTATTAACGTACCTATAGTACCTTAGTTGAAAAAAGTACCTTATAATTTTTCATCGCAAAAGCATGCGTGGACATGTTAGAATCTAAGCTTGAATAGGCAAATCAGGAAAAAGAATCTTTTACCATAAGAGAAATCATGACTGTCAGACATATTAGCTTGAACTTAGACTTGAACCTAGAATCACTAGAGATCGAGTAAATCATTTGAACATATCACCTATGAGGAATATAGACATAATCTTAAGAATAGATTAGTTAGTCGAAAACCATTTCACGATCCCGCACAAGGAAAGGAAAGTTTCGATCTATACCTTCGAGCAAGAAGTTACGAGATTCTATGGAATCCACAGGGGGAAGGAAATTCCGACCATACCCACACTACAAATAAAGAGATTATTAAATAAGAAGGGATGGCGAGCATTCCCTGTTTATCTAAGCAGAGAATGAAAAGCAGAAATGAAGATAGAGGATGTGGAAATTTTTAGAGAATTTCTAGATATTTCTTAACAATTTAGCAAAATTACCCCTAATAAGCAGTTAGAATTCCACTATCGAGATAGAACCATTACTAAACCATATTAAAAATACCTTTATCAAATGGATTCAAGGAAAGTGGAAAGATAAGGATTTAAATTAAAGGTTATAAAATCTAAGTTTCACCGAACCTAGTGTATCACCTTAAGAAACACCTAGCTTGCTTGTCAGAGAAGAAGAATAGCCCATTAAGAAAGTATATAGATTATCGAGTTAATAACCCATTACCAAGAATATATGAGTATTGGTCGAAGGAAAAGGAGTAAGAGTAGTCACGAGAATCGATCTCGATTGGGGTATAATCAACTTAAGGTACAAACCGACAATGTACCCAAAATGGCTTTCCGAACAAGAGGTGGCTACTATAAGTTTATAGTCGTGCCATTCGGGTCAACTAATCTTGACCATGTTAGAACCTCATCTATTGTTCTCGCACACTTAGACAATTATTTTAGTCGTCATGGGCGATATTCCTAACTATTCGAAGGGTAAGAAAAGAGTATGAAGAACTCATGGGAAACTATCTTCTTGACATTGAGATTGAATAGATTTTCACCAAGTTTATTTAAGGTGAATTCGGTCTCGAGAGGTAACATTCATAGACACATTGTGTCTTGGGAGGAATCCATGTGGATCGGGCAAAAGTCAAAGCAATACAAGGTTGAAACAATCAACGACCCAAACAAGAGCAAAGGTTTCATAGGATTATTGGTGAATGAGAAAATTTATTGAAGACTCTCTAAGATCGCTTGAGGGCGATAGCAACAAAGTAAAGCGAATTAAGATTTTGAGAACACCACCTCTATAAAGTGAGGTGTGAGATCTTCATAGATCATAAGGATTTAAGATATTTTTCAAGAAGAGGCGTGGCTCAAATTAGTAAGAAATTACAGAATGTGATATAAATTATCACCTATGAAAAGTTAATGTAGTGGTGATGTCCTATGTTGAAAAATTGAGTCTAAGTGATGATAAATCCTTGCGAGAAAAGGAAAAACTCCTTAAAAGTTTAAGAGAATGAAGATAGAAATTGTCGAACATCGTCTCGATTGCACGTAAATGAAGACATAGTATCAGCGATCCTATGGGATGACGTAACAATGGATTTGAGATAAGATTTCCAAAGTCAAAAGTTAACACTACTATATGAGTAGTAGTATATCGACTTACCAAATAGGTTCGATTCATGCTATCTAGGCTCTTGAGGTCTAATAAGTTGGCAGGTTGTTTACTAAGAAAATCATAAATCTCGCATCGTATAAAGATTTTGAGTTTATCTTTAGAATATGAATTGGCTTAGAGAGAAAGAATTAGCGTACATGTCGGAATGTATTTTCCACTTATTAAGTTTACCTACGACAATAGCGTCGAGCGGCATGGCCCGTGTGAGGCATAGTATAAAGAAAGTATCGATCATCTCTATATTGAGATAAAGAAAGTAAGAGGAAAATTTTAAAGCCGATTACGTGAAAGAAATGAGCGAAATGTTTGCGAATTATTTGAAAGAAAGAAGCTCATGATAGACAAAAGTCTTACGTTGATATGCGTGAATATGAGTGCGTCTTGAATCGAGAGATAAAGTGTATTAAAGTTCTCCATTGAAAGAATTTCAATGTTTGGAGAAAAAGGAAGTTGAGATTACGTTCTATAGGACCTTGCGAGATCTAGAATTGATAAGGCCTAGCAGTATAGATTGGTGTGTCGACCAAGTTTGGAAAATATACATAATGTTTTTCACGTGTTCGAGTTAAAGAAATGCGAATATGGTCCAAAATACATGACCATCATGATGGCGTTATTCTTGAACCAATATATGAGTTATGAAAGAATCTACGATTGTTTTAATCATCAAATTCAGCAGTTAAGAAAAATCTTATCCGTTGGTAAAAGTCGATTGAGAGACCATGGACAAAGGAAGGTTACGTGGAAATTTGAGATTGTTATAGTGCAAAGATACGTACTTTTCTACGGTATGCAAATTTCGGGGCGAAATTTTTTTAAGGGGTAGAATGTAATATCCCATGATTTTAATGCTTGATTACGATAATATAAATCGTAATTAGGGTTTTAAGCTCGATAATTAAAATCTTAATTGGTCGACACTTAATGTTGACTAAGCATAATTGATTTTTGTGTGATATTCAGCGACGCTTAGTGAATTAAGGAATGCGATTTCTAATATTCCTTCAAACGTGATGTTCTAACGTCGGATAAATTCGACGATTAAGTCTTCTGATATTTTAAGCAATTAAGCTTAAATTTCGTAATTCCCTATTATTATGGGAATAAATAAAGTTGTTACAACTTTATTTTGAGCATTTAGAGATGTTTTAACTATGAGGTTTAGAGGCGTTTCAAACGTCTACGTTTTGAGATAATGCGATAACTCAGTCAAATAATCACGGAATTATAAAATTTAAATTCCTATGATTATTTTATGTAATAAGAGCATTATTTATCATTAAAATAATTCTAGAGAATTATGGATTAATGATTGAATAATGTGAAGTGAATTTTTGAAAACTAGAACTTCGAAAATTATGTTTATAGCTTGAAATGGTCCTAAATATTTTTTTATGATTAAATTCATCATTTAGGATTTTTAATATATCACATAGCTATATATTAGCTATTTGTTACAAGAAAATAAAATATAGTATTATAGGTATATATGTTTCGAAAATGTGGCTCTATAGTATTAATTGAATTTAATTTCTACCAAGTAGATGATATATTGTAATAATTAGGATAATAAGATATTTATAAGGATAAGGTGAGGTGTATTTGGCATGTTGTGCAAGTGGGATAATTTTTTCCCCATTATGGCCGACACTTTGAACAATTAGAAGGAAAATTGTTGAAAATTCAAAGCTTGATAATTATGAAAGTGATTGTTCTTGAGGATGCTACATAAATGCTTGTATTTAGTATATGAAATTAAAATGTCATCCTATATGCTAGGAAGTGGCCGATCCATGTATGGATAGGTGATAAGATTTGATTTTGTTTGATAAGGTAAAGGCATGGTATTATTGAAAATAAATGAAGTTGTAATTGTTGACTTTTCAATTGGATATTTCTTAAAGTATTTTGATAGACTAATCTTGATAAGGATACATAGGATTCATTAAATGAAGAGCAATACAAAATGAAATTGTCTTCTATATCTATTAATGAAGCCGCATACCTATACCCATAAATTAATTATCATCAAATCAATTAGAAACCATCTTTTGCCAAATTGTGAAGTGCGTGTACATTCAGTGTATTAAGGAATAAAACATAAAACCTTATCCTTACCCAAAAGCAAGTGGACGAAAGGTTGTAAAGTATTATGCAAGGTATTATGATTTTTAATTCTTAAGATATTTAGATTGCAAGTGGGCATTATCTAAAATGTCATAAAATCAAAAGCCCCTCTCGTTTATTACTTTAGAACCGTGAGCTTTAGTGAAATATAGAAGAGTTTCTCAAATTTTCTTCCCAAATCTTAGATAGAAAAACGTTGCACCGATAATCGATTAGATTAAAGGTTAGATTTCTTCTGAGCTTGTATACATGCTAGAATTTTCGATTTTCATCCGTTAAATTTTAAGTTATGATCATAGTTTATATATGATATTTTGAAAATTATACATCATGTGCTAAGATGTTTAGATATTGTGTTTATATGATGTTATTAAGCATGTATTATGATTATATTACAAAGTTAAGCATGTTATTAAATTTTAGAAAAGGACCGAAAACTTGAGGATGCTATATGTTGATGATTATGATTTTTAATGGTTGATTTGAGCATGAAATAATAATCTAGGGTATTAAATAAAGCTTATATGAATGTATGTAGAATTTTGGAAAACTTTAGTACCTAAGTTCATGAATTTGAAAATTATAAGATATGATAGTAGGTTGTGATATAAACCATATTTAAGTGTTATCATATCATATTGATGATGTAGATTCATAATATATGGTTGTGGAATTTATTGAAATTTATAAAAATTATTTGGACTAAGTCGAAAATTTGAATATGACTTAGGTAAATTAAATTCAATAGTTCATAATAAATAACAATTATGTTATAATAAGGATAGTTAAGGATGATTAAGTATTATATGAATTTATTGGAATTTTTGAAAAATGTTTGGTTGATGAATTATGTTGTTGAAAACCATACCTTATGTATATTAATGTTATAAATTTATTTTATCAAGTATAATTACATAATATGATCTAAAATAATGTTTTAAACATAGTATGATTTTATAGAATTTTTGGAACAAAATTTTACATTAAAATCGAAAATTACATAAGAAATTGAAAAAGTCAAAATGTTGACTTTGAGTTGACTAAAGTCAAAATTGTTGACTAAAGGTTGACTTGGTCAAAATTGTTGACCAAAACGTTGACCAAGGTCGAAGGGCACGTAATTCGATGTCGTGATCTATGTGGCGTGGTGCGTTTAGTAACAATGTAACACATTACGTAAGTACATTAAAGCGTCATTATATATTAAAGGGTAGAATATCTCTTATAAATTGAGAAAATTCATAATCGACATTAATTGATTAGGAAGCGTCGAAATAAGTCGGCGTTAGCCTTATTTGACACGTAGAGCGTTATAGACTATGTTAGTCTCTCTCGAGCGTGATCAGCGTGCTAAAATAGTTCTTACGTTAAGGTGGGGCGTGGACTTGAGCTTTCGACTTAGAAAGGCGTTATTGAAAAGCTACGTGCGGTGGGCTTTATTCGAAAACCCTTTTATTTATTTTGCCAATCAAAGTATTTATTTACAAGCTTTCGGTTGAGAAATGATGATTACACCCAAAGTGTTTATGTTTTATGTATGATCCTATCGAGTTGTTGGGCAAGCTGACTATGAAAATTGATATTGGATCTAATAGGAAGGATTATACAGCTAGGATTGATCTCATATGACAATATTATTGTTTGTGGTGATGGTTGGAATGATGATATTATTATTTGTGGTGATGGTGGCATGATAATATTGAAATTTGTTGGTTCGCTACCAGCGTATGGCGATCTGACGTGATGTCGTATTTTGTGTGGAGTTGGTGGCATGATGATATTGAAATTTGTTGGTTCGCTACCAGCGTATGGCGATCGATGTGATGTCGTATTTTGTGTGGAGTTGGTGGCATGATGATATTGAAAGTTGTTGGTTCGCTACCAGCGTGTGATGATGTTATGTGATGGCGTTATGTGATGATGTTATGATATTACTGCGATATGGATCATACGAGACAAAAATATGTCGGCGGGCGACTTTTGAAAATGAGAAAAATGTTTTAGTAAGCACAAGGCATTTTCAACTAAAACCGCGTGTCTTACTTTATGGGCGTAATTAAAGAAAAATGTTTTGCATGAGCCCACTAAGTGCATTCTTGTACTTAGCCACGCATGTTTGTTTTAAATGTGCGGGTTGAGCGATTGATGTTGGATGTTGAAGTGTTGGCGGTTGGAGTCTTACATGGTTGATAAGTATAGCACTTGATTACATATCGTCATATGTGTAATCACACGTCTTTCATTGCAAAGTTATATAGGTTATGTTTGAGTTGAACCCTTTAGTCGAGAGTCTAAATGATCCGGTTTAGTATATACGATATATGTGTCACGTGAATGATATGAAGTTTACGAAATTTATCTATTATATACCTCATGAGTTCCATAATTAGTCTTTGTTCTGTTGTTAATCCCGTCATTAGTAACAGTTTACGCTAATCCGTACTTTGGAAAGGCGGGCTGTTACAAACTATCTTGGAACCTTGTGATGGCGAAAATGACACATGTATATTATAAAGTTGTAATTTAATTATTTTGTGACAAGTGTGATGCAAGTTGTTAATTAAGTGATAAGGTAACATGTTGAGGTGTATATGATAAGGATGAGTTGTAGGATAAGATAAGATTTTGTCCTCAAATGCAAGTGGGATAACAAGTGTACCTAGATATTTTCTAAGTAATAATTAACATCTGAGTTGCTAAGTCATAAATACCACATGAAGCTCTTGATCCTCATTCACAACCTTAAAGTGAAGCGAAAAATATAGAGAGAAAGAGAGTGTTCACCTTGTTCAATCCCGAACTTAGATCATATAAGCGTCATGATCAAAATCCGTCCGATTAAAGGTTAGATCTCTTACGAGCTCATTATATACATTAGAATCCATGTTATAAGCTTAGTTTATATGGGTTATTTTAGAAAATCATGAGACTTGTGCCAATATGTTTAGATATTGTATTTATATGATGTTATTAAGCATGTAGTATAATTATATCACAAAATCAAGCATGATATTAAATTTTATATGTTGAAAACTTAAGGGTATGATATGTTGATGAGTATGATTTTAATTGTTGATTTGAACATGAAATCATGATCTAGGGTATTAACTATGCTTGTATGATTTTATGTAGAATTTTTGGAACACTTTAGTACATAAGTCTATGAATTTCAAAAATTAAAGAACATGATATTAGATTGTGCCATGTTTGAGTGTTATCATAACATATTGGAAGTGTAGAATCATAATATAGTGTTGTAGGAATTTATTGGATTTGTTAAAAATTTATTGGACATAAGTTCGAATTTCAAAAGTGACTTAGGAAGATTAAATTCAATAGTTCACAATAAATAAAAATTATGTTAAAGTAAGGATGCTTATAGATGAGTATGTGTTATGTGATTTTATTGGAATTTTTGGAAATTATTTGCTTAGTTTAATTAGGGTTTTCAAAACTATAGGTTATAAGTATTAATGTTATAAATTTATTTTATGAGATATAATTGCATAGTATGATCCAAAATGATGTTTTAAACATATTATGATTTTATAGAATTTTAGAACAAAATTGCACATAAAATAATAGAATTACCTAAAAGGAATTAAAAAGTCAAAATGTTGACTTTAATCAAAAAATATTGACTAAATGTTGACAAGTCAAAATTGTTGACCAAAAATGTTGACGAGTCGAATCACACGAATTCAATAATCTGCGATCTATGTGACGTGAAATGCGTATAGTAACAATGTAACTTCGTTACGTAAGTACGTTAAAGCGTACGTTATGTGCTAAAGAGATAGAATATCTCTTATATGATGAAACGATTTCATAATCGATATCGTTTAATTAGGAAGCGTCATAATGAATCCGAAATTAGCCTAAATGCGATGCATGGGGCGTTATAGCGATGTTTGTCTCTATCGAGCGTGTGCCGATGTACTAAAATAGTTCTTACGTTAAGGTGGGGCGTGAATTGAGCTGGGGCGTAGGAATTGACATTGAGAGAGAGACTACGTATACCGGTGGGCTTTATTCAACAACCACTTTTATTTACTTGCTTTACGTAAATGAAAAGTATTTATTCTGATATTACTGTTGAGAAATGATATGATTACACCCAAAGTGTTTATGTTTTATGTATGATCTGTCATGTTGTTGGGAAACCCGACTATAAAAGTAAATCTGATTGTTGGTTATTTACCAACGATATAATGATATTGATATGTGTGGAGATGGGTGGTATGATGATATTGAAAGTTGTTGGTTCATTACCAACGTAAGGCGATCATGTTATGTGTGGAGATGGGTGGTATGATGATATTGAAAGTTGTTGGTTCGCTACCAGCGTATGGCGATCTGTTATGTATGGAGATGGGTGGTATGGTGAAAGTGAAAATTGTTGGTTATTTACCAGCGTATGATGATGTTATAAAGAAATTATAGTTGTTGGTTCGCTACCAACATGTGATAACGTTATGATAATAATATATGAAGCGATATGGATCATCTGACGAGAAATATGTACGGCGGGACGACTTTTGAAAGTAAAAGAAAATGTTTTAGTAAGCATGAGCATTTCAAACAAACCTCGTGTGTTACTTATAGGCGGTGTAATTTAAAGAAAATGTTTTGGCAATGAGCCCTTGGGTGCATTATTGTACTCGACCACTGCATATTTGTTTTAAATGTGCGAGTTGAGCTAGAGATGGGATGGAGGTGTGTTGAGCGGTTGGATCTTTTGTCACCAATTAGTTAAACCTTGGATACACATCGTCACATGTGTACTCCACATACTTTCATTGCAAAGTACCTTAAGTTATGTTTTGAATTTGTACCTCATTTCGGCCAGACAAGTTGAACCCTCTTGCTAAAGGTGCGAATGATCCGATTTTGTATGTAAGTTATATACATTATATTAAATGACATGAAGTCTTGAAAGTTCACTCATTATATGCCTCACAATCTCATAGTTAGTTATCTTTCATGGTGTTAATCCCGTTGTTAGTAATGATGCTCGTTAATCCATACTTTGGTTTGGCGGTACATTCTGAGTAATATCTGACGGTCGTCATTTGAACCTAAAACCTTCTTTCTTTCAAAAGTTAAGTCTAGATTGGTCACTAGACTTCTAGAAGATCAACCGACTATGCTCGACACTCCATCACATCAAGCTCAATAGGAAAAAGGTAAATGATTTTCTCACGGTTTGAGAATGAGGATAAGCGGTTTGAAAGTTATTAAAGTGAATTGATTTTTCAAGAAAGCGAAGTTTTGAAATAAAGAGATTCGAGAATATGCGGTATGGGACTGCATATTCAAAAGAAAACTTAAAGTTCGAGGATATCTGGTATGGGGCTGTATATTCATGGAAAACTCAAAAGGTTTGATGTGCGTTGAGTAAATGATTTTCTCGGTTTGAAAGTGAAAATTTGAAAGAAAATGCCCTTTCTCGAGTTTTGAAATGAAAAGTTTGAAAGTAAAAATGATGTATTCGAAGAGATAAAATTTATGAGAATTTGTTGAAGAAAGTTTTTGCAAATATTGCAAATAATGTTTTGAGAAGAGTTAAGAATGATAGTTATGAAAATCTCTTTAAAAAGACAATTATGAAATCTTGTAAAAGATGTTTATGTTACAGAAGGTGATATGAGAAGAGAAGAGTAGTATGAAGGGGTGTTGACATTGTTATGTCAAAGAGAAATGTTAATTCATGGAATTCAAAGAGATTTATGAAACGAGTTATGTAATGTTTGGAAAGTGGACATTGATATGTCGAAAGTGTTATATCTTGAATTTTGAAATTCAAAAAGCATGAGTTATGTTCTGAGTTTGAAATGTTTATTTCAAATTTCAAAGTTATTTCAGCGATGAGTATGATATCCCAAAGAACATAGCGGTGATAAGAAGCATGATCACTTATCGCGAGAACATAGAAGTAAGAATCGAGAACTTTAGTTCCTTTCAGTCGAAAGTAAGTATCGACATGAGAACAAGAATAAAGATCGGTGAAAACATTACGAGTTTTCAAAGCGAGAAGAAAGAAGTATAAAGTGAAACCCGGCGGCATTTTATGCTCGACTTCAGCATCGACCTTGCCAACCGACTTTGGCATCGACCTCTTTGATTTAGACCTTAGTAATTGAGTTCGACCTTGGCTGCTGATCTCGGCGCCAGCAAAACTATCTTCTCGCTTGATGTGTTGATTTTAGCTCGTTCTCTCGTTTGAACTCCGATTCACAAGCGGTTTTCACCACGTACTCCTATAACAGAGTACTATATTTCTTATGAAGGACCGAATCCTTGGTTCCTTCTTCAGAATTCGTGAGAATCAGTTAAAGACTAGTCCTATGATGTTCATAGAGCGAAAACCTTACGATATAGCAAGAATAGTAGAATCTTTGCTAGAAAGTGAGATTCGATGGTACAAGAAGAGCTATGGCGTACATAAGATTCTTTGTTGATGACCTACTACGAGTTGTATAAGGTTTCAAGTTCCACTCAATTTACGTCATCGAGTTTAACTCTATGACCTAGTTCGATTGAGAAATCACTTGCGTTTCTCACTTTTCTCTGAAAAAAGTTTGCAAAACCAAAATTTTATCTGATGTTTTTGAAACCAAGCCTTGTGTGGCGAGAAAGTATTTGTGTGAATGCAGCCACCCATATGACCAAAGAAATCTCGATGAGTCGTCATTCTAGTCTTGGACCCTATATCCCAATTATTCGATTCGAAAGTATATTGATTCAAACTTAAGGATTGTCGTCATGAGTTGTAAACCCATACTTCTTTTCAATTGTCATGATGAATTTTTCTTGAAGCTTGAAACCAATAAGTATAAGATAGATTGACTTATCTTGTCACCTAAGTTTCGAATCAATAGAGTGATAGATATCAAGTATGATGTAAAGAAATTTTCGATAAGATAAGATATATTCTCTCCAATGGTGCACATTGATGCATTGACCCTTGATGGGCTTCTGAGGAGATGAAGGATATGAGAAAGTTGTACCTCCATATGAGGGTTATGATAATTAAGTCATGAATAAGATACTCTTTAGCATTGATTGTAAGAATAGAAGTAAAGGAAAGTATATGATATTCTTGGGATATAACCCTCCTATTCGTCATGTGAGAAAGATTATAACTTATTTGAGAGATAGTTGTTTGTCCTTAAGACCTCGTTAATAGGTTGGACATGTCTAAGGTATGGAGGTAGATGAAACTCATTTCATGAGTATCAAGGAATGAAAGCATCTCCATTAATAAGCCTCTCGTTTATCCTAAACAATAAGACTATGCGTGGCGGATCTAATCTGAATATTTGAGGCGTTGGTTAAACCAATGATAGTAAGAAGCGATGAATCACAATCAATGAGATGTACAAGCGGATAGGCTATCCTAGTGTTTAAAACAAGTATGGGAAAGATAACCCAAAGTTGAGATATGATAAGGAGGCGCTTATGCTAAAGATTAAGATAAAGTGAACAAGCGTATTGCCCTATATGATGACCCTAGATGGGATTTGTGACAAGACAAGCATGAAAAAGAGTGAATAAAGATATTTTAGGCTAAGATTGCATAAAGATGTTTTATAAATTGTGATAAATGCTAACTACATTCTTGCATTACCAGAATGCCGCCCAGACACGAACCTGAACAAGGTATTCAAGGGCGTGAAAGGGGACGAGGTAGGGGAAGAGGCCGTATTCCACGGGCCGAAAGTGAAGAAACACCAGTACCACCCCCACCTCCACCCGACCGAAGAATAGAGGAAATGTTTCTTAAGCAGAACCCACCATCTTTTAGCGGAAGGAAGTCCAGAAGATCTTTGAACAATGGGTTCGAGCAATAGAAAGGATTTTCGATTTCCTCCATTGCAACGCAAGAAAGATTATCTTGTGTCACCTTTCAACTCACGGACCGACCAGTTTACGGTGGGAAGCTAGGAAGAAGACTATAACTCGAGCAGAATGGAATATTTCACAGGAAGACTTTAAAGCGGAAGTGTCTGAAAAATACATTCGAAGAGCTATAGAAAGAAGAAAGAGGTTGAGTTCTTCAACCTAAAGCAAGATAGAAAGTCGTAATAAGAGTGCGATCGCATTTTTGCGATATGTCAAAAGTCGCCCAGATTTAGTAAATCTTGATATGAAAATGGCGAGAAAAGTTTAGATCCGGATTGAGACATGAGATAAAGATGTCTACGGCAAGTCATGGCGACTTAACCTACGCTGAAGCTCTTAGTCGAGCTTGGGACATCGGCGACAATGCGAAGATAGCTACACCCCGGTCGGATAATAAATCTCTCGCTTTATACCTCAATCAATGAGATTATGCTTGAGCATAATCGATACCAAGTAATTAAGACTTGGTTAAACCAATGATAGTGAGATTGGGGAATCATAATCATTGAGATGTGTGAACAGCTAGGATAGCCCTAGCATGTGAATCAAGTATGGAGAAAATATCTCCAAAGTCTAGACATGGTGATGAGATGCTTGGAATTTAAGTTATGGTGTACAAATGTACTACCTTGCTAAGCTATATTACAACGATGACGGTTCAAATCATGAATGTGAGAACCGAAGCATAATGAAAGTAAGATGACTTTCAGACACCATGCTCAAGGAAAATGAACAAAAGTCAAGAATAGCAGAAGAAATTACGAGTTAAACATTTATGAGATAGCCCACAATATGATATAAGCTTCAGAAACATTATGACTTCGATAAGGAAGGAAATTCCTTTGAAGTAAGGAAGCGGATTAAGAAATAGATTCAATATTTTGAAATGGATCTTACTATTCTAAGTTATATTGATATAAAATGCTCGTCTTGAGTGTTTAGTAATTAACAAGTCTCTTGCTATATATCTCAACCCATATGTTTATGCTTGAACAAAGTTGATTTCGAATTTTGATACCTTAGTGAAACAAATAATAGTAAGCATGAAAAGAGTGAATGGTTTTACTAAAGCTGTTTTATGATAAGAGTGCATGAAGATATATGCACTTGTAAATTGCGATAAATGTTCTGCGAATACTAATTACATCTTTGCAATATCGAATGCCGCCTAGATGGGAACCCGAGCAAGAGTTAGGGAAGAGGTAGGGGAAGAGGCGAGTCCCTGGCGAAGAAGAAGAAGAAATACTACCACCACCCCCACCTCCACATGATCGTAGAATAGAGGAATTTTCCTTAGGCAAAATCCGCCTACCTTTAATGGAAAAGGAAATCCCGATGATGCGGAGCAATGGGTAAGAGCGATAGAAAGGATTTTCGATTTTCTCCATTGTACAACACAAGAGCGACTGTCTTGTGTCACCTTCCAACTTATTGGATTTGTGGATTTCTGGTGGGAAGCCATAAGGAAAACCATGACGCCAGAACAAATGGGCTATTTTACTTGGGAAGATTTCAAGAGAGAGATGTATGAGAAATACATCCATAAAGGTTATAGGAAGAAAAGGAGAGCGAGTTCTTCAATGCGAAGCAAGAACAGATATGCGTGACGAATATGATCGCATCTTTGCGATATGTCGAGATATGCTCGGACAGTGAGTCTTGACATGAAGATGTCGGAGAAATTTCAATCTGGTCTAAGGCGTGAAATAAGAATGCCTCTTGCTAGTCATGGTGACTTGGCGTATCTTGAAGCTCTCGGTAGGGCTTTAGATATTGAGGTGACAATGCACGAAGATAAACCGACCCATCTGTGATCACATAACATTGGTGACAAAGGTAAGAGAAAATGGGAAGATAATTTTAATAACAACAACGAGAAATTTTGGGAATACAAGTAACAAAGGCCATGGCAGGAACATGGCACCACAGGCGGTAGGGATTTTTCCTTACGAAATGTCATACACTACAGAGGTGCATGCTGGCGAGGCGGTGGCGGCTGTTTTAAATGTGGTAAAAAGGGCCATTATGCATATGATTGCCCAGAAATGAGCTCGGGAGAAACGATAAGGCCAAACCAACCACTTAGGGCTATATAATATCAGCCCCAATATCCGCGATAAGCAATGACAACGATGATAAGCGCCATGGCAACAACAACGATACCGACAGCAGCAAGTACCCGTCGGTAGTAACCGACTGAGTAGAGTTATGCTCTACACCAAAGTCGAATTTCCAAATGATGAGTACGATTCCAACGAAGGCCACTCAGAGATATGGAATCCTATAATAATATGAGACTTATAGGTAGATGGTGGATTATGTTGAAAATGGTATGGGTAGGATGTATAAAATAAACATAGTTTGGAATATTTTGTGAATATGTTGAAGTGGTGTCAAAATTTTGGATGTAAAAAAAAAGAACTAGACGCCATGTAATCAGTCGGCTTGATAGACCGACCCTCGTAATTAATGTATGAAAAGTCCTCATTGAAGCATTTTGATGAGATATATTATATGGTTTTTGTAGAATGGTATCTGATTTATGAAAACGAATTGTTCCAAATAAGATATGGCCACTATGAGATAATAGTTATGCTATTCGGACTAACTAAAGTACCAGCCCTGACAATGAACCTCAAAAATCGAGTGTTCCACACGTACTTAGACAATTTTGTCTTAATCTTTTTGAATGATGTTCTTATCCATATGAAGAATGAGAAAGAACATAAAGAACATCGGAGGATTGTCTTACGAACATCTAAAGCCGAACAGATCTTGTCAAGTATAGTAAATGTGAGTTTCGGCTTGAAGAAGAAATATTCCTCTGACACATTGTGTTTTCAGTAGGAATCAAAGTGGGTATGGTAAAAGAAGAGGCAATGTAAGAATGGAAGTCGTCAATAACCTGGAATGAGATCAGGAATTCCTTAAATAAATTACTTACTTGGAGACTCGTTGAGAATTTTCTAAAATAGCAAGGCCGATAACACAGCTACCCCAAAAAGGAATCAATTTTACATGGACCAATAAATGAGAGGCCATGTATTAAGGAGAGAGAAATAATAGCTTACGCATCACAATGACTGAGACCACATGAATAGAATTACCCAACTCACGACTTGAAGTAACAACAATAGTATAAGTACTACAGTCTTGGAGATATCACTCATATGAAATGAACTGAGAATTCTTCACAAATTACAAAAGTTTGAAATTTTCCTTTGAGCAAAGAGACTTAAATATGTGATAGAAAAGATGGCTCGAATCAGTAAAAGATTCCAATTGTGATATAAATTATCATTGACGAAAGGTTAACGTAGAATCTAATGCCCTAAGTTGTGAAAACTCGGGTTAAATTACGATGTATCCCTACAAGGAAAGGGAAAATTCATTATAGAGTATAGTCGAGATGCCAAATCAATCATGAGCCGTATTTGCCACACTCATGATTATGTCAGATTCGAGAAAAATGGGTAAAGAGAATAATAAAGGAAAGATGAAAGATTTGAAAGAATACGAGCTAAGGAGAAGAACGAAGGGCTGAAGGATTATAAAGAAGCGCCAGACAATGTCATATTGTCTAAGGGAAGGTTATACATTTCAAGCAAAAATAAGCTTAGAAATGAAATCATGAATGAAGTTCGTGATACTTCTCGTACCGCTCTACCAGGAAAAATTAAGATATATTATGATTTACGAGAAAAGTTAGATAGTAAGGAATGAAATGGGATATAACCATAGTGTCGAGCAGTGTCTCGGTTACTAATAAGTGAAGGCATTATATAAATGACCTTATAAGGAATTATAATCTCTAGAGATACACAAATGAAAATGGAATGACATAGCAATGGATTTTATGACGAGTTTTGCTAAAGTCATAAAGTAGTTGTACTGCTATATGGGTAGTAGTGGATTGACTCACCCAATATATTCATCTCTGTCTATTCAGATGACTCATGGACCTGAAAAGTTAGCTCAGTCGTACATAAAGGAAATCGTATCTGTACAGGGGGTACCAAAACCTATCACTTCGGATAGAGAATCCAAGTTTACCCCTAGATTGAACTAGCTCACCAAAAAGGAGTTCGACACGAGATTGAACCTTAACATAGATGTCCACTCACGGACAGATACAATATGGACGTTTAAGGATACGATGAGAACATTAATGTTAAATAAGGGTGCAAGTGGGAACATGTTGTATCACTTGTTAAGTTCACGTACGCCCATAGCTGTCAAGCAACGATCAATATAGCCATATGAAGCAAGGAAGAAGAGAAGCTCAGAACTTACAAAAGTCTTACACTGATACGCGTAGATCTGAATTGCATTTTGAATTTGGAAGTAAAGTTTCCCTAGATTTCTCCATCGAGGGAATTTATAAAGATTCAGATACAAGGAATGTCGAGATCACGTTTTATAGGACCTTACGAGATCCTTGAAATAATAGGCCCAGTAGCCTATAAATTGGTACTTCCACCAAATCTGGGGAATGTACGAAATATTTTCCATGTGTCACAGTTAAGGAAGTATGAATATGACTCAAAACACGTGATCCACCAAAATGACGTTGTCCTTAACTCAAATATGAGTGTGATGAAAATCTACGACTATTTTGATCGTACGATTTAACGATTAAAGAATCAAGTTTGGGTCTTTAATGAAAAGTCCAATGGAGAAACCATGGACAAAAGAAAATCACGTGGAAAATTGAAGATATTATGATGCTAAGATACCCCGTATTTTTTTTTAGGTATGCAAATTTCGGGAAGAAATTTTTTTTATGGGGGTGGAATGTAATATCCCGAAGATTTAAAGCCCAAATGTGATAATAAAAATTGTAAGTTAGGGTTTCATCTCGATAATCGAAATAATAAATTATCAAAGCTCGATTTCGATTATTTATGATATAATAAATTATTGTATCATATTCACTAATGATTGAGAACTAAGGGATATGGTTCATATAAATTCTTTCGGCAATAATATTTTAACGTCGATTGAATATCGATAGTTAATATTACGTTAATTTTTCTAAGTGACGAAGCTTAGAATTAAATTTCATTATTAATGAAATGAATTAATAAAGTCATTACGACTTTATTTCTCAAATCGTTTAGAGACGATTTGAGAAATAAGTCTAATGATCAAGGAATTATAATATTTATATTCCTATGATTATTTTATGTAATTAGAGCATTATTTATCATTAAAATAATGCTAGAGGATTAAGGAATAATTATGGGATAAAGTGTACAATTTTGAAAACCACAATTTGAAAATTAGGGTTTTCACACATGGATCATCTTAATTATTTTTCTCATGATATATTTAGCACTTTGACTATAAAAGTGTCGTGAGTTTCTAATTGAAGGAATTGAATAAATTTTGTTGTCTTTAGGCTATGTGGCGTTGATAATGTATTAGCATGATATATTTTGTACACAATAAACAAGACATTAATGAGAGTGATCAAGTGGGAGTGATTTGGCTTGTGATAGCCGTTTATTAAGTGATGACTTTTGAGGAAAGAAGAAATGGTGGTACTCTTTGTTGATTTGGCTTCATGTAGTAAATGCTTTATTTATATTTTGGTATAAGACAAAATTGTTAAAAACTCATCCTCCTTTGTTCTCTTGGGAGTGACCGAAGCATGTAAGTAAATAAAGTGGAAAAGATTTGTTCATTCATTGTTGATGACATAGAGCGGCTATAATGGATTAAATAAAGAAGAAAGAAAATTTAGGACTCATTTGTGTGATGATGTATTTGCATTTGGCAAAATGTAGATAGTATATATCATGTATAAGACAAATAAAGAAAAGCTCTCCTTTTGCTATGAAGACCGAAGCGTGCTATGGCAAGTGAGAGTATTTGTTTCATTTTATTAGTTGATGATAAAGTTAATTAATTAGCATGACATTGTTGACTATTTGAGGTGAGAAGAAATTCAAAAACTCTTCCTTGGTGTGCATGAAATGACCGATGCATGCATGGATCAAAGAAAGGATTTTATTCTTTGTTTCATTCAATTAAGTCTTGTAAGAGCATTTACTATGGGAATAAGTGATGTAATAAAGTTGTGTGAGTCACTAAAATATTTTGCCTTGCATGTTATGTGTGTGACCGAGAGGAATGGTTAAGGAGTTAGTGTATTGTTTGTTTTATTCCATTAAGTATAATAAAGTGATAAGTAATAATAAAATCAAGATATCATCCTCTTTCCTAAACCACTACTGCCGTGAGTATTGTTGAGAGGAAAAGAAAGAGTGTTCATCCTTTAATCTTCACCAAACCTTGAGATAAAATCCTTGCATCAAAAATCAAAGCCGGTAAAGAGGTTAGGAATCGAACAAGCTTCGTTTATACATTAAAAATTTCAATTTCCAACTGTTTGATTTTAATATATATGCATATGTTTTTAATGAAAAAATATGAGAAATATTGCTAGCATGTTGTGTTGTTTGTTATTAATGTTTATATTGTTAAGATTGTTAATATGTTATGTATTGATTAAAAGCTAAGCATGTTATGAAATTTATAAGTGTTGATCGAAAATTTATTAAGTTCATGTGTCGATAGATTATTGATATATGTTAGTAGTTAAGCTCATAGTGAATTATTGGAAATTTTTGGAAAATCATATGGTATATATGTATTATGACCGAAAATGTTGGGAGGATAGATATTGATGTGCAAATTTGATTTAAGTGATATTATAGCATATTATTGATCTAGGGCATTGATTTAGTGATATGTGAATTTATTAGATTTTTAGAAAATAGTATGGTTAATGTTTGAGAAAAGTCGAGACCTACAAGGATTGGTATATTGATGTATAAATTAATAATGTTGGATATTATGTTGTATTATTGTTATATGTTAATGTTTAGACATTGTGGAATTTAATTGAAATTCTAGAAAAATATTTGGTTATAAATGTAAGAAAATCGTGAGCCTTGGAGAATAGGAAAATGATGTCCAATTTTCCTATAGCTAATGTTAATACATATTATTGATACTATGATAATATGGAACATTATGTGAATTTAGAAGAATTTTTGGAAGAAGTTGAGAATTATTTGGAAAGGGGGCCGAGAGTTGTTCTTGAAGAATTAGGGTTTTGAATTCATTTTATCAAGAAAAATCATATATTATATGCTTAGAAAATATTTTAGACCCATTGAGAATTTATGGGATTTTAGAAACATAGTATACTATGTTTACGGCGAAACCTTATATTAAATAACGTTGGTTTTGAAAAAAATATGTATAATGTATAAATTAAATGTTATTAAAGTAAAATATTAATCAAGTTTATTGATTTACGTGAAAATCGAGAATTAAGGTTTTATGATAAGAAATCGATTGAAAATCGATTTATATGGAAATTAGTTACTAAATATGTGAATAATTGAAAAGTTTATTAAGAAAAGTCAAAAATGTTGACTTATGATTTAACGTATGAAATACGTTAAATAAATACACTAATACGTGTAAAACGTATTAATTTTTTTAGAAAATCTCATTGGTGGGAAAAGATTTCATAATTGAAATCATTTTTTTGAAAAACGTTAGAATACGTTGAACGTATAACCTAAATGGTTAAAATGAGATAGTAGATCATATCTAGTCTCTCATCAATGCGAAATGTCTAGTTAAGATCTGTGATTGAGCGGCGTATTAAATTAGTTAGGAATTGAATTATTATAGTATAAGTTATCAAAGTTTATTTAAACTTTGAAAATCTCGAAAAACGTGACCAACGTATTGAATTAGTTTTTACGTAAAGGTTTGAGCGGATGTGATCGTTGGCGTAGAACAAAATCGAATTAAGAAAGTCTACAATCCAGGTGGATGTTTCTTTCTCCTCGAGGATAAAATATTTATCAAATGTTTATTTACAATGCTCTCTGTTGAGAAATGATGTTAAAATGATTACCTGCCCAAAGTGTTTATGATTTTATGTATGATCCTATCAATAGTGTTGGTTCGCTACCAACATATTATGATGAATGAAATGTTTATGAGGTGAAATTGTTTATGAGGAGGATGGTATGATGTTCATGAGGAGGATGGTATAAATTGTTTATGAGGAGGATGGTATAAATTGTTTATGAGGAGGATGGAATGATGTATTATGAGGAGGATGATGTGATGATATAAATGTTGTTGGTTCGCTACCAACGTATGATGTTATAATGAGATTGATAGTTGTTGGGTCATTAACAACATATTATGATGTTATGATGATATTAAATGTTGTTGGTTCGCTACCAACGTATGTGAAATTATGATAATGTTATAAGGGAAATGATACGGATCATACAGACAGAAAATATGTCGGCGGACAACTTTTGAAAATTAGAAAATGTTTTAGTAAGCACAGTATTTCCACTAAAACCTCGCGTTTTACTAATGGGGCGAGTAATTTAATGAAAATGTTTTAGTAAGCACGAGTATTTCCACTAAAACCTCGCGTTTTACTAATGGGCGAGTAATTTAATGAAAATGTTTTGGCATGAGTCCACCGAGTGCATTCTTGTACTCACCACATATTTGTTTTAAATGTGCGATTGAGTCAGTGATGCGATGGGCGGTGTTGAGCAATAGGAATGTTGTCACCGATAGTATACCTTGATTGTACATCGTCATATGTACATATCACATGTTTTCATTGCAAGAACTTAAGTTATGTTTTAAAGTCCAAAATCATGATTGATATATGTATCAAAATTTATTATTAAATGGTATTCTGTTTATTTATTCCTGTTTAGAGTAATAGTCCCGACTAAATCGTACTTAGGATTTAGGGGCTGTTACAAAGAGAGAGAGAGAGGGGAGAGAGAGAAATTTGGGGGAACTGCCCAAATTAGCCATTTCCTAGATCGCAGGGCCTCTTTCATCATGACTAACCGAAAGCTCGTTGTAAGTTTCAAGATGCTTCTCTTATTCTCATTGACACAATTGTCTTTTTGATTAGCGTATGATTGTTATTTGATTAATTAATGTGCATTTCTTTGTCGACACTAGGTGTTGGGAATTCCGTGGGATGTGGATACTGAAGGATTGAGGAATACATGAGCAATTTCGGGGAGCTGGAGGACTGTATTGTATTGAAGGTAAGCTCACATTGTTTTATTTGCGATAGCTGCTTGTGTGAGCAAACAAACCTAAAAGATTCAAACTTTCCACTCATATATAAAATACAGTCCGGCAACTTCTTGATGTTAAATGTTAATGTTCATATTGTGAAACAAAACTTGACCTGTTGACGAACAAACCAAAATAAAACATGTTAATCTTTAGTACTATAGCGGGAAATGTTTGTTTAATGGGATGCTGCTATATGAAGACTTGGATTCAATTCAGGTACTTCCTGAAGGCATACAACAGAGATTCCCAGTTCTATTAGGTTAATGTAAACACTGGTAGCTCGGAGAATATTTCTAAATTTTGACATGATTCTTTCATTCCATACGTTGATTTGAACTCTCTGCTCGGACTGTCAATCATGTCATATTTTTTGACTACATGGTTTCTGTAAGAATTCTTATCAGATGTCTCCAAATTGTGCAGCTATTACAATGTTACATATTATTTCTATCTTGGAATATTAAGGTATGAACTTCCATCTTAGAAAGATATCCACTTCCTCACGAGGTTCTTCTACCTGAAGGGTAAGGAAATATGAGGGGCCCCTGGTGTTGAATTATATTGGAACTTTATTTCTGGTTCTGTGGAGTATGTTACTCTATGCCTGAGGTCTAGAAATATTTTCCTGCTATTTTGTGTGTGGGTTTCCAATTTCATCTTGCCTGGCTGGAACATGTGATACATAGGGATGTAATACCAAGGGTCCCTTATCTTCTTTGCTATGGTGATTTCAGGAGCGTTCTACCGGCCGTTCTCGTGGTTTTGGATATGCAACATTTGTGACAACCGAGGATGCAAAGGTGATTCTTGAACACATCATTGTTAACTCCAGTTCTCCCATGTAGTTTGAGTCTCACAGTCAATTTGGATCACTTAAGGTTTTTGATGATCATTTTGTGAACCAATCATCAATGTCCCAGCTGCATTAGCAAGTTAGCATTTCATCGGCAATAGGGTGTTGGAAGTCAATGTAGCCACCCAAAGGTTACCTTGTTGAATGCTTAGTTTTATTGTTTGCTTTTTCTATCGGTTAATAGGCCATCCGAAATAATTTGATTCTTTATACTTTGTTGTTGAGCATATTATTTGTTTTAATTTTAAAGGTGGAAATTCAAGTCAGGAAGCTTTATTGTGTTAACAAGGCTATTCCATCTGCCTATCAATATTGAGGATGCAGCTAGCTAGAAGTGAGGCTGAAATTGAAAGGCTTTGCAGGTCGAGCTATGTTTAAAGCATAAAACATACATGTTTTGCTTGAAATCTTGTCCAAAAGTTTTGCATTCTAAGTCTGACGGTGAGCAACTTGTTCGTGTAAATCGGGACACTCTCACAATTCTGAGGGTCCTTAGCTTTCGCACTCTTGCAATGCAAATCTTGAAGGTAAGATGTCATTGAATCTTTGAATTCGGTTTTTTTTCTTCTTGAAAGTAGAGTAACTAACCCCGTGTGGTTTCAACTTCACCGATTAGTTCTATAAATCGATTTTCGGATGGCAAGGGAAATATCAAGACTCACCATATGCGACTTCAGTGAGCAGGAACCCAAACATATAATACTTATTTTGAGAAAGGAGAGGTTTGCTTTTCACAACTTTAAAAAATTTATGTAACGAAGAGAGGGTCTATATTTGAATCCAACTACGTTGTATTGTGATATGTGGGATACGTTCTTATTGTTTTGTTATGTGATGTAGCCAATATTTTTGTATAGTGATTTTATAGCAGTAATGAAAACGGATTGTATATTTTTGTATAGTGATTTTGAACGTAATGAAAGTAAGTATATTTTAATCTCATTTGCTATTAGATTTGGCGTTATTAATTGTATAGGTTTTTAAATAAAGAAATTAACTACGGTTGAAATTGAAAAACCGTAGTATAAAAGATATATTGACTACGGTTTAAAAAGTCAACCGTAGTCTTATGCTAAATTGACTACGGATGTAATAGATAAACGTAGTATATAAAATATAAAATTTGGCATAAAAACCGTAGTAATTTATAAAAAACCGTAGTAAATTTGCATTAAAACTACGCTTTTTCCCCAAAAACCGCAGTGTATATGCAAAAATTAGTGTAGTCTATAGTCGATATAGACTACGCATAAAACGCGAAGTGTATGAGAAATTAAGTGTAGTCTATAATCGAATAGACTACGCTTAAAAAGCGTAGTGTATGTGCGAAATTAAGCATAGTCTATAGTCGGTATAGACTACGCTTAAAAAGCGTAGTCTATGTGCGAAAAGTGTAGTCTATAGTCGGTATACACTACACATAAAAAGCGTAGTGTATGCGCGCCTAGTTTTCTCTATACCACTTTTCTCTACGGTCTAAAACGCACATAGACTACACATATTATGCGTAGTCTATACTGATTTTTCTAGAAGTGTAGTGTCATGAGCATAGTCTTCCCCATTCAGTTGTTCACGCGTGGCGGAACTCTGAATTGACTATTGCTATTCCGACAGAACCTTAAAAGAAACATAGTATAATGATAAGTTAGTTGGTATCGATTGATGGTTATTGGATAGATGAGTCATGGGTTACTAGAGCATAGAATTCTAGGAGTTACGATATAGGGTTAAGTATGCTTTGTGTAGGTTTACATGTGTTTTGTTGAAAACCTTTACTGTTTACGATTACCTGCTATCGGTTATGTTTTCCAACTATCTGACTATAGTACTATCCGTTTGTAGATGGCGCGGATGCGACATACAGCAAGGAAGAGATTTCCACGAGCTACTCCAGATGAGATTTTTAGAGAGTATCGTAACTATCAGTAGGAATACGGTGATAATCTAGGAGAGTTTTTAGCGCACTATGACCACATGTGGTGTCACAGCCCGACCACTTAATCAAGTAATTAGGCCGTGACTTAAGCGGTGACGTGAGTTAAGAAAGAACTTCTGATAATCGATAACAACAATTTCGACCGAATATAGTTATCAAAACAATTTATGACATAAATTTTCATCAATAAAGAATCAAACATTTATGGTTCAAAGAAATGAAATGAAGTTTTACAAAGGTTGACTTTAAGTTTTCAATTTATAATGAAGAATCGAGTATAAAAGAACTAATATCAAGAATGTGCATTCTCAAGCATGCTTAAACAATGATAAAAATTTTCGATGTTTCAAAGCATGGTTCGACAATGTTTCCAAACATTTTATATATCATATTGGATTCAACGAAAACAATTCTGAACTTTCGAGTAAATCCTTGTTCACAGAGCATTTCAATGAATCCATGTTTTCGAATCAGTCGACATTATAACAACAATGCCGAGATCATATGAGCAAAATAAGGACTATCGTCAAGATTATGATCAATTGAGTAACAAAACTCTTAAGCGGTAAAGGCGAAGTTCGGCAGCGTGAAGAGTGGTTGAGAATTATGTGAAGACATAACTCTCGGGCAACAAAACATGTTGACATGAAATGAATAACCTCAACAATTTATCAATATAATCATGAATCAAATTACTTAGAAGCTCCTTTACACAACATTCGATTCCAAGATCCTCGAGCTCAACTCGCACGTTTAGAAATACATGCGGGACGTGAGTACAAAATGCACTCGGTGGGTATACGCGAAAACATAAAAGCAGTGCCCTTAGGGCTATATAATTTACTTGCCATAACGTTAGCAATGCGCGGGGTTTTAGTGAAATAACATGTGCATGCATCATAATAAACATAAACATTTACTTACTTGCTTTCATTTCATAGCATCATCATAAAATATGCATATGCATGTTCTCATGTCGGCCGATAACTTTCTCTTCCCATATCCACGGATTCTTTCTATGTGTTGAGAAGTAGGCTCCTTCTCAAACACGCTATGACCGGAAGGTCGCTATCCGACGTCGGTAAATCTCAAACACCATAAAATACCCGTGTTGATGGACCCGAAGGTACCATGCCGACCTCATTTTTTCTTTCATCATTTCTTTCTTTCTTTCTTTCATTTACGTGGATAGGTAATGCATCATGCTCATGCTCATGCTCAAAAGCAGCAAGTCATTTGACTTTGAAACTTTGCTCATAATCAATTCATTTCATTTGAAAACATAAAAACATAAGCATATCATATTAGAAAATATTTACACCCACCTCGAGACAGTCCCTCGGCGACTATAGTTTTGTCTTTTATATCTTTATTCTTTTCTTCTTGGTCCTTTAATCGACATAAAGCGGTATAAGCTGAAATCGAAGACGGATTGAAAATCCAAGCGGTTGAATCTTCTAAAATTGAGTATGAAATTTTCAAAATTTAGTGTGTGTGTATGTGTGTGTAAGGCACGAAATTTTGAAGAAATAAAGAAGAAAAATGAATAGAAATGTATATATATGTAGCCACAAATTTTAATTTATTTTTCATTTTCTTTAATTTGGTGGAAAATTCACCAACTTTCTAGAGAATTCTCAAAATTTCCACCATTTTTCCTTTTCTTTAATACATGATGAATAATCATGTTATGGAAATACAAAATGTACACTTCTTTATAAATAATATCAACGTTATAAATGCATACTATTAATCCATATCGTTCCGATTTCAAAACTCCATTTCTAATAAAATTCTCTCTACTTGAAATCCTCTTTTATAATTCAAATAACATATTATAAACATCAAACTTTTATTGTAAAAATATTTTTGGCTTCGAAAACCATTTTAGACATTCAGCCGACGATTAAGGTTTAATCGGCAAATGTATGAAACAAAGAACAAAACTCTGAAATCAAAACTTCGTTGAGCATGTATCTATTATCTCAAGACTCTTGAAATCTAGGTCTTCTTATTCTTGACGGGACCTAAGAATCATATCTTAGGTTCTATCTCAAATTCTTTCGCGATTCTATCGCATATTCTATCTTCTTGTCTCGAAGCTTAAAACAAAAGCTTCTGGCTTAAATAACTCTTTCTTAAGGATCTTAAGGATGCAATGCCCTTCTCATAAGCTCTTAATTAGGGCTAATCTACGCTACATGAATCGCGGGTATTACATGGATCACGCCCATGCCCATGGGGTTCTTGATTTTGATGGAGTGATGCGTCGATCACACGACTACCTTCCGATCGGGAGGATATGCTCGGGAGATATCCGGAGACTACATCTTCGGTAGCGATAGTTTCGACACGAAGGAGACCTACCTAGATTTGCTTGTCATCCGGGTTAGGTCTTTCATTTGGAAGGCTGCACCTAGGGACCCTATCTCCCACCCAGAGAGTTCACGTGGTGTGACCCAACACACAGTGGTTGTACAGGAGGTTCCCGTTTGACTTCTTCTACCCCACGATTTTGCGGGTATAAGCAGGAATGATCATGAGGCTGGACCTTCACGTCCCGAGCACCAGAGGTTTCGCTCTTACCTCCACTAGGTTTCGATCTATTTCCATTACCACTACCACATGTGCTACTTCCGCCACTTTCCTTAGGTCCACCACCACCAGTTGAGCCGTACCCACAGGCTCCAGAACTTCAGGTGCATGACCCGCACCATCTCGTGGAAGGTTTGATTCGAGAAGTTCATGTACTCCTCGAGGCTGGCGCAGTTCAGGCACAAATGGGTGATGATGATGAAGAGGATCCCGAGGAGAATCTAGAGAAAGATGAAGAGGATCTTGGGAGGATGAGGAAAATCCGGAAGAAGATTAAGAGGTCCGGATAATGAGTATCATGAGGGAAGAGGAAGCACCGACCTACGGTACCATATCATCTCGACTTAGCCCGATATATTTCCCTAAAGACCGACACTCGGAGTCTAGAGTGGTAGGACTCATGGACTCATATATGTACATAGTTTTGACTAGTATTTTAGGCGAAAATGAGGATCTGTATGGACCATTCGTGGTTATGCTATGACTCTCTCTACTAGCCTTACGGGGCGTAGATCTTTTACATCGCTCAGTGGCTTAGTATATTGGGTGTCACGCCCAATTCAGAGAGAGGCACGGATGTCGGGGTATGATTAGGGTGGGGATTAAGCGGGGAAGAAGGGGATACATAAAGCATACATAATAAGAAGATACGACCATAAAATCGGGCAACATCTCCTCTATAATGGGACATATCACGAAGGGGAGGATGAACAAATAATTCACCGATGTAATTATATCGACATCATAACTTCAATGAGCGTGATCTTGAATAAATCTTAGTAATGCAAGAAAACAAATGGCATTACATCACATTGACTAGACCGTCAACCACATAGCATGCTCTTATCGAGACTCATAGCATAATAACATAATAGTGAACCTTGTTCCCAATCATAGAGCAAAATAAAGGGACAAGAATACATCAACAACAGAGTGCGTAGATATAACACAACATCACGAAAGCGAGAAAGAACGAAAGAACCCGCAGCTCGACCCTCAAGCGTCGCCCGTCCGGCCCTTCTCCATACATGAAAAACATTTTAAAAGATTTTGGGGTGAGTACTAGCGCACTCAAGCGGGTTTTAACGAAAACAAAATCCATGATACCGTGTTTAGAGCACTTACCTTAGAAGGTTTTAAGCGTAAACCCACTTCTAAGTAAGCAAAAGAGATTTTCCTTTTTAATACGACTCGTTATTCTTGTTACTCCATCATAGAACCACGGCTCGGGCGTATCCATGACCCATCACATCTCTCACCGAAACATATCCAACCCGACCACAATATCTCGGCCGGAACATATGCGGTCGGCCTATGCTCGGGCGTATCCGGTAAGCTAAATCGATGTGGACTTGGTCGATCCCGTCGAACCATAACCACTTCATTACCATTTCCATGTGGACTTTCGGGTCTATCCTTTCGTAACCATAACCACGTGTTCGGGGTCTATCCGCTACGATCAATACTCAAGATGGTGATCAACCCATTTGAATAGAGATCGTGCACAATCACAATAGAACCACGTCTCGGATCGGAGAGCGAGAATAACTTTGTTAAAACATTTTCACGGCGTACATGTTTTATTTTGAAATATCGAGTAAATAACTCAAAATATGCATATATAACCCAACCGAGCAAATAAAACGTCGGTGGGAGATATCCACGGATCCAACAACTTCACCGATCGCCTTTGGTAGGTACATGGTAACAAGATGGAACAACTATTGGGGTCACGTCCACAAAGCAAAGCAACAACGTGATCAAACGAAGATCGAAAGCGAAGCGGGGTTTTAACTACGAACCCACATTTGGCACTCTCGGGGTTTTCAAATCAACTCGATCACGAAGGAAATATATTCAGGGCATCAAGATCTATAATAAGGTACCTTCAAACTATGCATGCATGCAAGTTGACACAAATCTTAGCAGCGGAGAAACTTTAAAAATCGATGTCTATCCTCAAATCCAGGATAAATCATCCAAAATCGATGCATGAAAATGGAAACATAAGCAATATGCATAACGATGAACATGGAATGACAAACTATGTTGAAAATGAATAACCCGGGCATGTACTTCCTTTAGAAACTCGAAACAACGGAAAACATCCCGACATCTTTGAAACGTGAAAACGGAAAATGTAATTGGTACTCTAGTAGAACACATAGCCCGAACTCAAAACCTAAAGGGTCAGAGCAAAGGTAGCCCGTTGGCCACCAAATCGGCTGCCAACAACCACGACGGCGACTGCGTGAGGCGGTGGAGGTCGGCGGCCAAATAGGCCGACCTCCGGCCATTTTCTCGTCCCGCCCGTTTAGAAACCCGAGTTCTATGTTATGCTATCTACTAAAAGGCGGAATCAAACAAGAAAATGATAAAAGCGGAAGCAGGGGTTCTTTGGGGAGGGGCTAATCGGCGGTGGTGGCCGGCAGCAGCGCAATGGCTATAGTAACCCGAAAATCTCTTAGTCTTAATTAGAGCCTAATTAAGCATTAATTAGGGGCTTAAAGACATTTCATCTCTACAAATTTATAAAGAAATGCATAATAAATAAGTAAACGATAAAAATTCGATTAATTATCAATCGAAGGAATAGAATTTCGAAGGAGTAGAGATTCATTAGAAACAAGTTTTAGTATGATAAAATAGGAGATATTGTTATTATTGTGTGTTGAATAAAAACTTTCATTAAATCGAAAATGTTTTAAAGAAATGCATTAATTATTATTTATGTGAGATTTATTTATAAAATGAAATGAAATATTGTTTAAGCTATTAAATGGCTTAAATAAATTTATTTTATTAATATCTAGTGATAAAGAAATTATTTTCTATAATTTTCGAATTTTATGAATAAATAGAATAATTATTTGATTATTTGTACATGAAAGCATTAAAGTTATATTTAGTTGATTTGAATTCCAATAATGGATTTAATTGTTTTGGATCTTTATATTAATAAGAAAATTAAGTTTTTACGATTCAAGAATACTAATATTCAACATTAGTAATTTTAGAAAATACCTATATAATTTTGAAAATGTTAATAAAAAATGAATAATTAAATAAATAAAGCTATCTATATATACACCTCCTAGAACTAATAATCATATTAGATCATCTTCAAGCTCCATATTTCCCCCTCATTTTCGATACACACACACTACTCACACACACAAAATTTTCTTCAACTTTAATCCATAGTTTAAGTGTAGAAATTGTGGGAAATCACTCCAAAGAAAGTAGATACATTATTTCATCCAAGTTTTTATGATTAAAATTGATGAATATGATGTTCTATTATACTAGGGTTTTCGAAAATTTGAAGTGGTAGATTAAGGTTGAATTGTTTAATTTTTGTTATGTTCATTGATTTCTTTATGCTTTTGATGTTTAAATCTTATAATCTATGATTTAAATTCTTGAAATTCATGAAGTTGGTAAATTAAAGTAAGCATATATGAACCTAATTTTGTAATCCATAGCTTAAGTGTAGAAATTGTGGAAATCACTACAAAGAAGGTAGATACCTTATTTCATCCAAGTTTTTGTGATTAAAATTGATGAATATGATGTTCTATTATACTAGGGTTTTCGAAAATTTGAAGTGGTAAATTAAGGTTGAATTGTTTAATTTTTGTTATGTTTATTGATTTCTTTATGCTTATGATGTTTAAATCTTATAATCTATGGTTTAAATTCTTGAAATTCATTGGTAAATTAAAGTAAGCATATATGAACCCTAATTTTTGTATGTTCATTATGTGTTATGATTTGATTAAATTGAGTTTAGATATGTGTAATTAAGTTGAAATAAACATGATTTAGTGGAAGAAATTGGAATGAATTTAATGTATGCATATTGCCAAATTTTTGAAAATTCTAAGGTGAATGATCTTTGAGTTTTTGATTTTATTTGATGTATTTGATATAATTTTTGAGATCTAGAATATAAATAATGCTTAAGTTGAATTTATGGGATTTTATGGAGATATATATTGAAAGTTGAAAAATTAAAGTTTATGCTAAGTTGTTGAATTTATATGATAAGTTTGATTAAGATTGAAAGTGATTATGGATTGATGATCATTCATGATAAATGAGTATGAGTGTGAGTTGTTTTGAATTAAATTGGTTATAGATTGAAAAATTTATTTAATTACATAATATATGATTAAAGGGCATGTTAAGTCCAAGATGTAAATGGATTAGTTTAAACTTGTTTTGAGTTGTTAAGTGTATATTTAGGCATATGGTGATGATTTGATGGAGTTTGTGATGAATTGGTTAAATTTGGATTGAAATGGCGATTCATTTTATAAAACTTACTCTGCTGAAATTTTGTTAGAATCGGCATACATATTAATAAAATGTTTTGGGAATTCAAGTAATAAACTTATTATAAGTATATAAGTGAGATCTGTTCACTTAATTGTTTTAAGTTAAGGTTTGAAATGTTGTACATGAATAAAACAAAGCATATGTTACTTAAGTCCTTTTGATTATGACATGTGAAGAACATTATTAAAATTTAAGTCTACTAAAGACATAAGATGTTAAGAAATGCAATAGTCCAACTTAAGTCTTAGAAATTGGTAAAATCAAGAATAAGATTTAATATGTTCAAGTGAATAATAATGTTGCTAAATTCGATAATTATTTTAATTACAATGATTGAGGACAAGGGTATTCTGAAGGACGAGAATGTAATAACCCGAAAAATTTAAAACGTTTATTTGTGATGCTTAGAAAAATTATTTGTGACGCTTAGACCTTAATTATGTTTAAGGTAACCAACGAAATGAATTAGAATCGTTCGAAGATTGAAAACTAGAGAAATCAAAAACTAGTCGGATTAGGGTTTTCTGAAAAGCCTGAACATAGAATGAAAGATCGAGAATGAATCTCAACAAAAGGATTTCATATCTAGAATCCTCTCACGAAAACATATGAGAAGCCAAAGAATGAGAATTTTCGGGCATGATTGTCCGGTCAGTCTTAAAAGCACAATTTACGAGCCGGATCAATTTCCAGTCCGTGCTAATCTTGATAATTAGTGATAACAACCAAAATCATGATGGAATATATTATTATGAATTTAGTAATTATAAGAATCAATTTCTGAAAGAAATTCCTGAAGAACTTAACCGAACGCCGGGAAAATATACCGTGAAAAACCCTCAACTGTTCCGAACAAACCGAAACTAGAACCAAGTGTATAAATCAATAAGAAATGATTTATAAGACTCAAATAAATTATGAAAGCTCAAGAATTCAATAGAATTTCGAATGAGCATAATTTAATCGCCGGACGTTGTTTTTCCGCGATAACTCGGAATTGACTTATCGGATGCCGTCCGAACTTCATGAAATTTTTATAAACATTGAAATAAGTCTTTTAAAGGCTATTTAAGAAAATAAAACCTTAAGGTTCAGAAATCAATCGAAAGCGTTAAAACTTAAAAGTCGGTATTAACATGCCAAAACGGGTAATTTGACCAGTCCTTCTCCCAACTACCACCAAGACCACCCAAATGGGTAATGACAGCCCTTTAGTCTGCCAATACAATAAGGGGGACGTTCATTACAGCCTTCTCTCTTGGAACCATTTTTCTCTCTCTTTTTCAAACGTTTCACTTGTTCTTCAAGCTTTTGAGCTTCAATCCCCATTTAAACCCTTCCAACTCTCAAATAATTATTATAAGACCATAGAAAGGTATTATTCATCATCTTCTTCCATCCTAATGGGTGGAATTTATTTTTGCATTTTTTAGTTTGAAACCTAGTTTTACTCCTCAATTTTTCGTGACTTTGGAGCCATTAAATGCTCTTAAGACATGAATAAAAATACTTAGAATGATTTTATAAGGCTGTAGTTAAAATTTTAGAATTTTTGGAGCATGTTTGATATTTTTGATTTATGCTTTATTACTTTTTATATGTGATAAAGCATGATTTTGTGAATATTATTTGATATTGTTGCTTGTTAATGTATTAGAAGCATGTAGAATAAATTTGATAATTTTCAGAATATTTTTGGAATTTTTCTTGTATTTGTTTGATTTTATTTGTTGAGAAATAGTTGAGATATAGTGTTTAATATATGATATAAACATCATATATTAATCTTGAAATTTTTGAAACACTACTACTATTTTTCACAAATGGGCAGAATTTATTTAAGTATTTTTAAGCCATTGTTTGATTTTATTTGTTGAGAAATAGTTGAGATATAGTGTTTAATATATGATATGAACATAATATATTAATCTTGAAATTTTGAGAGACTACTCCTATTTTTATGAAAATGCGAAACTATGTATAAATATTCTATGATTTATTTGATTTTTATTTGTTGAAAATAATATAATATAAGATGTTTAGAAATAATATGAACCTATTATGCATTGTTGGGAATTTATTGAACACATATATAATATATGTGTGAGGAAAAAAAGAATTCAAGCATTTAGTTCATATTATAAATATTTAGTTGAGGTTTAAAGTTAATATTACATGTTTATTGCATATTATAAATATATTGTGAAGTGAATGGAAATTATTGAATATATATGTGTATATAGTGAAATTACCAAAACTATATATGTACTAATAAGCATGTGTTTTAATTTTAATGTATGATATGAGATGATATATCATGTTTAGTATATGGTTTAAGCATGATATAATTTTTGTGGAATTTATTGAACACCAAAGCTCATTAATTTATGATTGCCGAAAACTTTGGAACATTTAACTCATAGTTTGAAATTTTATTTGATGATATTGAGTTAGTAACTAAATTCCATAGTATGGTAGGAGTATAACATGATTTTATTGGAATTTATTGGATACATATGCTAATTATTGCTAATTATCGAAAACATAGCAAAATGGTTAAGTATGAGTTTAATTTTAATGATAAATGATGCTATGATAGTTAACTATAAGCTTGGAATGAATGGTTGTGATTGTGATGAATGAATGGAACATTTATACACACATACACAATGGTTTTGCATTATGTTAGAAATTAGGGTCTTCTAATGCATTAGTATAGTTTATGTTGTGTATGGTGTTGAATGGTTTATGTTTATGTTGTACCGACAAACAAAACCTCAAACGTAAACAACGTAATACTTTATGTACGAGAATCTAAAAGAAATCGACCAATTTCGATAACTTAAGAAGGAATTAATGCAAATCGAAGTTTGACACAAATTATGGTTTTGTATTAATAAAAGGATACTCAAACGTGAGTTCCTAAGTTAGAAAAAAAAAAAAAAGCCGAGCTACAACGTTGATACTTAATAACAACAACCTAATACGGCGTTAGATTGAGCGATTATATAACTTATATAATCTCCGATGAGTTAAGAGAAACAAACAACGTCGTAAAGTGTAAACAAAGATTCGAACATAAGATGTCGATCCTTATGTCTCAAAAGTCGAGTTTATATTCCCTAAGGAATTCATCTATTCCTAAAGTACTTACTTACATGATAGCATGTGATCACTTGAGTCATAAGTCAAGACTCCCCTTTATTCGTCGTGTTAATACGACAAGTCGTCAAGCATAACCTACTAGGACGTAACTATAATTGTTAAGTCTAGATAGTGGCTTGAGAATATCCTAATATACCAATCACAACTTGAATACTAACAATCTATAACGTAATAACGTTTAGAAGAACACTAAGATTAAGAGTCGAGGATAGACTCGGAGTATGTGATTCATAAGTTGAAGTTCACCTATGAACGATGAAGTAATATAATTTGGGAATTGAGAATGTAAGATAATAGGAATTATCTTAAAAAAATCACATGAAATCATAAAGAAACCCTAATTGGGAACTTTAAGTCGTAATCTATAAACGGCCTTCGATCGATAGAAAGAATCTAATAGCGGTTATTTTCTTATGAGGGGTTTGATCATACGTAGTTGCTGAGGAAGGACACTCACACATTGTCCTACTTAAAACAATTAGCTTCAGACTAGCAGGTGGGCCCTCTTGAAACAAAAATGTTATGCATAACTCAAAGCATGATTTACAAAGCTTTATGAACTATCATCACATGAAATGTTATTGACTGCCAAATATTTATGTTTTGTTGTTATCCTATCTGAGATTGGTATATCCGATGTGGTATGTGAATGTATTGGTCCACCAACGTAAAAAAAAGGGTAACGATCGGATCCAACTTAGTTAAGGACTAACTCGGATTGTGTACATATGTGATTGTGTGTTAAGGTTAGCTACCTCGACCGGTCACGGTGACTATGTGTAGGTAGCCACCTCCATAGTGCGCGAATGAATGAATGAATGATCAGATATGGAAACAACGTGAATGAAATAGTCAGGCCTGACATTTTTTAGAAATGATAAAATGTTTGATAGGCATGAGTCTTTCAACTAAAATCCTCATGTGCTATTGCGGGCAGTTCAATAAGTTTAACAAAGGAAATGTTTTCGGCAATGAGTCCACTGACTACTTTTGTACTTAGCCCTGCATCTCGTTTTTGATGTGCAGGTTGAGCAAGGATTGATGATGGGTGCGAGGTGGTGCAGAGCAGCATTTGTTTTGTTGCTTAATTAGAAATGATTCTAGAACCTTGGGCATGCATCGTCATATGCATGTCCACACGTTATTTGTTGCCTAACTCTGATATTATTTTGATGTCTTGATTATAACTGCTTTCATACCGTATTGAACTTGAGGTCGTACCTCGTTCCTTGAATTGTGCCCTGATTGGGCTATATGTTTGAACATCGAACCTTTTGGCAAGTCCTTCTGTGACTTGAGTTCGTATCGAACAGCCTATTCCTTTTTATCTATGCGTTATTGAGTAGTTAAATGGTTAATTGCATTGATTAGTTATGTTTATATCCGTTGCTTTATCATACCGGTGACAATCCATATGATCCGTACTTCCATGGAAAGTCGGGTCATCACAAAGTGGTATCAGAGCACTTGTTCGCTCTGAACCCTAGAAACCCTTTCCTTGAATCCTAAGTTGAAAGTCGAGTCTAGAATTGTTTATGTTTGACCACTATTGCCGCACTTCATCGTCGTCTTGCTCAACGAGGAAGAAGGTAACTATTTCAACTAAAAGTTGTTTTGAAATGATGGAAGTATATGAAATGTGAATTGAAATTTGAATATTGCTTTGTTGGGAAGTTGAAAAATATTTTGGAAAGAGGAATATTTTGAAATTAAAAAGTTGTTTCAATTGATTGGTCATTAGTTTGAAAGAAGTTCAAGCTTTAGGAGCTTGGTAAATGAGTAAAATGAGGATACTTGATTGTCACACAATGTGCCTTGAATTATGTTTACTATGACATGCAAAGCATCTTAAAACAAGCCGTAAATGAGTATGTTTTCCGAGGACATAGACTCTTAAGGCATGATCCTTTTACCGAACCTAGTATGAGAACATAATATCCAGTTGAACAAAATACTAAGGACGAATGAGAACATAGAAATCTTAAGAATCACAATCCGAGCGGACTCGGGATGAGAGCAGCGGCAGTCGCGATGATGGCGATTGTATCGGAGGTTCGCTTTGAGTCCCAACCTCTCTGCAAGGAATTCGAACACCATGCGTGTTGCCTCTCGTAACAATAATGAAAAGAATCAAAGTATGCGTTTAGGAAGTATGAAAGAAAATAATGAATTGTAGATACATGATGAGAACGAGATATGATGTGATCTATAGCGTGAATAGAAATAAGGAATCAGATAGAACCACGACTTAAAGATACGGTAGGAATAGGTATTCCATCAGCGAGCGTCACTATCGACAATGTGAGACAACCTGCGAGTTCTTAGCACATTTAGTATGTCTTAAACTCATGCACATGTCCGTGGTACATCATATTATGACGTGTGCTTATTGATCATTGAGATGCGCGCCAGTCAACTAGCATGGATATGCCGTGAGATATCGGCGATTACATCTATCGGCCGAGAGCTTCGATCTTGAGGTGGATTCCTCGTTCTTGATCCACTGAACTACGTATTCATGGTATACAAAGTTGCACCATGTGGTGATCTCTCAGTAGGAATACACGGCGTGATGAGATTCGAGTGGTTTCACGGAGGTACCACGTTTGGCATTTGATGGACCCGTATTCTTGCGGTGGCGAGGAACATGTTCGAGTAGACCTTCCGTCTTGACGACTCACTTATTCGATCCTACGCTAGTAAGATTCGAGCCCGTCATTATGACCCGGACCATGCCACGATCATTCTATGTTAGCATCCATCTCTACCTACGCCTCAACAGCCACTGTCACCCCGCATGGACATTGTACCATGATCTTGTGGAGGTTGATGATCCGTGGCTAGCTACGGCCCGTGAGAGAGCTTGTGCCGTCTTCTTCTGTCCGTTTCGGTCTTTCAAAGAGATCACGATTGAGATCTATCGAGACCAGCTATGGGAGAGCTATGGTCATTAGAGTCGAGCCCATGGATCCCACATTCGATCTTGGTCAGGAGGAAGAGGATCGAGGAAGACCAGAGGAGGATCTGAGGAGGACACGCTGCGGCGATGAGATAGAAGAGTAAGTACCCATACTCGGTTCGACTCAACACGATGAGCCATGTCTCACCTAGAGATTATGGATCTAGTTATTAGGACGAATAGTGTTTGTCTATATACCTTGTATATCTTTGAATACTGCGGAAGCGATGAGTCGTTCGCATGAATCTTATTCGATGACCATGGTAGCATTTAGATTTTTTTATGCACGTGACTAGGTACCTTGAGTGATCTTGATGTTCATTTTGGAGCATCATACTCCGTACACGCCTTTGTGGATCTTAAAAGCGATGATGAAATTCTTATAGAGATATTTGATTTGATATGATGATAGCTCAGAGAGCTTTGGTTTTAAGGTTCGATATGTAGTGTTCGATGGCGTGCTAGATTTATGCTTATGATTATATATACATACCGTGCTAAGATATTTATTATCCTAACGGATGGTATAAGAAGATATTTGATTACGTATATTTATGAAAGATAGAATGCCGTGAGAAGAAGAAACCATGAGCTAACACCAAGAAGAGGACACCCTCCACCACCAACACAAGAAGGATTGAGGACTATTCCCGAGCAAAACCGCCACTTTCAGCGGGAAATCCGTGGATGCGGAACTTTGGATTAGTGCCTGGGCGAATCTCAACTTCTCCACGCACATCGCAGCACTTGTCATGCGTGGCCTTCCAAATGATCGGGGCCACGACTTCAGTGGGAGGCAAGAGAAGACTCATCTGAAGAGGCGGAAGGATATACAGGAGGAATTCATGGAAGAAGTGTCAGAAGTAGATTCTAAGAGTTATAGGAAGAGAAGAACATGGTTCTACAACTGTGCGAGGAAGACCACGGTCCGTTACGACCGTGCATTCTGAGATGTCTGATCGCACCTCGGTTAGTCGACAAGCGAGAAGAGGATTGAGAAGTTTCGGGGACTCCGCCATGAGATCGGTGTCACTGGCTGGTCACGAAATCGATTTACCGTGAGGCCCAAGTAGGACTTTGGACATCGAGGCTATGCAGGGCAGAGCTGTCGTACATCCCCAAGATCAACAAGGGGATCATGGGAAGAGAAGTGGAAGGACCCACCAGGACAAGGATCAATCGGCGGACCGAGGAGGCCATGGCGAGGAACAACGTGCCATGCAGGCAGGGAAATAGATGCCCCATGGTACCCGCGGGAGAGCCAAAAATTCTTAAGGCTCGTGGCCCAAGGTGCCATAGGGTCACGAGGCATGTGCGTTCTGACGAGTGATGCTTCAAGTGTGGCGAGGGTCACTACTCGGGCCCCTACAGGATGCGTCGAGGAGAAATGACCGTCCCAATGTGCCCAACCAAGTCCAGCTAGTCGGGTTATCCAAGCCCAACCGTTCCGGAACTACCCGGTCCATACTTACGGCGATCACGACCATATCAACCAAGGAGACAACGACAACAACAATGGCGGCAGCCCTTGGCGTATCTGACGGCCCGACAGCGGCGGCGAACAAGCGTACAACAACACAACATCATCAACAACAACAACCACCGCGCAAGCGGCCTACGCCTCACCAAGAAAGGTAATTCCGCGAGGAGCCAAGGAACCAAGAAAACTTAGCGGTAGATACTACAATTTCTGTTATCCTCTTGTTGATCTGCACCGCTTCTTTTATTGTTGAAGCATCGTGAGAACTTAGGATTAGCTCTGCTACGAACAAATCATGAGAATATCTTCTCGATGGGAGGCATAAAACGATAACCCATATGCTCGAACCTAGAACTTGGACTAGGCTCACATAAGGTCATGATAGATAACCTTGCGTCATACCTATGAGATGTGGACATAATCCTAGGAATGGATTGGTTAACCGAACATAATGCGACCATCTGTGTAATGAAAGGAAAATTTCTTTCCAACATCCGGAGAGAAACCTCGAGACTTTCACGGGATCGGCATGGGGAGAGAGTCCCAATCATATCCGCACTTTCAAGCAAGGGCGTTCTGAACAAGGCAGAGAACCACGCTACCTTGTCATCTCCGGAAGAAAGCGAATGAGAAAGGATGAAAGCGCGTTCGTCGTAAGGAATACACGATGTATTTCGGATGAACTACGGGATTCATGACCAGCCGGCAGTTGAGTTCACGATCGACCTCGAACCGGTTACGCCCCGTGTCGAAAGCCCCATAGAATGGCACCAAAGGCGGAGGAATTGAAGATCACTACAAGAACTCTTGGAGTTAGGTTTCATTAGACCCGAGTGTGTCACCAGGAGCACACATCCTTTTGTGAAGAAGAATGATGGTACAGAGAATGTAGACTATCGGAGTTAAATAAGATAACTCTTAAGAATAAGTATCCTTGCCCGAATTGATGATCGTTTGATCGACAAGGAGCGAGTCTTTTCAAAGATAGATTTGAAGTATGGATACCATCGAAAGGATTAGATCGGAGGATGTATTCATAGGCGATATCCTAACATACTAAAATAACCAAGAACACAAAGCACTTGAAGCTGTCTGCAAACATTAAAGCGAAACAGCGCCAAGTTGTAAGTGTGGATTACGGTTAGGCGGTGACATTCTTAGGTCACATCGTGTCCGCGAGGTAATCAAAGTAGACCCTCGAAGATCAATACAATTTGAGAATGGGAATCACCAAAGAACCGAATGAAATTCGACTTCTAGGACTTGGCTACTATCGAAGATTTATCAAAGGATTTTCAACGATAGCCCGACCCATAGCCCAATTGTTGAGAAAGGAATCAAGTACACTTGGACCGCAGAGTGTGAGGCTAGTTTCGAGAGATTGAATGAGTTCTTTGCCGACATCACTTGTACTAGCGTATCCAAGCGGATGAAGAATACACAATCTACGATGCTTCAAAGAATAGACTAAGATGTGTTCGATGCAAAAGGTAAGGTTATTTCTTATGCTGAGCAATTACGCCTACATGAGTTGAATTATCCTACGACACGACGAATTAGCGTGATCGTACATGCCTTAAGATTTGGAGGCACCACCTTTATGGAGTTAGATGTGAGATCTTGATCATCACTTTTCACACGTAAAGGCGTATATAGAAGGTAAGTCGAGTATCGTATCCAGAGATTTGTCTGAAACACGAAGCTAGCTCAGCGACAATTCATCATTATTGACACGAAAAATTGGGTGAGAGGTTTAAGGGCTTGAATTTAATCAGCGGCGTAACCATGCGGAAAATAAAACAAGCAATAAACACAGGAAGATAAAAGCAGATAAGAGAGACTAACCTAGGGATGCATTAATCCTATCCACACGTATGTTTATCCTGCTTCTATTAGCATTTTAATCCGAACAAGATGGAAGATCACAAATATAACCAACAACTTCAATTCGACAATTGCGGCGATGAGATTACGAGTTTTCCTACCATTCTAGGTGAAAACAAGTAACTCAAAAGGATCACTAAGAATATGCTTCCTCTGAATATCTATCTCGATTACGACAAGGCTTATTAGTATCATGCATTCAAGATCGATTGACAATTAATACATTACGTAATTAACGACAACTAGATATGCATCAAGATTGATCATAAATCGACACATATAAATAAGCACCAGAATCATGAATCAATGCCGGAAGGTAAATGGCGATAGCAATCACAACATATAGGATCGAATCATGCAAACCCTAGGATCGATCGGAATTTTAGATACGCATAATTAAATTACCAAAGCAATAAATAATTAAATAAAACATAAATTAAGATAGATAGATAAAACGTAAGAATCCACGAAGAATTGAAGCGACACGAAGAAATTACAATTCTAATACTAAACTATGGAATGAAAAATACTTAAGAAAAAAGCTAAACTAAATTAAGCGGAAAAGAACTTGCAAAAGAAAATAAAGAAAATTTGTGTTACGCTCGGTATTGAATGGTGTTTAATGTGCTTCTCTCTCCTATTATAATAAAACATAAACTCTCTTTCATAAATTCATCCATATTCGACTAATTCAATCCATTAGACTGCATTCAATCCTATTCGACTTGGATTAAGAAGTATACATGGACTAGGTGTCTCAAATTGCTGAAAATTCTGCTGAGTTTTGCCTTCGCGGTGGAGCTTGCCTCTGGGCCAGGATGCGAATCGCCGTTCTCTCGGACTCGAATTACAATCCGTTTGCGCCTCGGACTCCTATTGAGATGCTCTTTAACATAGTCAACTTTGTACATCCATCCTTGTCAAATCCATTTCATCATATTCAACATCGTTTTCAAGCGATTCTTCCCATGAGCTCGCTGGGGCTATGATTCCTCTTTATCGTGATCCACCTTTTGACATTAAAACCTACTGAAAATGCGGAAATACACACGGCATAATATCTTCAAGGTAAACATAAATATATCAAAGACAACTCAAAGATCACTTATCACTTAGAAGCGAAAGCGAATATAGCATAAATCATGTAAAAATGAGGCTTATCGGATCTATACCGACCATAAAAGCCAAGTATTTATTTTAGCGAAAGATCTTAACATGAGGCGTTAGATGGTTAGAGCTAGTGAAGATTACGAATGTGATATCAATTACCACCCGAGGCTAATGTTGTGCCGATGCATTGAGTCATAAATCCCCTAGTTTGGGATGTCTCTAGTCGTGAGGAATACTTATAAATGAATTTGAGGAGGATGAACATCGAAGTCATAGACTCGTCTCGGCGATAGAGGGCTGTATTGACAGCGTTGATTGCAATCCGGACTTAAGAGCCGAATCTTGGAAGCTCGGAGGAAGAGCAAAGGCAGAGACGAGCGAGATCAGGACAACGACCACAAGAATTTAAAGGAACTATAGATAACGTCTTGTTGTATGACGGAGAGTGTGTGTTCGAGAAGATGAAGAGCTTAAGGCGAGATCTTGAAGGAAGCCCATGAGACTTCTTATATTGCACACCCGGAAGCACCAAATGTACCAAGATCTCAGAAGAAATTTTGTGGGATGGGATGAGCGAGGCGTAGCTTCATTCGTAGAAACGTTGTTTAACGTGCCAACAAGTGAAAGACTCCACAGGACGTATGGAACCTTCGCCTTGGACATACGAAATAAATGGGATGATATAGCCATGGATTTTGTTATCGGGCACCAAATCACAGAAATTACCCTATCCGGGTCATCATCGATCGTTGACCAGACGCGATTTCGCCCATTCGATAACACATGGATCGAGACAGACTAACCATGATGTAATTAATCATACGTTTACATGGAGTTATAAAACTATCACGTCCGATAGAGATTCAAAATTTACATCCAGTTGGACGAGTTTGCAAAAATTGGGGCTGGACTACATTTCGATCGCGTTCCAAAGCGGACAAAAATCCGAAGGACCATTCGGCTCGAGAAGATATGTTGAGGACCGTTGTCGGATAGAGGAAAGCGGGAACAAGTGTTACCACTTGTGGAATTCGCCTAATAACTACGCAACTATTGGAATGGCCTAGCAAGCTCTTTATGGAAAGAAATGTCGATCACCACTCTACTTGGATGAAGTGGGAGAAAGGAGAGTATTAGGACCGACTACGTAGGCGAAATGGTCAAGATGCGTGAGGCAGATCCGACGGATCAAGGAGGCCCAGCACATAAGTCGTGCGTGAACAAGCGTTGCGAGCTACATTTTGAAGTGGGAGACAAAGTCTTCTTGAAGATTCCTCCATCAAAAGAAATCGAGATTTAGAATAAAGGAAGCCGACCACGTTTAGGACCTATGAAATTTTGGAAATGATAGGACCAACGAACTCTGAGACTTGCATTCTTGCGAAGTTTTGGAAAGCGTGCACAATGTGTTCCACGTTTCACAACTAAGGAAGTATATACATGACCCGGTCTGTGATACCTGAATATTGTCTCATGACAATATGAGTTACGTAAAACACTACGAAAATCTTAGACGAGCGTATCCAAAGCTAAGGAACAAAGAGATATCGTTAGTGAAAGTTCTATGGCGACACCATGGACAAGAAGAAGCACACAGGAACAAGAATCATCTATGAAGAGAAATACCCGGATCTTTTTAAGGTTAGTAAATTTGGGATGAAATTTATATTAAGAGGTGGTATGTAATAACCAAAAAATTTAAAACGCTTTATTAGTGATGCTTAGACAAATTATTTGTGGTTAGACCTTAATTATGTTTAAGGTAACCAACGAAATGAATTAGAATCGATTCAGAGATCGAAAACTAGAGAAATAAAAACTAGTACTTCGGATTAGGGTTTTCTAAATACTGAACATAGAATGAAAGATCGAGAATGGATCTCAATAAAAGGATTTCATTTCTAGAATCCTCTCACGAAAACATATGAGAAGCAAGAATGAGAATTTTCTGCTGATTGCCGGTCGATCTTAAAAGCACTATTTATGAGCGATCAATTTCCAGTCATGCTAATCTTGATAATTAGTGATAACAACCAAAATCATGAAGAAAATATTATTATGAATTTAGAATTATAAGAATCAATTTCAAAGAAATTCTAAGAACTTACCGACGCGGAAAATATACCTGAAAACCTAATTCCGAACGAACCGAAACTCAAACCAAGGCTAAATCAATAAGAAATGATTTATAAGACTCAAATAAATTATGAAAGCTCAAGAATTCAATAAATTTCGAATGAGCATAATTTAATCATCGATGACTTTTTCCGCGATAACTCGAATTGACTTATCGGATGCAGTCAAACTTCATGAAATTTTATAAACATTGACATAAGTATTTTAAATGCTATTTAAGAAAATAAAACCTTAAGGTTCCAGAAATCAATGAAGCGTTAAAACTTAAAAGTCGGTATTAACTGCCAAAGCGGTAATTTGACCATTCCTTCTCAAACTACCACCAATACCACCCCAAATGGGTAATCACATCCATTTAGGCTTCCAATATAGTAAGGGGACTTCATTACAGCCTTCTCTTGGAACCATTTTCTCTCTTTTTAACTTTTCTCACTTGTTCTTCAAGCTTTTGAGCTTCAATCCCCATTTCAAACCCTTCCAACTCTCAAATAATTATTATAAGACAATAGAAAGGTATTATTCATCATCCTCTTCCATCCTAATGTAGTGGAATTTTGTTTGAATTTTTTAGTTTGAAACCTAGTTTTGCTCCTCATTTTTTCGTGACTTTGGACCTTCAAATACTCTCATCCAGAATGAAAATACTTAGAATGATGTTCTAAGTATGTAGTTAAAATTTGAGAATTTTGGAGCATGTTTGATATTTTTCAATTAATGCTTTATTCTTTTTATATGTGATAAAGCATGATTTTGTGAATATTATTTGATATTTTGCTTGTTAATGTATTATAAGCATGTAGTATAAATTTGATAATTTTCAGAATATTTTGGAATTTTCTTTATTTGTTTGATTTTATTTGTTGAGAAATAGTTGAGATATAGTGTTTAATATGATATGAACATCATATATTAATCTTGAAATTTTTGAAACACTACTCCTATTTTTCAAAAATGGGTGGAATTTATTTAAGTATTTTTAAGCCATTGTTTGATTTTATTTGTTGAGAAATAGTTGAGATATAGTGTTTAATATATGATATGAACATCATATATTAATCTTGAAATTTTGAGACACTCTCATATTTTTATGAAAATGCCAAACTATGTATAAATATTCTATGATTTATTTGATTTTTATTTGTTGAAAATAATATAATATATGATGTTTAGAAATAATATGAACCTATTATGCATTGTTGGAATTTATTGAACACATATAATATATGTGTGAGGACAAAGAATTCCAAGCATTGAGTTCATATTATAAATATTTAGTTGAGGTTTAAAGTTAATATTACATGTTTATTGCATATTATAAACATATTGTGAAGTGAATGGAAATTATGAATATATATGTGATATAGTAAAATTACAAACTATATATTACTAATAAGCATGTGTTTTAATTTTAATGTATGATATGAGATGATATTCATGTTTAGTATATGTTATAAGCATGATATAATTTTTTGTGAATTTATAACACCAAAGCTCATTAATTTATGATTGCCGACTTTGGAACATTTAACTCATAGTTTGAAATTTTATTTGATGATATTGAGTTAGTAATCAAATTCCATAGTATGGTAGGGTATAACATGATTTTATTGGAATTTATCGATACATATGCTAATTATTGCAAATTATCGAAAACATAGAAAAATGGTTAAGTATGAGTCTAATTTTAATGATAAATGATGCTATGATAGTTAACTATAAGCTTGAATGAATGGTTGTGATTGTGATGAATGAATGGAACATATGCACACTACACAATGGTTTTGTATTATGTTAGAAATTATGGTTTTCAATGCATTAGTATAGTTTATGTTGTGATGGTGTGTATGGTGTCAATGGTTTATGTTTATGTTCGACAAACAAAACCCCAGCGTAAACAACATAATACTTTATGCGAGAATCTAAAAGAAATCGACCAATTTCGATAACTTAAGAAGGAATTAATGAAATCAAGTTCGACACAAATTATGGTTTTCTATTAATAAATGGATACTCAAAGCGTGAGTTCCTAAGTTAGAAAAAAAAAGCCGAGCTACAACGTTGATACTCAATACAGACAATACGACGTTAGATTGAGCGATATAAACTTATACAATCTCAGATGAGTTAAGAGAAACAAACAACGTCGTAAAGTGTAAACAAAGATTCGAACATAAGATTCGATCCTTATGTCTCAAAAGTCGAGTTAATATTCCTAAGGAATTCATCTATTCCTAAAGTACTTACTTACGATGATAGCATGTGATCACTTGAGTCATAAGTCAAGACTTTTTATTCGTCGTGTTAATCGACAGTCGTCACATAACCTACTAGGCGTAACTATAATTGTTAAGTCTAGATAGTGGCATGAGAATATCCTAATATACCAATCACAACTGAATACTAACAATCTATAACGTAATAATGTTAGAAGAACACTAAGGTTAAGAGTGGGATAGACTGGAGTATGTGATTCATAAGTTAAGTTCACCTATGACGATGAAGTAATTAGATTGGGTTGAGAATGTAAGATAATAGGAATTATCTTAAAACAATCACATGAAATCATAAAGAAACCTAATTGGGAACTTTAAGTCATAATCTATAAACGACCCCCGATCGATAAAAAATCTAAGGCGGTTATTTTCTTATGAAAGAACGATCGTAAGTAGTTGTTGAGAAGGACACTCGCATTGCCTACTTTTGTATTTAGCCCACGATCTCGCTTTTTATGCGGGTTGAGCAAGGATTGATGATGGGTGCGAGGTGGTGCGAGCGCGGTTGTCATATGCATGTCCACACGTTGTTGCCTAACTTTGATATTATTTTGATGTCTTGATTATAACCTTTCTCACGATTGAACTTGAGGTCGCACCTCGTCTTGAATTGTACCGATGGGCTATATGTTGAACATCGAAACCTTTGGCAAGTCATACGTGACTTGAGTTCGTATCGAACACCTATTCCTTTTATCTATGCCTTATCGAGTAGTTAAATGGTTAATGCATTGATTAGTTATGTTTATATCCGTTGCTTTATCATACCGGTGACATCCATATGATCCGTACTTCCATGGAAAGTCGGTCTCACAAAGAATGAGGAAATTCTCGGTGACGGCGTGCGGTAGGTTTTTTTTTAATGTGTTGGATATTAAAATTTCATTTATATCCGCATATTGTGTAAATAAAATCATGATATTTATTGAAAATAATATCATGTTATATATTGAACATAAGATCGTATAACTTGTTGAGTATAAGATTGTGTTATTTGTTGAACATAAATTCATATTGTTTGTGGAGCATAAGATCATGTTATTATTAAGAATAAGTTCGTGTTACCTATCTACGAGAAATTTTGTTAATGGGAGTTATAATTGCATGACCGCAATGAGACACGGAAGTTTATAAGTATCACGTGATGACGGAAGTTTATGATTGTGTAGATCGATCAAGGTATTGAGAAGGCTCTTCTCATTATCGAATAACGTAGATAGAGGCGGGACTATGATTGGTAACCTTGGGTCCAACCGGAAGATAATACGATAGCATAATATTACATGAGATTGCATTATACGTTGCAAAAATCTTTGTCAGAAAATCTATTCATATATTATTTATTTCAACTCATACGTTGAGAAAATTGTAAGTCTTTAAGTTTAATGTTTGGCTATAATCCGATGAATCCGTTGGTACTCACACCATGTATGTTTGTCTTTTATACTGAGTTGAGCTCGAGATAGTGATGGAAGGAGGCGAGTTAGGGTTACATTGCGTAAATAAACATATGGCCAGGTATGCTTCACACATGACATTCGCTCTACCTTCGTTGTCAACTCTTATAATTTGATGTTGACTTACAATAACCTCTTTGTATGTTGAGGTTGTATATGAAAATCTTAACGTTAACCTTGATCTTTATGTTAATGGTCAATTAGTTAGTTAAACCTGTTTGATTCTTGGAGATATTTCAATTTAGAAATTAAGTTGTCCTTATTCTAATCGGTCGTAACCGATTACTTAGTTAATTATTTAATTAAGTAGTCGTCGTGATATGACGCCGCACCGAACCTCCGACTCGATTCCCTCTCCAAACTTCCACAGCACAGGCTTCGGCTCGTCGTAAACACGAGAGACAAAGAAAATGAGCGTTGAAAATGAAAGCTCTAGCCACTTTTATAGGAAAAAGCGGGGTTCTTGACACTATGCTATGAGCACTTTAACGTAAAGGTAGCATTTTTGCAAACGGACTCAATTTAGCAAACTTGGTACCCATGGACTCAAAATAAAATACCCGACACAACGACTATAAACAAGATATGCTTTTAAAAGACGCAGAAGTCCGGTTTTTCGATAACTTCCAGGTGCGAACCTTCGTGGGTGGTGAAAACTGCATACTTAGTGTCTATAAATTCATCATAAGACACTCTTCACGCTGAGGTTTTGTGATGGTCGATGGCCAAAAAAAAGTCAACCTTTGACCTTTTTCCACGTGCCTGTAAACTGAGCGTGGAAGGACGGAATTATTACATCTCCTCCTAGAAAAATTTCATCCCAGAAATTTCAAGCGTGGCGGAACAACTCGGGGTATAGCTATGAACTGTCTTCTCCCAGCGTAGCTCGCCGCCATGGTGATTCCACTGACACTTAGTGCACTTGTTCTCACTGTTCGACTCGTTCGAGATAGCCCGGTCTCCTCGAACTCAAGTCTGAGCAGGATTGCACGATCATGTTTGATCACGTGTTTTGGGTCGAACACGTACTTTCTCAAGAGGAACGTGAAACAAGTCGCTGCATCTCGATGCTAGGCGGCAGCGCTAACCTATAAACAACAGGCTATCGCTTCGAGAACTTTGAAAGGTCCAAGCGAACCTCGATCGTAACTTACCTCGCTTCCAAAATGAACGACCTCCTCTCATCGAGGAAACTTTAAGGAAGGCGATCTCACCACGAGCCAAGATCCGTGCGACGCTTGTCGCATGGACTCCGCTCGAGAGCTTCGTGATCCTCCGCTGATCCGATCGATAACCTTGACCGTCGTGAACCATCTTGGTCCTAACATCTTTCTCTGTCCACTTTGAAAACCCTTGATGAAACGCTCTATAATATCCTCGACCAAACTAGAAAGCTTGAACCTCATTGGCATTAGTGAACCTTCCGATTCTGCCTACCGCACCTTCACTGAGCTTTGATTCGCTTGCGGACATGATATGTCCGAGGAACATCACTTCTTGAGCAAAACTCGCCTTACTATACTGGCATACAACCTCTCGCTCGTTCGTTTCCAAAGCAGTGCAGGTGTTCTCCATGTAACTCTGCATTCTGAATAGACGAGATATCATCGATAAAAACAAGACAAAGCTATCCGTGACATCGATGAAAACTACATTCATTAGATCCATGAAGGCAATCGGCGCATTGGTCAAACCAAAGCGGCATCACGATAAACTCGTAGTGCCCATACCTTAACGGCGGTCTCAACATCATCCTTTTCGATCTTCACGATGGCGGCGATCTCAAATCGATCTTAGAGACCGCTCTTTATTGGTCGAATAGATCGTCGATCCTTGGAAGAGGGTATCTCGTTTCGACCGCTCGCCTTATTCCTTCGAGTCAATGCACATTCGCATTGACCCATCCTTTCTGACGAACAGAATTGGCGCTCCCAGGGCGACACGCTAGGTCTGATAAAACCTGATCCAACAACTCTGCAATTGCGCTTTCAGGTCTTGCAATTCTTTAGGTGCCATTATGTATGGTGCCTTGACTCGCAACGCGCTCACGGTTCCGAACTAGTGAATTCCACTTTTTCGCGGAAGCCGAGAAGTCCTCGAAACGTCAGGATATTCACACACCACGACTAATCTTGCAATCTGTTTGCGTCTTCGACGTGCTGTCAGAACTTACGAAAGTTTGATGCGCTTCTCCTGATCATCTCCCTGCTTGGTCTGAGATCATCGCACTAAAACACCCATCCTTATGCGTGAAGCAAACTTCACTCCTTTGTTTGAAAAGCAATTCTCTCTCGAGACACGTATAGTTTCCACGTGCTTTTCCACAATCCATGCAAAGATGACATCGAAATCTTCCATTCCGATGACATACAAATTGGAGGACATACGCTTATAGATTTCTACTCCGGTTCGGCAAATCTCTTTTGCCTTTAGCACTTTCACGAGGGATGCTAATTTCAAGGTACTCTATGATTCCTTGGTACCAAACCCAACCTCTCATGCGATTCTCAAGCGAAAGAGTATGAGGCTCATGTCATCAAAGATAAAAGCGGGTATATCACTCATATGGATTATACGCGATTTTGGAGCTTATCTTTTGCGCCCTGGCGTCGAGGCGCACCTCGCTTGCTGGGCGGCCTTTGGTTTCTTGGCCTCGGATAACCTCCTTCATGGTTCATCCTCGCGGACACGGTTACGCTCTACGGTGCTCGCATTTTTTTGGCGAGCCGTGGTCCTCCCTATCGATGGACAATCTTGGCGTAATGTCAGACTTACAACGGTAACACTCGATGTTACCTTGCACTGCTCAGTGATTCCTTTGGCATTTACGCACCAAGGCTTTTCGCCTGTCCCCACTACCGCGGGGTGGAAATTCCTTCAAAGTTGCATTTCTCTCCGAATACCAGTTCCTGGAATCACTAGACCGCTCTGGTTCCTGGAACATCGATTGCCTCTCCTCGATCTTCCTATTTCCTCTTACTTTCCTCCCAACCGGTCATAGTCGGGTGTCATCATTCTCTCCTAGGGCAACATTGACTCAATGTTTAAAGCCGATTCAGGGGCGTGCATCGTCGATCTCACTGACGAGCGAAATTCGATCTCTGGTCGAGTCCTCTTCACACACGCCTGGCGACCTCTATACCGACCAGTGCGTGGTGAACCGACAAGCGATTGACGGCGATCGTACTCGGTGACCGTCCTCTTCCTCGAAAGATTCAAATCATTGCCTTGACTGCACATGCGCCGGCAGCACGTACTTTGAGTATCTTTGGAAATCTTCCCAGTGTACCTTCGCATTGTCACGGTGTGGGGTCCTTTTCACGGATTCCCACGATCGACCTCATCGTTAGGCGAAAAATTGCACAATTCAGCTTTTCGCTTCGGCGGATGTATTCGAAGATCCTTTCGGTGGATCGTATCCGTTCTCGGCGTCGATCGGTTCGCCGGGCCGTCGAATCTAGGGGTTTGCCTCGAAAACTCTCGATCGGAGCCGTGAACCAAGGGTGGTTCTGGATTTCTTCCACGTTATTGTTCATCTGGTTTCTTGTTCTCGGCATTACGTACGATGTTGAAACATTAGAAACACGTTCGCATGGATAACCGATTACCATCGCATAGCCATATATCATCCCCATATTCACATATCATCACATATGTCAGCATCACGCATCACATATACCATGCAATCTCAGTCATACATAATCGCTTATCACGTCACTAACATAAATCACACATCATCACATAGATCATATATCATCATGGCATACCTCTATCACTATAAGCATAAAACATAAACATCTTGATTATAGCGCTTAGTATCGATTATCGGTGTCATGAAGAACTTTCAAAATACAAGATCATAGGTATGTCGGTCGAAAAGGTCGGATATGAGCAAAAGATAACTCGAGTTCGCCAAAGGTGTCGCTACTGCCGTGCGATAGCGACTCTCTGCCATTCTTGTATCTGCACGACCACCTAGATTTTTGTCCTCACGTCATCCTGTTCCTGTTCACATTATCGATCCATTACGCCTTTTCTTCTCATCTCTCTCCTTCCTCCGATTGCTTCGGACTCGGGTTGTGGCCTCGGCAAAGTGATCCGCATGGTAGCAAGCATCTATGAGTATGGTCCCGTAGATTGCTCACGATTGCACAGGTCTCGGTAAATCACTACGGGTTCGAGTCTACGGCGCTGCCCCTCTACATGCTCGACCCATGCGAGGATCCACTATCCGGATTACCGGATCCTCCAGTCCGCTCTCGCATCCTGCCATGGGTCTTCTAACTCTTTCCGGCAGTGCCTACCTGGCGGGTGGCCTTTTGGCAATTCCTATCTTAGCCTCTCACGCCGCGGATGGATGGATCATCTCTTTTACAGGAGGTCACTCAAAATCATCGGGTCCTCGGAAGGTAGGATCGTGATGGAGGGTAGTGATCGGTGTTTCGACACGGTGATTGTGTCTAGCGATGGTTTTCTCCCAGCGACTCTTAGGAACATCATCCCTATAATGCAGGATCGGTCTACACCTCGACATGCACCTGCGGTGATCGCCTTGTCTCTACCTCGGCGGAACTCGGTGAAAATCAGTGAGATGGCCGGTATGGATCGGAACATCACGTACTTGCCTTCTTGCCAGGCGTTGCCGACTTGGTAGCCTCACGTCATCATAGTAGGCCTCATTCGACATAACCGCGTGCTGACTTTCCCATTGAACGCTTCTCCGAATACCCCGATGGCTCCAACTTCTGAAATTCACGTCTCTTGCAAGATTCTGGATGCTCATCCATTGCTGAGATCTCAACGCGTTTGCGGCCATCAATATCCATAAACCTCATGTTAGTTCACCATAAAAAACAACAAATATTCAACGTTCCTTTTACCATGATCGTCCGGGTAATCATGCCTCAACACATGTTCATTTCAACACATAATCAAATCATATGATATTATACAATAATCACGTAACAAAATACGAGATTCACTTACAAGCACTTCGTTATCAAAATAAAAAGATTTCAATCAACATACATCGCTATGTAAACACATGAACTATACATCACATCGTGATCATATGATCACATCAATCACGTATATCATATCGATATTTCATCACGTCCATAGCCTTCCGCTCATCAAATCACTCCACATCCACACTCACCATCCAACCACATCTCATCCAATACGTTACATCACGTAAACTCTTGCCAGTCAACACATAAACCAGAGATCAATCAAGCTCACAGTAGCCATAAAACATCAACAAATAAACACATACCTCAATCCCTTTTGGAGGCGGATCGACGGTGGTGATGGTAGTCGTCACGATGAAGCTTTAGAAAAAAAGTTCTAAACACTCAATTTACTACAGATATAAAGCAAACGTGATATCAATAAGATAAAACCGCTTGATATGCGGATAACAGCTACGATCACCACAGTTGGTATAATAAGAAGATAGATGTCGGCAGAAAACCGCTACATCCTCGACCCATCGAGGAAGGCACGATGCGTGGTGATTAGGGGTTAGGGGTGAGGTAAGCGAGGAAGAAGATATAAAAATACATATAAGAAGATGACCATAAAATCACGATCACTCTATAACTAGGACATATCTAGAGGGCACAAACAATCACCAAAAATTATATCATAACATAACCTTAACATGATCGTGATTTATATATAGTAATGCAAGAAGGAAAATAAGCATTACATCACAGACTAGCACGAACCACATAGCATGCTTATCGAGACTCAGTATAATAACATAATAAATCTTGTTCCCAATCTAGCAAATAAGGGACAAGAATACATAAGGTATGAGACTATAACACAACATCGCGGAATGACGCGAAGAACCCAGCCACCCCGCCGCCTGGCGTCCGCCCTCCCATCCGTTGAAAAATTTGAAAAGATTTTGGTAGTACTAAGCGCACTCATGGGGTTTTATCTAATCGAAAAAATCATGAGGCCGTGTTTAGAGCAACTTACCTTAGAAGGTTTTAAAAGCGTAATCCTTCTAAAAGCAAAGAGATTTTCTTTTTCTGAGACGACCGTTTACATTCCCGTCATGAGATCATGACTACGTGAATGCAATCCCGGCCCAGACATCACACCCGATACATATATTCGCCGAACATATCGGTCGACTACGCCGCAAGTATCCGTAGAGCTAATCGGTATGGACTTGAGGGTCAACCGTCGGAACCATAACCACCTCATTACCATTTCTGGTCGTGGTACTAGGTCTTGAACCATAACCACGTGTTCGGGTCCTATCCCTTAAATCATACTCAGATGGTGATCAACCCACGAATAGAGATCCGTGCACAAGCACGATAGAACCATACTTGGATCGAGAAGGATATAATTTCACAAAACATTTTACATGGCAGTACTGTTTTATTTTGAAATATCGAGTAAATACTCAAAATAAGATATATAACCGAATGATGCTAAAACGCAACGGAGATATTCACGGATCGATCACTTCACGATCGCCGGTAGGTACCGTAACAGAGGAACAACTTTGGGGTCACTCCCAAAAGCAAAGCAACAAGTGATCAAACGACGATCGTGCAAAACTAGGGGTTTTCAACTTTACAACCCACATTTGGCACTCTCGGGTTTTCAAATCAACTCATGCGTGAAGGAAATATATTCGAGGCATCAAGACCTATAATAGGGTACCAAAATTGCGATGCAAGTCTGACTCAAATCTTAGCGAAGAAGCTTCAAATCGATGCCTATCCTCATCAGGATAAACCATCCAAAATCGATGCATGAAAATGGAAACATAAGCACAAGCATACATGGAACATGGAATGACAAACACTGTGAAAATGGATCCGTGCATGTACTTTTTTAGAAAACTCGAACGACGGAAACATCCAGCGTAGCTGAAAATAAAATGAATCGGTACTTAGTAGAACACATGGCGGAACTCAAACCTAAAGGGCCGTGGGCAGGGCCGTTGCCACAAATGGCCCCAAGCGAGCGTGGCGGTGGGCGGCGTAGGCTCGGCGGCATGCGTATACACTCTCGCTCAGCCCTTAGAACCCGATTTTATGCTATACGATCTACTAAAGGCGAATCAAACAGAAAAGGATAAAAGCGGAAAAAACAGCTGCTGCGGGGGGGTTGACGGCGGTGGTGGCCAGGCGGTGATCATTTCCTTTTCGCGTAAAAGATGTAATGATAGGGTAGCTGAATGCTCGTATCCACGAGGGGATTGTATCCACGAAAACATAGAGCCCCTAGCGCTGTGAGGCTATTCACATCATTATTGAAGGGTGAGAGGTTTTAGGGCTTGAGGAAATTAATCAGCAAGGTAACCAAGCAGAATAAAATAGCGAATAAAAACACGAAAGATAACTTATGAAGAAAGGTAACCCTAGGGACATCAATCCTATCCTAGCGATGTTTATCACCTTATTATTAACGTTTTAATCGAGACAAGGCGGAAGATCACATATAT